>JACTOM010000046.1:1363997-1708466 GCA_015832385.1 Elymnias hypermnestra
TTGATTTGTATTACTTTTGCGAACATTTAGAATTAGATTTTTTAGATCGGAACGAGGACGTCGAGTTACCTATTTTATTGAAATTTTATAAATATTTATGTATTTTTGGGTCCAATTTGAGACGTCATTTTGAACGCAGTAATTGGTGTTATTTTTTTTGTATTTTAGACAGGACTTAGCTAGTTATAGACGAGCTATTACCCCTATAACAATAGATAAGATTACCTTGTGTCTGTTTTACGTTTCCTTTGTGATGTATAATAAAGTATTTTCTATCTACCTATCTATGAATACTTTTAAAATGACTCGTATACAAAAACAGGGAATTACGCTGCTGTATGGTTTTATTGCAAAGTTATGTTATTTAATAGTGTCTCGAAAACCTATCATTATACTCCTCTGTATATTACTAAAGTATAGTGCATACTAGTAACTCATTGAGGCATAAATTCATCAATTAAACTATTATCTATAATTTGACTATAAATTAATAAATGTGCCAAGTTTATATTTATAAAATAATTAGTTACAACTAAATATTGGATTAAAAACCTAAAAACTCTTTATTAACATCAAGTGTCATCATGTAAAAGCTTAAAAAAATAGTATTTGAATTCATATTCACAATTTCTTGTTATTGCCGACTAGTTAGAGCTTCACTGATGTCCCCTGATTGTAAGTGATGATACAGTCTAAGATGTAAGCGCGCTTAGTAAAAGATAATTTACCTCTTATGGTTTCTATAAAGCATCGTCCAGGAACGCATTTATGGTGCGTTAGTTCGCCACGGCCGAAGCCAGTCTAGACTCAGACAAATTACAAAATGCAATTTTATTTGCTACCAAACGTATTAGATTAAAATGTTTTATTTTCATAAATGCTCGTCACCATTGACACTGGGCAACTCTTACTAATCCATTCGTTAAAGTGTTTAATCGGGTTTTGTGTCAATTATTTCTTGGAAAATTGTAAATACAATAGTTTAAGTACGCGGAAACAATTACGTCAGAATCGTAAGGAATTAACAAAAAAATGTTAATCTATGTGTTTTTATATTGTAGTATGGGAATATAAAATCCTGGTTCTTAGGAGAGATTTTATACCTTAAGCGATATGAAGAAAGTATACAAAAGCCACCATAGGCATTTGTTTATTCAATTTTATATTTATTTTTAGTGTAACATTTGCGGTACATATATATGAATAAATGCTGCCTCATTGGTTTAGTGGTTAGTATTTTCGACTACAGACGTGAGGTCTTGGGTTCGAGTCCCGGGTCGGGCCAATTAAAAAATCAAGATTGAGTTTTCTATTAAGATTTTCTCAATATTTGCCCGAAGTTGGGAAGTTGGCGGTGTGATCCACCCCCGTGCCTCGGAGAGCACGTTAAGCCGTCAGTCCTGCGCCTGATCTCTCCCCGGTCGTGTCGGTTTCCCGTCATATCGGACTATGAGAGTGAAGTAAGAGAGAGTGCACTTGTGTACTATGCCTGTCAATCCGCAGTAGAGCTGCGTGGTGGGTCTATGCTCTAAAAACCCTCGCTCCTCGGAGTGAGGAAGCCTGTGCCCAGCAGTGGGACGTTAATGGGCTGCTACTTATATAAATAAATGTATGTAATAACTCTGCATCTAAACAGTATAAAATGTCCGGTAATAAATGCTAGATTGTAGTTTTTAGAAACCATTTCTCGGCTCTATGTTACGCTAGTCTTAGGAGACCTTAGAATACTTGCAGGATTTTGAATGTGAAATCTTTATACGTTGTGCATTTTCTCATATCTACGAATAATCTAAGATAATTTAAAAATGTCAATAGAAATTAAAATGTTAATCATACACCCATCGGGATCTATTTTAACTTTTAATTACTTCCTTCTTCAAATGCTAAAGAATTAACGAACTGTTCAGAGCAATAATTCTTTTATTTGTACAAATATATTACATTTTCGCATTCACTGCATCCTTTTTGTCAGTATCCTTTCATTCACTCTCTCTTCGTGCCCAAACCATATCTAAGCATACATTTCTCAATTTTAGTCACTACATCTTCTTTTATACCACAACGTACAATATATCATTAGCGAATAGGTTAATATATAGAAAATCAACGTGGAGGATAAAATTATAATTTAAATATTCAATACAACGTCCTACAATTAATCTTTAAATAAAAACTACTTTAGTGATTATGTTTTTGTTAGCGCAAATAAAAATTCGCAATAATTACAACTGAACATTGTATTCATAGCATAAATGTAAAACTCTTTAATAAAGGCATCAGTTCAAGAGTAAAAAAAAAACAAGTTCTTTAGCGTCCATTTCGTAAGTAACGGCAAAAAGCTATCAGTTAGTAGTCAATGGAGGCAATCTTTCTGCAAATGATTACCATCTCAATTCTGAAAGTTTATTTTAGAAAGTACTTACAGTAATAAAAAAAGTAAAGAGCTATCAAGGTAATTGACAAGGATGAAAAGTGAAATCCATTTTAAAAGAGCCATTCTCTTTTGTGTTGCACTTATTGGACCAGTTAACGAATCTTCTTATTTTTATACTTTTTGTATCACAACGGAATCGATAAGCTTCTCCACAATTTTTGGCATACAATGGCAATTGTAATAGCAATATTGTAGATACTAAAATCTATAGTCTATTATAATAATTATAATCAAATTTATATTCAAGATTAAAGAGCATAAAATGTAACCTATTTTTCGAAATATTGTTAAATATCTTTCTCACTGTTGAAAAGCTTTTGACGGGCTTGCTGGTGTAATGGTACAGGTGCTTATTCTGTTAACAGAGATCCAGTGTTTGGCAGACTAGCAGAGATTTTGCCATTTTCTCAGGCTCTTCGCAGGTCAATGCGTTACGGTCTTAGAGTATAAGATACTACACAATACTCTTTAATGTACACGCAATACACATTAAGGAGCACAATTGGCGGCCTTATCGCTAAAACAGCCAGATCACTTCCAGGCAATCAAAACTGCTCAAAAGAATATATGAATAAGACAGTGGAGAAATATACTTAAACAAAACAATCATACAAAAATAGCGCTCATTATAAAGTAGGACCAACCAACCTTTGGTAGTTTTTGTTAATAAACTTGCCAGGAAAGACTGATTGAGCATATTTCATATCATTGCATACTATATTTCCACACGTCTCACCACCAGATCACAAATTCGTAATTTATTTACATAGAATATAAGTATTAAATATTTTCTTTACAAAAGTGTCCGTTAGTTTAAAGACGAACTTACGCAATGTCTCGTCTATTATTTTTAATAACTCACACCTTTTGAGGAGTCGTGTTCTATCATTGAACTTTGCACCGAATGACATTTCACGAATGCAAAAATAAAAGATAAAACAAGTTTTAAACTCGAATAAATATAATGGCACAATCACGTTTGAATTTGTATAACTTTTATAAATAGATCGACTCAAAATCACGTCTTTGCTTTTAAAAATATTCGCCATTTGTACGTTGTCTGACTAGGAAGTACATTTGTTTATATATAATTTATTGTACTGTATGAACACTATTCGTACCAGAAATAGAAAATTGTGTCAATTTTTATGTGGTTCACTATTTTATTTAAGCCACTATTTGTAGTTTCCACTCTCAATTAATAAATTCATCTGGAAGACTACGTTTTTGTAGTAACCCTCCTTATTATTATTATAATTTAGTAAAATAAATTGGCGAGTGCAAGAGCATTCTAACCAAAATTTTGTAGCAAAAAAAGTTTACTACTACCGTTAACTATTTGTCATATAAGATTTATAAATAGCCTGAACAACAAATAGAAATATTTTTCTTAAATTAACCTATAATAAAATTCTGAAGCTTATATATATATATATATATTCAAAATAATTATATACTATGTATTACCATGAAACTTGTTGCTTATAATAAATCGTAAAATATGTACCTATAACAAAAAAAAATTAAGAAAAGGCCTTAAAATATTATAGTTTATAAGGTTGAAGGCCTTTTGATTGACACATCAAAAGCTGGTATTTTATAATTGATTACTTTTATGAACAAACTTGTATTTATAAATGTAGCACAGGATTGAATTAAGAAATAAATATACTAGTAACTCACAATTTAATTTCTGTTGAGAGTGTTTAAAGATTTGATTAGGTAATATTTGTGTCGATACCTAGCAATTCCTCAAAGAAAATAATATTGTGTATTAGCCTTTGTATGACTATATTAATGCCTTGGATTTCATTAGCTATTACATTAATACGAAATTGTAGAGCAAAAAAAGGTAAATTGGTACCTGTTTTGTATTTTGAATGAAAAATAACTTTAAAGCCATTTAATTTCAGTACAAATGGTCGTGGTAAGTCGACTGGGTCATTGCAATGTGAAGACGGACAAACAAGCCAATTCCGTCGGATAGTGAGCGAGGTTCAAACGTGCAAGGTTGTAATTGCTTACGCGTGTTTAGCCTTAAACTCGATAAGGTGGTATAATGGACGATCTCATTACTGGTGGCTTTACGAAATAATGCTTAGAAATGTTAGAAAATATACAAGATAAATTGCAATACAATGAGAAAGCCGCAATGGTATAGTTAGACATGTGAACGCACGTTCAGAGAGCTGAAGGATCACGTCTCGAAATAAGTACCACTATTTTCTTCGTAAATAGACTTATATGACTAAACATAATTATTTGAATAAACATTTAATTTACGGAATGCCAGGCAGAAGTGAATACACTATTAGTATTGGGCGATATAAATAGATATTTCAAAAAATATCGATACATGTACGCGATATATCGTTTCAATCCGATATTATCTAGTATCGAATGTAATATCGATATATTTCATCCGATTTTTAAAGTCGCTCACTAATTTGCAGGTTAAGTAATACTATTCTCATATGCTTCATTATTATATTACATACTTTGAATGACTTAAAACACAATACTAACGTTGATACAAACTAAGAACTGTCACTAGGCGAATATTGCTTCATTCCCCTGTGCTACCTCTGTTATACCAAATGCCCCACTCAAAAATGAATAAGTCCACCAATAACCAAGTTTAAACACGACGACTTCTTAAATTTGAGAATTTCTGGACTGTGTTAAACCAGATGTAGTGTATGTAAACGTTTCACTGATATAATTATAAAGACCTCAGCATAATAAACAAATATAGTAGTTTAAAAGCAAACCACAGATAAAATTATCATGATCGCTAACACGATATACCAAATATCGTGTCACATTCAATTTGTGCAATGTGGCATTTAAATATTTAACTATGGTGGCTAGCTCAGTTCTACCTGAACGACTATTCTCAAAAGCGGCACAGGTTCTAAAACACCAGTGAAGCCGGCCAAAAGGCTAAATAAAATTTTATTTTTGCAAGGTTTAGAGAAAAAGTACTGGTATTTATAAATCTTTCGTATTGGTATGGTAGAAAAGAAATAGCTGCTATTATCAACGCGTAGACGCTAAATGGTTTTTCTTCTTTCTTAAGTGTTTTTACTTATAATTAACCTGACCCCTATTGAATATTATAGACTACTTAAATACAAGTAATTACTCAAGAAATTTTTAAAATAGCGATATATTTGTTCGATATATCGCTTAGTATCGATATAACACTACCATATATTCAAAAAATCGATATTTTATAGATGAACATTCCTACTATAGGTAGGTGGTGTGAGGGACAGTAGGTTCCTTACCAGCGGACAGTATTTTAATATTTATAGTCATATTCGGCATTAAATTCAATATTTAATTATGTTATTGAAATTGTTTTAATTGCATCATTTTCTAAAGTATAATCACCCATTTTAACCCTACTTTCTGTTATGTTTTTTACACTTTATAAAAGGAGCCCGTTTTATAAAGTATAGAGATAAAATAAACGGAAATGAATTACCCACAAGACCCTCAAATTGTGTAATGATAATTGTGTATTTGAAGTTGATATAAATTTACGTCATTGCAGCGATTATGTCATTATACTAAGTTCATATAATATTATACTCCATCATTTTATATCATATCGTATATAACGTCGTGATTTTTATCAAAAAAGCAGTAATTTTCATTGTTTGTAAATGAATGTCGTATAAGTAAATCTGTGATGCAAAACGATGTTTTTTTAAGTTATATTATATGAAACAAAAATTTATAGATACCTATGCGCTTTGTAGACTTTGTAATCATCCTTTAAACTTTCTAGATTTAGACCACTTAATTTATTCACTTGCGAGAGTTTTAAAGTAACCGTAATTGACTTGAAATTTATCAAACACTTCGCAATTTAAAAGGTCTCTAAATATGAATGCCCATAATTCAACGGGATCGGGAATGACGCGCTTGTTACCACAGGGAACAACTAGTATCAATTGCAACACATTCTCTTTCGATTTTAGTGTTAATAAATTTAACTTATGATATAAATATTACATAAGATATTTGTTTATCAGTAGGTCTTTAACCTTACAATGGCAATCAATGTACATCTTTCGCCACAGATTTATAATCTCGGTGTTATCAGTTTATAGGTTGCAAATATATTTACATTAAAAATATTTTAATTGAATAATGAGTACATCACCTAGCTTAGGCAGATCAAGGACACAAATCTATAAGCTAACTTTACAGGAGAGTGGAATGAAAATTAAACATGTTTTAATCAAGCAATGTCGTGATGACATTTTGATGTGCTATAAAGTTGCAATGCAAAAAGAATTAAACTAGTTAAATAACAAATACCTATGAACTAAACCGTACACTTACATTGAACACATTCAAATTACGTCAAATACTGAGAAATTCTTAACAGAAAATGCAATACCAATTTTTGAATTCGCCCAACCTGGCCCTCGAACGCAAGACATGATATCTGTAGCCTTACAAGCTGACCGCTAGCCCTATGAGGCATTGGGTAATGTAATAAATAAATTTGTTCTGATCGGTCAAATATTAGAGCCACCATAACTGCTTGCTTTTTTTGAGTTAGAACTAACAAAATATTTATACCTCGCGCGTGTAAACATGTTTTTAAATCTTCGCCAAGTTTATTCTTTAAATGGTGCTGTCAATATGGTTGTTATACAAGCCTTTTAAGTCCAATTTAAATATTGGAACAGCGACAATTTGCGCACTTCCATGTTTGCAGAAGAGCAATCATAAACGCACCACATGCTTGCGCCATTGTCCTCGCAACATACGGATGACGTGTGATGCCCATTGTACTCAATGCTTAAACCATGGCATCTATTTGCGACATAATTCTTGACGCTCGTGAAATTTCTTTAATAATTGTTGACAGGGCAGCACTTGACTATATTTGTTTATTTAGCTATCATCGCCATTGCACAAAGTACAAATGGGAGGTTTAAAGCTACTCTTAAACCGAAGAATAATTTCACTCATTTTAAAACACTCAGAGTTACTATTAATTTGTATTTTACTATCACAGTATTAACACTTTAGCAGCTTTAACTAAAGCTTTAACTAACACCCAACGTTTCTGGTGTAAGAGAAGTGGTTGATAGTTAAATTGTGCATTAAGATGCTAGAAAATTACAGAAGCAAATAAAAAACTGTGTGTGTACTTATGTACACGCGTTAGTTATACTTAGTGTAACAAGATAAAAACCTTTTCAAAAAACTTAATTGTTGACTATAATTTCAGGGTGTCATC
The DNA here is from genome assembly GCA_015832385.1 of Elymnias hypermnestra. Classification (NCBI taxonomy): domain Eukaryota; kingdom Metazoa; phylum Arthropoda; class Insecta; order Lepidoptera; family Nymphalidae; genus Elymnias; species Elymnias hypermnestra. The sequence continues at coordinate 1,371,698 of JACTOM010000046.1, forward strand.
TCTCATCACTTTTCCCTAACGCGCCAAAAGAAGTACAACGTCATTAAAAAAAAATTAAAAATAAGTACAAACTAAAGCTTCAAAACACATTTTCAATGATTATGATAATAATGTTTAAACAATAAAAGTGAAACTGTATATGAAAGTCAAAGTCGATCAAACGGTGATATTTCTTGATGAAGTTCTTTTTGCTTTAAAAGAATAAGACAGAGATCGATATAACTGTTAATGATTTTTAAACAGCATTGTACTGAAACGCAAATATTTGGCTTCGCAATATTTCTTTGCAGCAGAATCATCCTACGCGTCTTTTTAACTTGGTATTTACCAAATGAGATCAAGAGTTCTCTAGATATTTACAGCACTTTTGAATATTTTAATGAACTGAACTCATCTTATCGTTACTCGTATTATTTCACATTTACGACTGATGATACAAAATAACGTATTAAATTGTAATGATATTTCGAGCACTATTTTGAGAAAGACAAACAACAAACCTCAGTGAGGTTATCCCTTTAATTAATTTCATTTCAGTTAAAGCTAAAATTGAAAAAAGATAATCCTCGAATATACGGATAATCTTTGTCGGGAAATTCAAGGGCATGGGCTTGGCTTGTGGAAATCCACAGAACCACGTAATTCCTGGTGAATCTTTTAAATTACATTGTATCATAGCGTAACTCGAGGTATTCATTATTTTTGAAAGAAAAACATTTTCTTAGTGCCTTTTTTTACGTAAGCAACGTGAAGTAATTGTCTGAGTTTCTAAAGAAAATACAACGTCATCTAACTCATTAATATTTTCATTATCGATAAATAATACCTATAGTTAAAAATAAAAGATTATTATACACTTATCAACTTTCTAAGGATAATATGAAAACAATACCATTTTTCTCCGCAATAATATAAGTGAAGTTTTACGTTCACTTCATAAAGATTAGTAATCGTTTGGAAACAATAAAAATTTCAATTTCAAATGCGCAATCATTTAAAGGCAATGCATCCGCATGATTCGTTGCACTCTTGAGTGACATATTGACTGAATGTGATTTATCGATACTTTATTGAAGGCACGTGCAACATGATAGGGTCCTAATTTTTATATACTTGGATATCAAGTTGCAAGCCATTGTTTGGATGTTGAGTAACTTGAACCTACTGCTGATGACATTCAATATACAAAGGTATATATTTGGAGTACAGCGTGATTTTTTTCATTTAATTAGGTCACTTTATATACAATAACTTGTTTAAATGAAAAGGCGTAACCACCAGTTATTCTTGCAGAATAAGAGAGGAAAGAAAAATAACATACTAAGTTTCTAGATACCTATGAGCTTCACTTCTAATGAGCAGGTCACACTATACCTATTCATATGTATGTGTATATATCTGTATACATAAAAGAGATATCCAGGTATGTATTGACTTGAAATTTGGTTGCAATATTCCTTTTGCCGAGTAGAGGTCAGCTAAGAACGGGTTTAGCTAAATTCTACCCGCAAGGGAGGTTGCGGGGGTGTTAATTTAAATCAAATTTTAGCATTTACAAACTATACATCGATAATCTAGAGCCTGAAAAAGAACTATAAGCTCTTTGAAGTAATACACAGCAAATAGCTCATTGAAGTATTTATACGTATATAGCCAAAATTAAGGAAAATGCTACCTAAAAACATTCCACACAGACGAAGTCGCGGGCTCAGCTAGTATATATATACTAGCTGATATATATATATATATATATATGTGTGTGTGTGTGTGTGTGTGTGTGTGTGTGTGTGTGTGTGTGTGTGTGTGTGTGTGTGTGTGTGTGTGTATTTATGTGTATATCTTGATCAAAGTTTTAAAGATTGGTAAAGCATTTTACATTTTACTTCATCTATTCTAGTTAAATATTGTGTTTTTAAAAGATTCCTTCTATGTAATATACGGCGTTGTTGGTGAAAGTATATATTATAGATTAATGGTATTAGCCGTGGCTAACCTAACCTATTAGCAATCACGTGCAGTCAAACAAAAAAAAAATACATTCCGATGCGATGCTGTGTAAAAACCATGGAAGGTAAATTATTACTTACTTGGTTTCCGCGCTTCTATCTTAGACTGTGCCATCACTTAGCATCAGATGAGTTTAATCGCTAACGCAATATGTGTGGTTGTGCGCATGTGATGGCACATAAGATCTGAAATACGTTGACCCACTAACCCACTTGGTATGTTTCTGAACGGACAAAAGATAAGGAGAATAAATAAACGAATACGTTTCGAGGAAGCACCGGCACATGTTACGGTTTTGAGTCATAAACTCATGACATCCCTTGTATTCTCTAAAACTCTACTACTCATTTATTTAATGTGTTTATATGAAACCAACTTTTGTTGTTACCCGCATAGTACTTGGTTTGGAAACCTGATCTTATTTAGAGTCTTCTTCTCGAAATGAATATAATATATACCAAAATTCAAGTTAATCGGGTGTATAGTCTTAGAGATGAACCTTTATGTAATCTTTTTATGGTATTACATTATATGATATTGATATGTTATTGGAAAACTTGTATGTCCATAAAAATATTGACTCTTTTACGAAAAAAGTCAACGCACCTCATATAACTTAAGAAATAATAATAAAATTGCTGAAGATTCTAGTAGGCTACATAAAATTGGCAAGTTGTTCACGGTTAACTGTATACGTTTCTATAATAAGCTCCTAGAAGAAGTTACAAAGATGTCTCTTAATAAATTGAAATCTTTTATTACTTAGAAGACAAAAAGCGTGGGAGTGAAGGAATTGCTCTAATCGATATAGATTAAATTTAAAATATATATTTTAATGATGATGACAAAAAAAAAACGTACCAGGTGTACGTCTTTTTCTGAGACTTCTTCCCAGATCAGGGCGCGAAGGAACCCTCGTAACTATGGATTGTAAGTCGTTTTTTATTGTCATCACCAGTCGTACATTTAAATAATAGATGAAAAACCGATATTTGACGATTCAAAAGTGCTTTAAAGACCTTTTTTTTGTCGAGGGGGAAACCTTTATAAGATACCCGACCTTTTCGGGGGATAGATCGGGTTATGTGGTATTTTCCACTAAAACCCCCCGGTGGACTACATCTACGTATAACGGAGAGCACCGGGAGCTCCGGAAAATTCGCCGGGGTCTCCGCCACGTTGTCCTTTTTAGGCTCCTACTATTAGGCGAAACCTCTTGCAGGTAATAGGTGTTGCCACGGCAGATTAAGACTACATTAACCAACCGTCTTTCTGGAGCCGTATGTGTGCTAAGAAACGGCACAGTCCCCTTTGTGACCACTGGCGACTCTAAGATCCCACTATCAGGGATATGTAATGCCTGTCTTTCAACAGGCCGGCCCCGGTCTTTGCCGTCTCCAAGAGCTATTCTCCATCTCCGCTGTCGCTCAGCTCTCTCCTTCTTGCCCATGACGGATTCACAGAAGGAGACCATCGCCTGCTTAAGAGGCCTACTCGGACAAAGCTATTTTGAGTTTGAGTTCGTTATTATATCTAGCGTGTTATTGTCTTTTGCTGTCTAAATTTTGGTTTATTTTTCGACTGGAGTAGTTTTTAAGTATTTCAAGCTCACTCGTTTTTGATAAAAAAATTATAGTTTATTTTAAGAGTGGTTTTTTTTAATAGGTTTTAATAGGTTTAGGTTCATTTTAATAGGGAGAATGGTCATCAAAAATTGCAGATTATTAAAATCGGTCCAGCCGTTCTTGAGTTATAAAGGGTATAACTAACACAACTTTGTTTGTTATCATAAAGTAAGACGAAGCAATGTTATATAAAGTATGTCACTACTTCTACGTTGACATGACCTCCTTTTATTAGTTGGAAAAGAAAGCACATATGTCTTAGCCTATTTAGCAATTAAAATAATGTAGTCTTTATTAACTACATTATATAAAGTTTATTACAACGTTTCCTGATAAATATATAACTGCTTTGGAAGAACAGTAACATAATTCAAACAAACTTGAAATCAACTAATGATATAGTATCATTTTGCCCATTTCAAAATAAGTTTTTTCTCAATAAAATGTAGACAATTGTGGATTCTGCAGTGTTCCTAACTAAAATTAGGGATTATGTGACAATTAATCCAAAGCAGCGCTAAATATATGGAGCCTTGAATACTACAGTACAAAATATGGGATTCTAACGTCTTATGTGTGTGATTGTAAAGTCCGCTAAAGTTCTTCCTGTCGATGTCTCTATCTGTCTAATTTGTATTGTTATAAAAATCACAAAAGGACTTGATTGTAACGTAACAATATGTCACTCAAATATAAGGTCGTCACGAACTGTCTAGGTCTAGGAAATAAGTTTTACAATTAACGTGAACCGCTTTCAATTCCCAGGCACGTTTATAATTAAATACAATAAATATAATAGTCAAATATGTATACGCAACTGTCCCAATAATTTATTCAGTAAAGTCGGCAATAAAATTAATATCGCTGTAGGGAATACAGAATGTAATGTAATGTAAAAGAAATAAATGTTACTTTTTTATCGCCCTGAAATTATCGAGCCATTTACCACTCACTGATTTATCGAGATTCCCAAAATGATGCGCTCGCTTGACTTTAAATTCGGCATTCATATTCTTATCCCGATGTAGACGCTCACTAGGCATTACTAATTTCCTCATATGAACATCGAATCGGGAACTACACGACACGTTACGAAAAGCTACTTAGTTTAATGAGAAAGACCATTGCCTGTCTGATTCATTGTGTCTCTAAAAATATTAGCTTGACTCAGAACTTAACAAACTGGACTAGGTAATCTTTCATGATCCTGACGCTTAAGGGATTTCCATATATTTCCACGGGAGGAGGAATTACGCAGGTGACATCGCTGGGACAAGTGACAACTCCTATGTACAAATTGATGAAAATGTTGCTATGCTATAAAAGTAAAAAAGGCAATCGTGTGGCCTTGTTTAAAACAATTTCATGTACAGTTGTGGCAACTTTCAAAAATTGCTTACGTAGACAATTAGCCTGAACTGATTTGCTAACCGACAAACAGCGAGATAGGTATAAAAGGTAGTTAAATATAATGCTGTATGTACATTTAATAACTTTCGAAATATAATTGTGTCGGTGAAGTTATCTGCAAGTATTAATTCATTTAAAATATAATTAATATATTCTTTCTCTCAGTAATCCTAATAATCTATTTTAAATCGTCGAAAGGGCTTTTAAAGATTTTATTGGGTATGCCCAATAAGGTTCTTATTTAAATTAATACAAATTAATTCAAAAGTAAAATAAATGCGGTAGAGATGAGAGCGTTGAGAAGTATGAGTGGATTGAAAATGAGTGATAAGAGAACGTTGTTGTTGTATAAACGAAGATGTAGTGACTAAAATTGAGAAAAGTATGCATAGGTGGTTTGGGCACCTAGACAGAATGAATGAAAGGAGACTGACAAAAAGGATTTATGAGTTAAGAGTGAATGGGAAAGTTGGAAGGGGAAGACCAGGGCGAACGTTCCTGGGCCAAATCCAGAACATTTAAAATAAGGGCCAGGTCAAGGGCACTCTAAACCGACGAACTTGTATGAAAGGTTTGATGAGAATGAAAGAAGCGAAGGAGATATGCAAGGATCGTGGCAAGTGGAAGGACGTGGTCTCTACCTACACCTATGGGAATGAGGCGTGATGCTATGTATGTATGTATTACTAATGAATCTAACATCGGTACGCAAAGTTGATTTTACCGGGAAGAAATCGCCAATAAATCTTGATTTTTGTTGGACTGCTGGATTGTCTTGTTTCGCTGCTCGCGCCTTTGTTGACTATTTCTAATTATACTTGTAAATTCTGGAGATTAAGTTTACATATAAAATGGGATAAATTGGTATTCTAATATCAGTTGCTAATTGAGAATTGTACGTTGAATAAATCAAATGCGTATTACTTATGTAAGCGTTTATAACGTAGCATCTAGAAAACAAACTTTGTAATAAATGGGTTTAATATGAGATTTTATGCATTATAGCAAATGTACCATTGAAATCAGGATTTGGAGCGTAACTATGAACAATTATTAACAGTCCATGCGATAAACGAGACGTGGAGTCATGACTTGTTACAAGAATAACAATACATAAATCTAAACTTATTGATGGCAACGTGCAAAGAATTTTTAAACGCGCTCAACGGACTTGAGCTTTAATATTAAATTAAATGTTATAAAAAACCACTGTGGTTTTATAAAATCACGTATGCAGCAGTAAATACAAGCCTTGACCGTCGCGATATTGGCTTTGGCTGCTCATCCAAGTCTTTCACTTTATCCTTATTCTGCGATCGGCTGTAATGCGACATATGTCAGATGGACGTAAAAATATGAATTGATTTATAACAAACTGCACTTTATGTAATATTCAGATCAATATCAATATTAGTGTTACACGTTTTAAAGACGTAATGAATCAAAAAAGTAACATATTATAGTGCAACATGGATCGTAGTAAAAGTTTGGTTTAACTATCTTTAGAAATAATTTACTATCGATGTATATATTAAAATATCGATATTGGAATTGTTCGTTTTTAAGGAGTAACAAAACGAAAGCGTAGATTCATATAGTGTGACACGGATCGTAATAAAAGTATCCAAAAATGGGACCACATTTTTGATGAAACATATTGAAAGTATTTTATTTTTGTAATCTATATATATAAAAGAGATGTCCAGGTATCTATTTTCTCATCACGTTATCTCTGGAACCATAAGGCGTAGAGGCTTGAAATTTGATAGGAATATTATTTTTGCCGAGTAGGGGTCATGTCTCTTATTTGTAAAACAGTTTGCCTAAATTAATGAAATTACTACTCAAAAAACATTCCACGCAGACGAAGTTCAGCTACATTAAGGAGGGCCAATATATATCATTTGGAAGTGTCCGTGAACAAATGATATATTACAATTTTTTTCCACCAATGAATAAAGAGGTTTTTCTTATTAAAAAGACGCTAACGACCATATTCACAGTCGTTCTGTTTCTCTTTTTTTAACCCATTCGTAACACCACCATCACCCCTTAAAAACATTCCATATAAATACAGGAAATCCAATTATTTTTGTTCTATTTTTTTTTGTATGTTAATATATAAAACTCGAGAAATAATTTGAAATACAAATCATGCAACATTCGGAATCAGGTCATGACCGACATCGATGAATAGATATACCTTGTAATAATTCTATTTAAGTGATTACATCCTTATTAGATACAGAAAACGTAAATTTGTAGTAAGATTTAATACTTTTTGCACATGAAGTAAAAAATTAGTTATAACAGTTTTCATCAATCTAAATTATCCATAAATATTATAGCATTGTATTATAAATCATTTATATTTTATCTGTTAATAAAAACAACTCATGTTAATCGTAGATTTTTTGCACAACAACAACACAAGGTATCTCTTAGAATTAATACGACTTGAAAAACTATATTTTTTTCTCCACAGACGTATTTTTTCATCATTATCATCATTATTTGTTGGAATATAAAATATTATATTAACCTTTCCGGCCCTACGTATCAAAAAGTTACGCGTGATACGAACAGGGGCACCGAAAAGACCCCAGTTCTGAAATAGAGAGCTTACACTGCATAACCTGGACTTATATCAAATCAAATCAAAAATATCTTTATTCAAGTAGGCACTTTTGAATCAGCAAATTATATATTTTTTTCCACACTCTGATTCAAATATACGTCTGATGATGGTACTCAAGATCGGCTTAAAATCTAAAGTTACGAGGGTTCCTTCGCGCCCTGATCCGAGAAGAACCCACAACAAACTCAGTCGGGTATTTTTTACCATCATCATTACAATAACATATTAGTTTACTATATTTTAATTAAAATTAGAGCAATTCTTTCGCTCCCAGGCGTTTCTATCGTCTATATTACTTTTAATTCAGTAATAATTATATTACATCTCATTTTTTAAGCCATTATATTACTAAGTTGTTCGTATAATAATAGAATTAAGATAAATTAATAGCGATGATAACACGTCATTCCAACATATATAAAAAACGGATGGATTTAAATGCATCATTTTATTAATGAAACATGTCTTATGAAAGCTCTGCTTACAAGAAAGTTATTAGAGAGCAATGATTTATAATTGAAGCCGAAGTCAAAGGATCAAACATGAACTTAATGTACTATTAATATGTTGAGTTTATGGATCAAACAAAGAGGGTAACTGATGACTAAGCGACGTACATTGTTCACGAGTCAAAACAAAGGACTGCCTAAATAGACTATTTGTAGTCTTTAATAGTACCAAAAATAGTTTGGATTAGTGCCTCGTATATTATTATTAATTAGTAACTTGACTGTCTTCAAGAGACGTTTGAAAGAATTTTATCTTAGAAGTGCACAATAATTACGTTTGTATATTTAAATGTGTATGTATGTCTATTAAATCTTATATGTATGTACGTAGTTTATGTAATTATTCGAATATATGTGTATATCTATGTATGTGTGTATTGTATATATTCATTTTGCATGTACCTGCATTTCTAGTAGGATGTTTGATTGCACTTACCCAGTAATTTCATGGGCTACTGTCTCCAAGGTTATCTGGAGGAGATTGCTTTAAGCGATAAGACCGCCTTTGTACACTCTTATCTAAAATTCTGTTAGTGTTTTCTTTCAAAATCTTTATGTTTGTGTGCAATAAGAATAAATAAATGAATAGTAAGTACTTTACCCGAGTTCGGACTAATATATTAGTTAGAAAAATGCGGTTGTATTGTAATTATATCATGACGTATCGGTCTGTCTTTGAATTGGACATCATCATCAATCGTCAGTTAACTGATATTATCTCACAGTCAATTGTACAATGTAAAATGCCTTGTAACTTTATTTTGTATCTTATAGACTAATTGTAACATCGATTTATTACACATAAGTTAAGTAGCAGCCCATTAACGTCCCACTACTGGGCACAGGCCTCCTCACTCCGATGAGCAAGGGTTTTTAGAGCATAGACCCACCACGCTGCTCCACTGCGGATTGGCAGGCATAGTACACAAGTGCACTCTCTATTCCTTCACTCTCATAGTCCGATGTGACGGGAATCCGACACGACCGGAGAGAGATCAGGCGCAGGACCGACGGCTTAACGTGCTCTCCGAGGCACGGGGGTGGATCACACCGCCAACTTCCCAACTTCGGGCAAATATTGAGAAAATCTTAATAGAAAACTCGATATTGATTTTTGAATTGGCCCGACCCGGGACTCGAACCCAGGACCTCATGTCTGTAGTCGAACATGCTAACCACTAGACCATTATTACACATATGTATATTTTAACATTTAAACAAAATTAATGTGTAATACTGATTTGGATAAAGTTTTGCTTGTTCATTTATGCATTAATCGCCATAACTTTATCATGGCTTTTCTTTGATAAATAGTTGATGTTATAATTGCATTGAAAAATATATAAATAAGTTGGTACGTCCGAAATTTTTGAGGGAACAGGAAAATCTGACCGTATAACGACAAACACCCACTCACATCTATGTCTTTCTTTGTCTTTCATAATTTTTTAAAAGTGAAACTTCTTTAGGCGCATGAGCGTAAATTTTTTACGGATGAAACGCGAGATAAGCGTCACGAAGATGTGCAGCGTTTTTATTCGAATTCGTTTGATGGTTAGGTAGTTTTAATATTTACAACTAATGCGTGTCATTTTAATTTGTCACTCGTCATTTAATAATTTTATATATTATTTTTCATAAAATATTACTATTAAATTAAAATAATACACAAAAAACGCTGGCATTTTTATTTACAATTCGTCATTTGGGATTTCAATAAATTATTTGTATTAATTTTCGACACTTAATATTTTAATAACAATTAAATTCCTAACATATCTTCCTTTTCCCTCCCTCTAATTCTCGGAAATCCAAAGTTTTAGATTTGTTTGAACATAAACAAGACTTAAAAAATGTGTACTTTATACGTACGCACTTTCTTGTTTCCACAATCAGTATATATACGCTTTACATAACTATTGTCATTCGTAAATAAGTAGCAACTATCTAGAAGACTGATTGGTATTTATACGGCTTAAATACTGATAATATGTAATGAAATGTTACTAAAATATCTTGTAAGCTTTAATATAATAATATGTATAAATAGTAAACGGGCTCTCAGATAAGCTACTTAAGAATTCAATTGCCCGGCAACGAGACCAGCAGTTAATAAGCTCGATATATTTATAAAACAACACGCAAAAATCATATAACGTTTAAGAGGCCGCTAAATTGTCTGTTGTGCGGAAATAGTGACACAAATTAAACAACAATAGACGCCTGTTTCTGACGCATTACTCGGACTGCATAATTAATTTATCCTAAGGTTCTATGCAACAAAATATAAAAAATATATGTTGCCACTGTCTTAGAGGTATTTCCATAGTAGAGTTAGTTTTATTGCAAATTTCAGTGATATCGACGCTGGAAAGCGAACACGTAGTAACCCGCTAATCCAATAACAGAAAACTGTTCTTAAAAGCAAATAAATACATTACTACCGTATTTATAGACTACCGTTATCATTTTTGAACACTTAATTGTTGTTATTGTAAAGTTTTGTTAAAACAATTTTTTTGTGTTTGCTTTCCATTGTCTATTATTTTTCAATGCGCATGAGGGTAAAAGTTTTACGGATGTTAAGCGTGATTTGCGTCACCAAGATGTGCAGCGTTTTTAATGCTAATTCGTTTGAAGGTTAGGTAGTTTTAATATTTGCAAATATCATCGTCGTCGCTTCAACCGATGGACGTCCACTGCTGGACATAGGTCTCACGAAATGATGCCCACAAGGCCCGATCTTGCGCCGCCTGGCTCCAGCGGCTCCAGCGGCAAATATCATATGGCATTTTAATTCTCCACTCAACATTTAATAAATTTTTATTTACAATTCGACATTCGAGAAATGTCAATAAATTATTCTTGTGACAATTAAGTTCATTAATCTCCAAACATATCCCTTCTTCACTGTCTCTAAGTCTCGGAAATATTAAGTTTTTATATACCAATCTGGTATAAATATAAAAAGACTTAAAAATTAGTTTGGTAAAGAAGTTTCACTTCATGACAGATGGCTGACAGATTGAGCCTTGACTGTAATCTCACCTGATAGTATTGTCACGATATAGTCTGAGATGATAGAGCGCTAATTTGGTAAGAGATATTCTATCTGATATGATTTCATTAATGGTATGGGTATACACAGCAAATATTTTGCCTGAGGATTTTTTGCTGGTAACGCGTCTACTAGTCACGACCACAGCCTTCAAATAGACCAGATTCAAACTAGAAAATGTCCTTAAGTACGCTACCGGAAATCGAATCCATGACCTCTGATAACGAAGCGAGTAGTAGCACAATTTCACCTACGAGTCAAACTCGATAATTCATACTCTACAACTACAATATTGTTCAAATTTTCAATCGATACTAAAATACATTTTTATTCGTCCATTCACAGACACACACACAATTTTGTTATTTCAGTTTTATCAAATATGAATTCATTATAAAGAATGTGGATAATAAGCCAAATTTAATTATTGAAGAATCGTATTTGCGATATTTGTAAAGCTTTTGAAAGCTCACCTAAAAAGTCTATTTCTAAGTAATGAGTTATCATAGCAATTAACTTTATTTTTTTATACATATTATTTGTTTTTAAAAAATTAAATCAAATATTATGAAGCAGAAATTTCTCGTTATAAAATGAAAAATACTTCGACATTGTGATAATTAACGGTTCCTTTCGAGAGTTTTACTCAATGGACTTTGTTCCTTCGCTTTAGTGAAAGTGGTGCTAAAACGTTAACCGTTCATTTCGGGTTTGGCTTTACATTTTGATTATATTTAAGCTTAACTATCAAAACTTAAGTAAAGTAGCAGCCAATTAACGTCGCACTGCTGGGCAGGCCTCCGCACTCTGGATTGCCAGGCATAGTACACAAGTGTTCTCTCTACTCCTTCGCTCTCATGGTCTGATGTGACGGGTATCCGACATGATCAAAGAGAGATCAGGCGCAGGACCGACATGTTCTGCGAGACACGGGCGTAGAGCACACTGTCAACTTCGGACAAATATTGAGAAAAACTTAATAGAAAACTCAATATAGATTTTTTAATTCGCCCAACCTGGGACTCGGATTCATGTATGTGCCGAACATGTCAACCACTAAACCAAAGAGGCAGTTTAACTGTCAAGCTACTCTGAAAACAAATACAATTCTCCATAACCGGAGATGTTTTTACGAAGAACTTACTAGACTTATGTACATCTATAATGTTTTTTTTATTGCTTACAGATTCCTGCTTAACTGTAATCTTCTTCGATAGTAAGTGATGATATATGTCCAAGATAGTATGCTGAACTGATAAGAGGTATTGTTCCTCTTAACGATTTCTACACAACATACCCGAACGCAAATCATTTGCATAACGGCACGCTAGTAGAGTTGAAATTGAAGCATGGGATAACTAACATATCCGTTATTTGCTATTTTTCTGATAAAATAACAAGTAACGAAAATAACTTCATCCAAAAGAGTGTTATTACGATACTGTCAATATTTTAACAATGTATTGAGCTAGTGTTATTATAACTTCAACTAGTAAAGAAGAAGTGATAGAAATAGCCAGTAATGCGACCGTATTATATATTATAGAAATCAATTGAGAACGATTAATGTTTATTACGTATTAAGATTTCATAATGAGTCGAATATATATTTCCACAAACTATAATAATGAACTACACGTAAGAATATGAAATTTGTTAGCTTTTAACATTGATGACAATCATCAATCCAGTTACGCAGCATCAATACTTTACACTAGTGACCTTATAATTGTTTATTTTGTTTTACTGTATATTAATAATCTGTGTAATTTGCTATTTGTTCACCTCAAAAAAATTATTGTCCTTTTTTAAAGTAGTAATAAGATTATTTACAGAAATGTATCGGCGAAAGTGCAGAAATTTTTATTATATATTAGCCTGTAAGTGAATATTATATTATATATAATATAAGTTTCCATGTAAGTGAATATATCTTCTTTATGGAAATAAATGTTTTAAACCATATGTATAATAAAATCGATGAATTTATAAACAGTTCAATGTGTAGTCTATATAAAAAAATAACTTTTCAGTACAAATATCTGGATAACTTATCAGTCATTTAACCTAAAATAACTTCACAAGTAACAGTTATTTAAAAAAAGCAACAACTGCTATGCTTAGTTGTAACTAGCCACGGCCGAAGCTTCCCACCAGTCGAGGTCTAGGCAAATCAGAAAATACAATTTCCTAAATATGTCCTGCCGATATTAAACACGAGTTCTTTGGAATAAAGTGCCAAAACGTCATTGAAACCGCCAGTTATTGTGACCTAGCTTGTACACTTTCTTTGAGGTTGAACTTCTGTATAATATGAGAACCGGTCTCTCATTTAGACATCAAAAATTGTTCATAATACGTTTCATTCAACATTGAGCCATTCTTAGAAATTATTTCGCGAAGAGAACTTCTATGTCGTGACTTGCCCTCCATGCATTTCTGTGTTAATTGGACGGTCACAATCGTGTCGAGTCGAATGACCCACATTTTTTTATCGTGTTATATGTACTTACATTTTTGTTGATTATTGTTAAAGTATGTTAAAATAGTAAAAATGTATACAGTAAATATAAGTTTATACCGTCCGAAATCAATAAAGCGCTCAATTTAACTCCGAATCATGAGCTAAAATCGAAATTGCTTCAATTTTCAAACCACATCGAAAATAAAAGGAAGAGATATTAATTTTATGGATTACGTTTAACTACAGAATTGGAAGAAACCTTTAAATTTAAATGTAAGATTATGCTCTATAATTTTTATTAACACCTATTTGATTATTAATTATTGACGTTGAAATAATGAATTACTTTTTTAATTTAAACTGTATAAATATCAATAAACATTTTAACAACATATAGTGTTTAAGGGAGAGTGTGAGCTAATAGAATATCTACAAGATATACAACTTTCATCTATCCTGAAATTTTGCTCTAAATTTTGTACTAATCTAAAATCTGTACACTCATAACCGTAATATTCCGAAAATGTAAACACCTTTCTGTGTAACATAAATATTTACGGAATGATTATTTTAGTTCTATCGAAATAACCATCGTAGTCCAATTTAATGGTAACGATGTTTATTATTTTAACAATATTATTAATATAGGTAAGATAAGATACGTTAAATTAAATTATTTTAGCTCTACCATACAAAGAATGTAGGCTTGCTTTACCTCGCACATAGAAAACTAACGTTTATATTATGTACATATAAGACGCACATACATACATAATATGCTTTATAATGACGTTGTACAAGTGGTTTTTTGCATTGTCTCTGACGTATTTTCGCAATAAATCTATTTTTAGAGGACGAAGTGTATTCTTTTAGATGGAATGAATATGATTGTGATTTCCTTATATTACATATATAATTCGTCAATATATGTATATCTTTGAACTCCTCTTAAAATGACGGATAGTATTTGCTGATTTTTTTTAATTCAGGTGGATTTAAGTATGTATATAGATTGAAAATATGATTCATATTTCCACGGTATCGAGATATACACTGATGAGAATTTTTTATAATAATAAATTTTAATAATAATAATTGCATTTATTATATGAGCTTGTATATATGTAGATATATATCCTCAGGATATTCAGACATCTGCACTTATACCACAAATTTTGTAGAAATTTCCATTTTCTGGGGTTCCTTGAAGATATCTCGCCAAAGGAATAAGCTATTTTATGTATACTAATGTTAATTTTATTTTGTAACTTCTCTTGGTCATTTAGGATAAATAAATCTTTAAGCAAACAAATTTTGTGTTGTTACGATACTGTGTAGAACCTTTAACTTTAACCAGATTAGAGTGCATCCATCTTGAATCATACCATCGTTTACCATCAGGTGAAATTTTATCAAGTGTTACTATATCAGCAATAATAAAAAAGCTATCAAAAAGCAGGATAACGAGAGCAGCTTTAATTTTTTTTGATATTAATTGCATGAAGATAACATTATCAACTGTGACAAAAACTAAAGACGTCATATCAATTTAGTTAAAAATAATAATGTGTAGGTGGCTGACCTTACATTTTGATAGCACGATTTTGCAATATGAGCTCGACCACCTCTGTGCCGAACTTATCAAATTCAAAGTAATACCGACCTTCGGTTATTGGATAAATGTCGAATGAGGCTAACGTTAAAGGTTATGTGAGATAATCACTAACTTTTCCTTATCTCGTAAGGTAAGTCTGATCCCCTTTATTGAAAGGAATTATACTTTTTATAAACGTAACCCTATGTAACGGTCAATTCGTATTATAGCCATTTAAAGTTTTTGTAATTTTGAAGATTAGATCACCCCATTTACAGTCGAACAAAATCCTCCAGTGAAGAGCGCAGCGAGTGACAGCGATTCGGGCAATTCGTGGATAACGGCAGCGACTCTTTTTGCAGGCGATCCGCCCTGTGAGCTCCGAGCAGAGGTTCTGGCGGCTGCCTATCAGTGTTGGGGTGCTACAAGGAATAGAGTTGAACGGCCTGATGCTGAAGAGGTTCAGAGAATCAGGATCCTATTCAACAGGGCCCTAAATGAAAGGTGGAAGGAGGACCTGGGGTATCCATCTGCAGGTGTGGCCACGTTTGCAGCGGTGCGTCCATTCTTGGAAAATTGGTTTGCCAGAGGGCACGGTACGCTGACCTTCAGGTCGGTGCAGGTGTTAACTGGATATGGTTGCTTCAGCAAGTATCTGCACCAGATTGGAGGCTGCGAAGAGGCGCCTGCTTGCCGTATTTGTGGGGCGGCCGTCGACACTGCGCACCACACAGTAGCAAATTGTCAGGCTTGGGGATCCCAGCGTCACTTCTTGACATACCCGATTGGGAGTGACCTCTCACTCCCCAGCATTGTGGGCTCTATGATTGGCGATGAGTCAGGTTGGAGAGCAATGACGTACTTCTGCGGGGCTGTCATCTTGCAGAAGGAGTCACTAAATAGGCAAACGGAGGTTATGGCAGACGCTACTCCCTCTTGCCGGAGGAGGATGGCGCCAGAAGGCGCAATTTTGCTCTCCTGTTCTCCCACAATTAAACTAAACCCTTAACTCGGATTCATCCATGGTGGCAAGAGGGTTTCCCGGATGTAAGTTTTGACCTCATCCGGCGTGCATAAAACATTTCCCAGCGAAAAATAAAACCCCATTTATAGAAGTAAGTTATCTCTTTTGATAAATCGTAACAAAAGTTTAGTAAGTGCAATAAATAATTTATCTTTGGGACACTGTCTTAATGTGTAGAGCTGTCAAAATGTGTTTTTTGAAATGTGCTGTTTTAAATATTAATTCATTAATGAAGAGTCGCGTAAAGGTTTTAAAGATTGAATTTATATTATTATACCAGTTAAATTTTGAGTATATCTCTAATAAATTTCCGTGGAAATGCTTTGACTGTGAGACAAGTAACGAAAATAAAAAGCAAAGAAATTATGCCACAGGGTATACAGATTGTTATTGAGTAAATGTCCGACCGGATGACTGACGACCTAGTACAGGCAAGGACAGACAATCGGATAGTATATTGTATTGTAGGATAGATATGTCGTATTACAACTTATAAATAACGAAATGGACAGGCCCAAACCGGATACGTATAGAACATGATTCAGTTGTTGAAAGAAATCATCTTTACGTACGCTTGACTTGAGTAAGATGGTGAATGCGTGACTAGAGCGTTCTGAAAAGTGTAATCGTGCAAAACGAACGGAAGTTTAGAGGGACATATAGGTTGGTGGAGATAGAAAGAGTAACGTTTAGTATTTATTGAAGTGAAGGGTAAAATTTTTACAGATGTTTATGCTAATTCATTTGAAGGTTAGGTAGATTTAATATTTAAAATGACATGTGGCATTTTAATTTGCCACTCGTCATTTATATACTATTTTTTACAAAATATAAAATAAAATATTTCATAAATTCTGTTTTCTTAATTTAAATTCAAAACAAAAGTTAATAATTTCTAATATAGCCAAAAAACACGTGACATATTTATTTACAAATCCTCGTTTCAGATTTCAATAAATTATTTGTACTCATTATCGACACTTTCAATATTTTAATGACAGTTAAATTCATTAAATTCCTGACATATCTTCCTTTTTCGCTTCCATTAAATCTCGGAAATCTAAACTATTAGATTTGTGTAAATATAAACAAGACTTAAAAGTTAGTTTCACTTCTGAAATGTATACTTTGTGCGCACGCACTTTTATTTTTTATTGATACACTTGGATTCTAGTTAAGAATCACGGGATCGATTCCTGGGTTTGGGTTTCATAAAGTTCTTCTTGTAAAATTTATGTGCTTATTGTTAAAAGTTCCTTATTGTGCCTTTCAATGGAGGTAACTATCATGAGAAAATACTTGATATCCAAGGAGTCTATTCTTTAATTAAAAACCTCCTCTTTATAAATAATGATGCTAGCAGCACCAGAGGGACGTTAATAGGTTACTAGTTAATTTATCTTAAGCATACTCACTTGTGTCACACCTCAGCTCAGTTTCTCAACAGGTGGGCCTGAAAATGAACATGGATAAGACGAAAATTATGTCCAATATCCATGTACCGCCTCACCCAGTCATCGTTGAGAACTCAGCTCAATTGTAGACGAGTACATATGCCTGGGACATATAGTCCAGCTAGGTAGGCCCAATTTCGTGAAGGAGGTCAACCGCCGAATCCAACTCGGTTGGGCAGCGTTCGGGAAACTACGCCAGATATTTTCGTCCGATATCCCTCAGAAGACGAAAGTCTTCGAACAGTGCGTGTTGCCAGCGATGACCTACGGTTATGAGACGTGGTCGCTGACTATGGGTCACTCAGCGTGTGATGGAGAGGGCTATGCTCGGAGTTTGTCTACGTGATCAAATCAGAAATGAAGAGATCCGTAGTAGAACCAGAGTCACCGACACAGTCCTACGAATCGCGAACCTGAAGTGGCAATGGGCGGGACACATAGTCCGAAGGACCGGTGGACGTTGGGGGCCGAAGGTGCTGGAGTGGCAACCCCGCATCGGACGGCGCAATATAGGCAGACCCCCCACAAGGTGGACCGACGACATAAAGAGGGTCGCCGGTAGCCGCTGGAGCCAGGCGGCGGCATTATGAACGTCATTACGTGAGACCTATGTCAAGCAGTGGACGTCCATAGGTTGAAGCGACGACGACGACGAGGATACTCACTTCTATTGTTACACCACATATTCTTTTATACATTTTCGTTAAGTCATCATATAATTTAATATGACATTTTTGTTTTCACTTATATGACGTTGGTTTTCTCACGACATATTACGGGAAACAGACACACAACAGACACATAATATATAAGGCATTTCCTTCTTTCGTGGTGACGTTATTAAAAAGTCATTGACGTAATATAATTTAGAGTGTTCGATTTGGGCCTGTTTTTTCGTGTATTTATTTAGTAGCAATTTAAATTTTACATTATCTAAGGCGGGAAGTATGTAACTACTAAAATAAAACGTGGTTTACAAAATAAAACGTACGCGCAATTTCCTTGTAGGTATGAATCACACAAATGATATATTTTAAAGTATTGCTATTGAGACTTCAAATAAGTTATTCAATAAATTACGTAAAAACACAAAACTCTACATCATATTTTTTATTGAATAATAGTCGTACTGTGCGTTGACACTATTTTATTTATGTGTTTATTTAGAAAGTTTTTTGGCGACATTTAAATGTATAAAGAATGTTAAACTTAATTTCAAACGAAAAACCCGTTATAACTGTTTATGTATATTTTAAAGATAAAATCGAAACGATTTCCTTTCGTTAAGTGGCCTGTTTAGCATCTTTTTATCATTCAAAATATAATGAGGTTGGTAACAGGAATAAGGCGCTTGTATAATATTGGGCTAAGTTTGCCGACCTAGGTAGTACAATGGTGCGGGTACTTTGTTAGCAGAAGTCTCGGATTTGATACTCGAAAATAGCCAAATTTGTGTATTATCACTTCCCATCAGTTGCAATTACCGTTAAGCGCTAACCGGAAAGCAATAAAAAATTACCAACCAACCAGTAAAGATTTAGCTATATAGAAACTATAAGAGGTTAATTACCTCCTACCACGCTACCGTTTTGAACTGTATCATTACTTACCACAAGTATTAAAATCAAGCGCTATCTGGTCAACAATAAAAAAAAATAGTTATCACCCTGTCAGCAAAGACATCCTGACAAGCAAGAAATCCAGTACGATGCTTTGAAGAAACCATGAGAACTAAATTACCGCTTACCAGATTAGCGCGATACCATCTTAGACTGCATTATCACTTACTATCAGTTGCAATTACCGTTAAGCGCTAACCGGAAATAATTAAAAACAATAGGTACCATCCTACCAGCAAAGATTTAAACGGAAAAAGCTTGCGTTCCGGTACGATGCTTTGTTGAAACCGAAAGGAAATACCTCTTACTAGCTTAGTGCGCTACTGTCTTGGAGTGTATCATCACTTAACCCAAAGTCAAGCATTAACTGGTCAAAATAAAACTACCTAACCTTGAAACAAACTATTTTAAAAACACGCTGCACATCTTTGTGATGCTATCACTCGTTTCATCTGTAAAAATGTACCCTCATGCGTCTAAATAAGTTTGACTACAAAGATATAATTACCACCCTACCAATAGACGTTGCTTTGGAGAAACAATGAGAAGTAAATAACCTCTTACTAGGTTAGTGCTCTATCATCGTAGACTGTATAATCACTTAACATTAGGTGCAATGACAGTCAAGCGCTATCCTGTCAGGAATAAAATAAAAAAAATAGGGATTCCGCTGGCAGATGGCAATTTAACGTGTTGCGTGCAACAACCGGGGGCTACAAAAGACCGCCCGGCCGTTGCCCTCTATGCTTAACTTCTTTTTTATACCGTCTGCTACGTTTGAATTATCTCCGTTTCCGATCACTCAGGTATAATGCCCTTTTAATATAGTGTGTCCTGTATTTCGTTTTCGATCGAAAGTTTATTTATCGACTAATTTTACATAAGCGTATAACCTCTTCGTGTGTAATCAAAAACACAATACAGCTGGAATACTTAAAGAAACTTACACGTACATCATATTTACTTAAGAAAAAAATCAAAGAACCATCAATACTCACAGCACCGACGCAATATATATTGAATAACATTTTATATATCGCAATAATATTCATTAATACAGCAAAAAGAGTGAAACACACTATTTTGATACAAGAAATAAAAACAAACTGGTGATGCCATATTTTAGAGTGAAGAATGTTAAGAAATTATTTTTCGGGTTATACGCATTCTTAATAAGATACCCGAATCTCTTTTGGGTTTGCCTCCACATAGTTTTATGAAATATGTTAAAAACGTTTTATTACAAAAGGTAATATTATAATGTTGAAGATTATTTAAGCGATAAAGATATTTGGACTTGAATCCAGTTGCCTACAAAAACTATATTCAAAGGAGGAGTTGAGTTCCTTGCCGATTTCTCAGCGGAATCAACTTTCCGAACCGGTGGTAGATTTGTTACCAACGAACAGACTAAATGACGATTCAAAAGTGCTTTTTGAGCCTACTTGAATAAAGATTTTATTATATAAATATAAGTTTCATAAACCACGTAGACATAAAACTCATTAAATTTGTATCGTATTTTTTTTAAATAATTGTGTGGATACGAATGATTTATGTTGACGGTTTTTAAATTATTAAACTAAAATTAACTACGTTTTTGAACAAAATAGATTCGTATACAGCGGTTTATTGATGAATTTTAAACGTATAATCTTTCGGACTTAACACATTGTTAAAATTTGTTGTTTAACTGGTAATTACCAAAATTTATTTAGATTTAGTCATTTTAAAATAGTGTGCCATATAAGTTACACATTGCAGAAAATTTAATAGTAAAACATTACTAGTAAATATCATAATATATAATTTACAAAAAAAATTGAATGGAATTTTTTATTGAATAACATATTTGGAGTAAATTTAAGTTGTGGCTTTGTGAAAATATTTTACTTTGGAAATATCTTGAAAAATAGTAACCACTATAAAGACTATATATTCCCTTATCAGTAATGTAATTTGTGTCGAGAAATCTCGCTGCCATGTAATTCGGATTTATTTATCATTGCAAATATTTTATCAGCTCAAAAGATTACGTGCAAAAAATCTGAAAATATTGTAGGGAACTAAACTTTTCATCGCATTCAAGTATGTTAAACGAAACCAAGCGTTTACTTTCTATTAAACGTCAGTATGATTTTATTTTAAAATTTAACTTTCATTTGCGTAATTATACGAGAACTGGCGTCAATAATTAAGTAATTTCACAATCAATATCTTGAACTATCAATTAGTTTAAATGAATGCAACTGGTTTTGATTTTTAAAATATATATAGATTCAATAGGCGAGTTTAAAATCGTAATACAGTTCGCAAAATCACACCGTATAGAGCTAGAATTTGTACGGAATGCTGTAAGTTTTTATTATTCACCTATTTATTGAAATAAAGATTTTATGAGATTTAATATAAAATTGCATCTACAACAGGCTTAATTTATCCGTTATAGATCCGTTGGTGACAATTCAACTGTCGGTTTATAGTTTTTCGATAAGAATATAGCATATTTAAGAATTTGTGACGTTACTGGTTATATAAAACTTACGTAAAGGTTACTTGCAAGAGTTATTATGGAACGTTGTTACACATACGTTTGCTAAGGCCGGCAAATGATTTTTGTATATTCTAACGTAAGTTTATAAGAAGATTGTTTATTTGCATAAATATATTTCAGTTTCTAAATGTTATAGTCCGTATTTTAACTAAATTCAAGTAATATACTTCTCAAGAATTGAGAAGTATGTGTGGATTAAAACTAAGTGACAGAGTAAGAAATGGTGTGATAAGAGAACGTTGTGGTATCAAAGAAGATGTAGTGACTAAAATTGAGAAAGGTATGCTTAGATGGTTTGGGCATGTAGAGAGAATGAATGAAAGGAGACTGACAAAAAGGATTTATGAGTCAAGAGTGAATGCGAAAGTTAGAAGGGGAAGACTAAGGCGAACGTTCCTGGATCAAATCCAGGACATTTTAAATAAAGGCCAGGTCAAGAGTACTCTAAACCGACGAACGTGTATGAAAGGCTTAATGAGAATGAAAGAAGCGAAGGAGATATGCAAAGATCATGGCAAGTGAAAGGATGTTGTCTCTGCCTACCCCTATGGAAATGAGCCGTGATGCTATGTATGTATGTATTTTCAAGTAATATCAGTCGGTTTATTTTAAATTTTAGTGCTTTACATAGAGCTACGCAAATAACTGTTACCTGATAGATGTTTTATTTTTATATTGGCTATCATAAACTTGGCTTTGTTCTACTTCCCTGAACTGGATAATGACGATTAGTTTTGTTTATATTGACTCATTTCGCCCTACCAACAACTTTAGGTTATTTAAGGGCCGTATGGAGTTGCGGTTTATTTTAAGCAATTAACATTCCTTTTGTATATATGAAAACCCTAATGACTTGCGTTATATAATATCAAGAATATTATAATGTATTTGCAATACGTAGCTTAATATGAGCATTGGCTTGCTAAATTACAGTATTATTAGTTTGGATACCGTAATTTTAGGAGTAGGTATAAAGTTATCAGAGTAAGGGCAGAAAGTTTGGGAAACACTGATATGAAATACTAAGCCAACAATAACTTAAAATAAACTCATACAGCTGTTTGGATTCATTGGTAAATGGACGCAGGTAAACCTTCCGCTCCTTTTCAAATGGCAACGAAAGTTTTTTGGACAGTGTTATTATTATGGAACACATTTTCAATGCTACCTGGTATGGGGTAGCGAAGATAAACAGATGGATAACATTATTATTGTTTTCAATAGCAAGAAAATACTTCAAATAAATAGTATAACAAGGCGAACTTATCTCTATGTGGAGATTTCTTTCAGATAACCTTTGGAATAGAGATTGATTTTGAGTGAATTTGTTTGATACCTTAAAAAATGTTACGATACAATCGTATTAAAACCTTGAAGTTTTATAACTTACCTATATGAGCTAGGTCGATGATTGGTATTTCGCAGCGAGAAAGCAGGGTCTCCTCTTGAGGGGCCGCCATCGTCGAAGCAAGTTGGTGCCAATATGCGATAGTTGTGCTCGTTCACCAATCTAGCGCCTTATCACTCGACTCCAGGTAAGTAATTAGCAATTAGCGATCGTGACACCGAACGATAATGAAGGATAGGAATACAATATAGATAAGCACTTAGTACACAGTTATGAACCGAACGTTAAAGTTTATTGAAGTTATGGATGGTCCTTTGATTACCCCTGGTATAGAAGCGTTCAGAACTCATTTGCATAACCTTATAGTTCCTGCTCGTGGCACTCTGCGATCTGACGTAGCAGCAATAAGCTATACTGACTTGACACATTAAAATTTGGTTCCCGTGGCTCTCACACAGTAAGTATGGGTAGGAATAGGTTCCGCGTGTGCGACCCGTCGGCGTCGCGCGCCCCCCGTCCCTTGGCGAGTTTCGAATGTCTTTCGTGTATTAAACGGGCTCACCGTAGCGATGAGCGTTACCCTAACGTCCGATATGGGCTCTCACTTGTATATCATCGCGCAGACTTTCGCAACCAAATGGCGTGTCGAAACAGCGCTGCCTTGAACAATACTCGCGGAGAAATCGTGAGCCCAGCGATGCGCCGAACGAACTGTATGCGGAGCTACACTGACACGAACTAGGCAAGACACTCACCAACTGACTGGTGGCTACTGAGAATGGCAGTTAATAACTAGATATATTATATTGCATATAAAATCGAACTTTCAGTATTGACATAAAGTACATTTTTAAATGACAAAAATAGTTAATTATGTTATAAAATAACAGTTACTGCTATTTCAATTTAGGTGTATATGTTATTTCAAAATGTACTTCAAATCAATGAGTTAAGGTTTAATTTTATTTAACAATATCTTGGATCAAATTATTAAGTTTGCCATCTTGATTACTAACTCTCGCGGTAATGTTGCCAGCTTGCGACAATATTTATTAAGCACATTAACCTTTTAAGCATGGCAATATTAAATATCCGTTACAAAAAAATTAACCTAGTCGCCTTTGACTTAAAGTACATTTTTATATAATAATGACATGAAACAAGCGATAACGGTGATATGTTACTTTGTCATTCTAAAAGCTGCTTTAATTAACACTCATAAAGCTAATTTTCATTTACAAATATTTGTAACGAATTTTTCATCCATCCATTCCTGAACATATTTAACCGTTAAGTTAAATTGTATTATTAGTCATTTAATACAAATTGGTCAGGGGGTACACATCTTTGTCTATTTGTCCGATAGTCATAGTATGGTACACGGGTATGCGATCCCGGCTCCCCGAGCTATTACTGAATCTTCTCAGTCTTCCGAGTCAGTAATATCCTACTACCTTATATTTTCCTTTCTCTTCCTTACAAAGTTCCTATCTTTTTGACCCGTTCCCCCCTTTTATTCCATTTTCCTACCCACTTCCTGCCAGTCCAAGGTGTACCGTGCCGAGGGACTCATGGCTAGGGGCATTTGCCTAGTCGCAAGCGGTGGCCCTGGGACCGGGCGAACCCAGAAATAGGCTAGCCTTATTCTGGCATGCGGGGCTCTGCCAGAATGGACCTATGTTCCCTTGCTACTCGTGGGAACGCAATGGTGATATTATTACATTCCAAAAATGGCGGCGATGAGATTCGCAATCCATCACGTCACGTTCCTAATGGGGGCGAAAAGCGGGCTACCGAGAGCCGCTTTGCTACTTTGAATGTAAGAGGAGGAATGAATGAAAAGATTGATGAAGTATGCCAGATGATGCATGATAGGTGCATAGATGTACTCTGCGTGAATGAGACAAAGAGGAAAGGATGTGATACCACGAAACATAGCCCTTACACAGCTTACTGGTCTGGTGTAAGCAGTGATAAGAGAGGCTGTCAGGGAGTTGGTATCATACTTTCCGAAAGAATGGATGATTGTGTGAAAGAAGTGAAATACGTGAGTCCTAGACTCATCTGGATCAGGCTAAAAGTTGGACTTACTCGGATCTTTGTCTTGGGTGCTTATGCTCCGACGGATCTGGGCACCAGAAAGTCCAATAAAGCCCAAAAAGAAATAGATGAGTATTGGGAAAGTGTGAGTGATACGTTGAATGAATGTGAACCGAATGAGCGAATAATTATGTTAGGAGATTTTAATGGATGGGTAGGTGTGAAACGTGATGGATATGAAAGGACTCTTGGTATGTTTGGTGACAAACGGGTGAATGAAAATGGACGAAGTTTGCTTGGAATATGTGTGGAACATAGTCTTTTTGTGGCAAACACTATGTTTGAGCACAAGGGGATTCATGTGTATACAAGGGAAGAAGGGAATGCTAGAAGTATGATTGATTTTGTAATTGTGGACGAAAAACTGAAGAAGAAAGTTCTAGATGCTCGAGTATACCGCGGGGTCGACATCGATACTGACCACTACCTGGTCGTTGCCCGAATCGGTGGTCTTTTTAATCGGTGGCGCCATAGAAAGAAGGAAACCTCGAGCATTCTTGAACGAATAAAAGTGGAGAGATTGCAAGAAGAGGATGTTAGAGAAGAATATCTGAAAAATTTGAGTGGGCGATTCAAGAGTGAAGACGAAGGAAATGAGATTGAAAGTTTATGGAATAAATTTAAAGATGGAGTGGTTGGTGCTGCTATTGATGTATGTGGCGTGTCTAAAAGGAGGAAAGGTAAGAAAGAGAAGAATTTGTGGATGGACAAAAATGTTCAAGCAGCTGTGTGTGAAAAGAAGAAAGCTTGGTCCGATTGGTTGGCTACAAAAGCGAACCAACGAATGCAAAAGGCAACGAATGATGACGTAAAAAAGGCAAGAATGGAATACAAAAGGGTGAAAGTAATCGTGAAAGAAGCTGTAAGAAAGAAAAAAGAAGAATACAGTGATATGTATGATAGGAGACTTTCTGATGATTTTCAGTCAAACAAAAAGTTTTTCTGGAAATCAATACAATTTGCCCGAGGGAGATCTACTTCCTCGGAGCTTTGTAAAATCAGAAGTTTAGATGGAAGTTTAATAAAAGGAGAAGAATGGATATTGAAGAGATGGAAGGATCATTTTGAAAGTTTGTTTGAAAGAAATGAAGCAGAGGTAAATATGGCCTCTGCGGATAGCAATGAATGTAAGACAAGTGATAGCGAGATTAGTATGGATGACATCATGAAAGCGATAAAAGGTATGAAATCAGGTAAGGCTGCTGGGTATGACAGAGTGTCAGTCGAGATGCTGAAGGCTGGCCGCGGGATTGTGGTAGCTCAGCTGTACTGCCTTTTCAATATATGCTGGGAGAAAGGTCAAGTCCCAAGAGATTGGAGCAAGGCCGTAATTGTCCCTCTATATAAAGGAAAAGGGTCACAGCAGGAGTGCAAAAATTACCGCGGTATCAGCCTTCTTAGTGTCGTCGGCAAATTGTATGCAAAGATATTAATTGAAAGGGTGATTAATGAAACTGATGGGAAAATATGGGACGTGCAAGCGGGATTTAGAAGAGGAATGGGATGTACGGATCAGGTCTTTTCTTTACGGTGCATAACTGAAAAATGTTTGGCTAAACACCAAAAAGTTTATTGCGCGTTCGTAGATTTAGAAAAGGCCTATGATCGAGTGGTGAGGAATGAGCTGTGGTCAACGTTATCTACGTATGGGGTGAGCGGTTGTCTGATCCAAGCATTGAAGTCTCTCTATGAGGGTTCTAGTGCCTGTGTCAGAATAAACGGAGCGTACACGGAGTGGTTTCCTGTCGAAAGAGGTGTTCGACAGGGATGTGTTGCGTCACCATGGCTGTTCAACCTTTTCATGGATAAATGTTTGACAGATTTAAAAGAAAGTATGTATGGGTTAAGAATGAATGAATTACTCATCAAATGTTTACTCTACGCTGATGATCAAGTAATACTTGCGTCATCCGCTAACGAGCTTCAGGAGATGCTAAATATTATGAATGAAGCTTTGAAAGGGAAAGGAATGAAAGTGAATGTAAACAAAACGAAAGTTATGCTTTTTGAACGAGATGAATCTATGATGAATGGCAATATTTTGATAGATGGGGAACAAGTGGAAGAGGTGAAAGAATTTGTATACTTGGGATCTAAATTTACAAAAGATGGAACATGTGAAAGTGATATCGAAAGGAGAGTGAATGCAGGGAATATGGTAAATGGTGCTCTGCATGCTTTTATGAATAGCCAGATGGTGTCTCAAAGGGCTAGACTGGCAGTGCATGCTGGAGTGTTGGTGCCAACACTTATGTATGGTAGTGAAAGTTGGGTATGGCAGAAGAATCACAAAAGTAAAATAAATGCGGTAGAGATGAGAGCGTTGAGAAGCATGAGTGGATTAAAACTGAGTGACAGAGTAAGAAATAGTGTGATAAGAGAACGTTGTGGTATAAAAGAAGACGTAGTGACTAAAATTGAGAAAGGTATGCTTAGATGGTTTGGGCATGTAGAGAGAATGAATGAAAGGAGACTGACAAAAAGGATTTATGAGTCAAGAGTGAATGCGAAAGTTGGAAGGGGAAGACCGAGGCGAACGTTCCTGGACCAAATCCAGGACATTTTAAATAACGGCCAGGTCAAGAGTACTCTAAACCGACGAACTTGTATGAAAGATTTAATGAGATTGAAAGAAGCGAAGGAGATATGCAAGGATCGTGGCAAGTGGAAGGATGTTGTCTCTGCCTACCCCTATGGGAATGAGGCGTGATGCTATGTATGTATGTATGTATACAAATAGTAGTAAATAACATAAAATTTTATGGAACTTGTTTTAATATTCCTAAGGTACCTTTAATTGTCATTGTTTTATTGAATCATTTTGCCGTCTTTAAATAAGGCTAGTCAGTTCTTGTTTGTTTTGCAATATAACATTAAATATACAAAATTTTAATACATGAATCGAAAAGTGTACAAGATACACTATTTTAATTAAGTGACATACCTCTGTCTCTGGTTTCCGTGTCAAAAATCATGCGCACCACTAAAAAAATAATGAATAATCCAATATGTACTGAAATAAGTCGATTCCACAATCAATCCTTTACAATATTCTTAAGAATTCAAAGCCCCAATTTTACTTACTTACTTTCTTTAATTTTAGGGAAAATACTTTGGTTGGGAACACTGACGCACCCATCCGCCGCTGATATAGGGCCACAATTCCGTGGTTTATTTTTAAATAGTTATAGTTTCACAAAAAAATCGACAGTGGTCTGACAATCAATCACTTTTTGAATTCAGACATAATAACAACTTCATTTCATACACCAAAATAGAGTTTTTTTGAGGCATTTTAAAATTCATCTCGCCCGATCACACTTGTCATAACCCATTCATCAGGTTATTCAAACGTACCTAAAGTTAAATTAAGTTTGAACGTATGCTAGTTATAGATGTTGAAGCTACCCAACCGATATGCCTCAAACCATGGCGTGTATGAAATAATAATCAGTTACCTGTAAGAAATGGGAGGGGGGGGGGGGGGGTTCCAAGACACCCCACCCAATGTCCGGGTTATCTACCCGTTCATAGACGAAGGAACAAATTAAATAAAAGTGCTTGCCTACAAAGTATACATGTCAGAAGTGAAAATTCAATATAAATATTTTTTAAAGACTGAGATAAAAAGGAAGATGTAACATATCTTCCTTTTCTTATTCCCGGCAGCCCCGCTATGCCTAGCTCTGTAAACGGAACATATTCAATGATGTCTCTGTGATCAATAAAGTGAAACCAGCGGTATATAGACGTGTTAAGGTGTTTGTACGAAAACGCCAGTATGTCAGTCCGTATACAGGACCAAAGCTCAGGATCTATTCAACTGCAGCGTGGTGTGCGACAGGGAGACGTTATCTCCTCGAAGCTCTTTATCGCTGCGATTGAAGCCCTCTTTAAGCTAATGGAGTGGAACGGACTGGACATAACATCAATGGCGAGTATATCACTCATCTACGGTATGCCGACGGTGTCGTCATTAAGGCAGAGACTGGAAGATCTAAATAATAGTGTTTATTATACAGTAATGATGACAGACAATAGAGCTTCTCATCAGGTGGGCCTAAAATATGAGATGAAAGTTATGCCCAATATCCATGTTCCGCTCCAGTCATCGTTGGGAACTCTGTTCTCAAAATTGTTAACGAGTATACACTTTAGGTAGATCGAATTTCGAGAAAGAGGTCAACCGCCGGATGCAACTCGGTAATAGCACCGTTCGGAAAGCTACATGTCTTTTCCTCCAATATCCCTCAGTGCCAGAAGACCAAATTCTTTGAACAATGTGTGATTCCAGTGATCACATACGTATCGGAAACGTGCTCGATGACTAGGAGCCTTATTCGAAAGCTCGGAGATTCTCTATGCTATCAGATCAGAAATGGGGAGATCCGTAGAAGAACCAAAGTCACCGTCATAGCCCTAAGAATCATGAAGGATGTCCATCGGTTGTGAGAGTGAATGAGAGTTTAACATATAGGTCTGGTTTAAGGAATGTTATCAAGCGGGAGGCGAGTTAGCGGTATTCTCGAAACTGACAGGTAACATAAGTCTTTGAAAGTATGATTACTTATATAAGAATATTCGACGCTCCTGTCAATTCAATGGTATATAGGCAATATGTGATCGGAAAAAACATAATCGTGTAATAATATAAAATGAATTGAGATTTATTTATTTATATAGACGTGGTTGAATTAATTTACAATAGCGTATCGATCATTTGAGGCACCGTTCGAAGTAGGATGAGCCGACGTATCCTCCGCGCATCGCTCTTTGTACATGTTGTTCAAACAATCGTCGGTTGCTTTGAAGTTCATCGGCGGCTTCCTTGTTTAACGGGTCTTCGGGGTTAGGTTCCTATAAATTAAAGACAGCATGGTCGATAACTTGATAGAAAAATTGATACCAGAAGACCCAAGTTCATTTGTAGGGCTTCCATGATGCGACGGAGCGATTGATTTTATGATTACAAAAAGTATGAAGAAAGTAGCTCACCCAAGAGTCGTTATTAAATTAAAACTCATGCAAGGATTATTTCAAATCCCCCCACTTCAGGTCGGTTAAGTTAAAGTACATTTTAAAAAATAAATAATTAAAACAACAACACCAATAACCGATATCTTGTAACAGTAACAGATATTTTAGTTGCTGTATAATGAACTTTATATTTACTTTAATTGTCATATTATTAACCTTGATATCTATAACTGTAAATAACGAGTAATATAAAAATAATCAATCTCTACTTATATTTATTCCTGAACCACACTTAAAAGGCGCATTTGATATTACTAGCGCCATCTACCACCATAACATATTAACATCTAGGATTATCCATTCCGTGTTTATTTCATTGACATTTCAATAACTAACAATGATGATGGTAACATAAAAATAACAATACCCGACTGAGTTTCTTTGTGGGCTCTTCTCAGATCAGGGTGCGAAGGAACCCTTGTAACTTTAGATTTTAAGTCGTTCTTGAGTACCATATTATTTGACGATTAAAAAGTGCTGTAATATGCCTACTTGAATAAAGATATTTTGATTTGATTCAAATGACACATTAGCAACGTTTCCACTATTAACTAAACTACCAATATTCTATACATATGATTTGTGAAGTAGTTGTGTTTCTTATCTTATTATTTTTTATCTTATATAAATGATATGGTTGAAATAAGTACAAACTTGGTGAAAAATTCACAAAATAGATCTACCTAGACAAAATGCGATATAAGATTACACATTTATAATATTGGCGGCCCTTTTATAAGAAAAGGTTGCAGACCGCTGCATTATACATCTAAGAAATGTATTTGTGACCAAAAGTGGATGAATAAAGTAATATTTTATTAACTATTGGAAATTTATAAGAGATAGGGAAAGTGTGAACTAATAGCGGAATTAAAAGAATTTGATAGATATTCCATTTTCACAGTCCCTTTGGTTTAACAATTTAAATAGCCACTTTGTTAGCTGAGGTTCCAAGTTTAATAACCTACAAATTTACAAATTTGTAGGTTGTTATGTCTAGGTGTGGATGGACAGATGGCTTCGGCCATGGCTAGTTTTTAGAGGTTTGAAGCAAGAAATTCTTGTTCTGGTCTGATGTTGAATAGAAACCATGACAGGTAAATTACCTCTTACCAGGTTAGAACACATCCAACTTAAACTGTGTCATCAGTTACCAGCAGGTGAAATTTCAATCTAGTGCGGAACTTTCAGTAATAAAAAAAAAACCAGACATATGTATACAAACCAAAAATAAATATTGCAATCCATAAACTATAGAGTTGACTGTGAGCACTGGTTTCCAGTCTTCTCGGAGTATATTTAGACAGACGTTTCCTTCCAAGTCTATATTGGGGTGATAAACAGCTGTTTCGCATTTCACTTTGGGCGGTTCATGGGGATAGTTTGGTCCTACCTAAAACAGAAATATATATACAAATTATCATCAGTAATGAAATGTACATAAATGTCAAATTTCTCCATTTCATGGTGTCAGTAATTCACAGGTCAATGCAAAAGTTTAACTTTTCTGTTTAAAATTTTAACATTTTGTTCATAGTTAGATGAAAAAAATTTATACAGCATGAAAAAGTTTGATCTTGTATTTAGAAGAGCTGGTTTTGAACTGTTATTAACTATATATGATGTTTTATTATAACACACTATCTCATATACATCAAGGCTTTATATCCAATGAGTTGGTCCTCATTTCTTAAGCACAACTAATTGAATCTCAACTCATTTTTTATTGTTAAAATCATATAATGAACAATGTACAACAGTTAAATATATAAGAATTTGTATTGCATTCCAAAACTCAATTTTAACAGTTGAAGAAATCACAGATTATAAAAATCACCACAAACATTTAAATTTTTTGTGTACTGCTTTAATATGTATGAGGTTGTGGTTACTACATAACAATATTATTCTTATAGTATTAACATTAAATACAGAATGGAATAAACGTTGTTCTGAGAATTTGACAGGCTTGAATGAATAATCACACAATCCATAATTTTAGTTAAGGATACATCAGAACACGGAATAATTTTCTTGTGATAAAAATTCAAATTTCAAATTAATATAAACAACCACAACACACCACAAAATGTCATTTAAACATTTTGTTTGACTTTCAAAGATATCTTGGTAAATTATATAAATTGTGCCAATGTTCTTTTAAAGCTGTTTTTTGTAGCAGGCAAAATAGTTAAATATAAATTTTATTAAAACACCTTCATTTATATCAGTCTAGATAACACATATATTTTATTTTTATTCAACAAGCAATATAGGGGTCTTACTATTAGGTAATGACATACATACTTTGAACAGACTGTTAATTGAAATATAATAACATACAAAAATATGATATTTTATTTACTATGATTAATAACTTCTAGACATAATCATGATAATTTTTAATGTTAAGGATTCAACATTGAACCATGTGCATAGTTCACATCTCAAACATTTCAATGTATTGACAACTTCTAAATATGAAGAGTCACTGCATTTTAGAACTTTAGATGTTTTAGTAATTTAATAATTATGTCACCACCAAAGATTTAATAACCTAGATCATTACTTTTTTTTTAATTATAGAGCTCTTAAAAAACTAACACTATTAAAAAGATAGTACAGTAATAAATAATTAATCTTAGAAACACTATCTTATAAAAGTAAGATTTTTACTTGATATCAATGTATAGGCAGTAGTCAGTAAAAACCATAGCACTATTTAGAATCAGAATGGTTCACTCATCAGAATAGTGTTCAAGACTGTCATTTATCCATTTGTCAAAGGTTCAAATCCTAGGCAGGCACAACTAAATTTTCTTTGTACCATTTATGTACCTAGTTATTGTAAAAATGCATCACTATGCTTACTAAACCAGGAAAACATTGTGAGGAAACCTACATATTCCTAGATCAATTTCAGGGAATGTGTAACCTGACAACTGAGAGTAGAGCAGCATGTTTGTAGTGTATCTTTAGATCCTCTCTTCTATGAGTAAAAACCCAGTCTGTGGGATATTATTAAGCTGCTACTTACTTTTTGCTGAGCAGCATAGATATTTACCTTAAAACTAAATACAAATCTTCCTCCTCTGTAAAAGCCCTCATCCGGGCAAATAATCAGCTTGAAATTAAGTAAATCATCTGCATCTGGGAACTCCGTACCACATGTTTTGGGTAAGTTTAATTCATTTAAATCTGTATGGAGCAACAAAGTGTAACATTATTTTCTGTAGGTGGGTTGAGCATACCCTTTTTAAAAATAACACATTCAGTGGAATTACCTCTACATAATTATTAAAGTTATATCAACAATATTCTTGTATACAAAGCATATAATGTTGAAGATTATTTAATGGAAACAAATGTTTGAACTTGATTTCTAGTTGAGTATGGAAACTTAATATCACATAATGTAAATATGTAAAAAAGCAATGTGGAAAGAATAACTAGCGAGTTTCATATCAGTTTCTTTTTAGTAAAATCAAATTTCCAAACGGCAGGTAGATTTGTTACCAACGGACAAATCAATGACGGTTCATAAGAACCTAAAGAGCCTGCCTGAATGCAGAATTTTTATTTTATAACCAATTAATAAGCGACTAAATTCGTAATTAGAAAGTAAAGCTTATTTGTCACGAAATACGTAAACTAATAATCTAAATAAGTCAGAGTAATGTTATTTGAGCAATTCCAAATACTTTTAGTAGTCTACTAGTTCGTTTTATTACCTTTTGTAATTCGCAATTGTGCTGCTGAT
This sequence comes from Elymnias hypermnestra, assembly GCA_015832385.1. NCBI lineage: Eukaryota > Metazoa > Arthropoda > Insecta > Lepidoptera > Nymphalidae > Elymnias > Elymnias hypermnestra. The sequence continues at coordinate 1,405,899 of JACTOM010000046.1, forward strand.
GCCTTCTTTTGTGAACCGCCTGCTCTAGCCGAACCTTCCTCATCTTTTTTTTGTTGTTTTAGAGAAAAAAGTTTAATCATCGTCCTAATTCAATCCAGAGAAATTAGAAATTGATCGGACAGGATTTATTTTGACAGAAACCCAAACTTCAATTATAATTTTTTAAATGTACTATTTCATTAATGGGTATAGCAAAAGTTTTACACTATACAGCCATATTGTCAGCGAAAATCTCAGCTTTCTATTCTATCATTCAGCGCCTGCCAATAATAGACATATTTAGCATAAATGACTCTTTCTGTTACTTCTTTCTCTCTAATATCCATGTTTATTATTAAGATAACACATTAAAGCGAAAGCTTCTGAAATCTGAAAGTTAAGCAATACAAATAAAAAATAAACAAATTGCCAGATTCTAAGTATACGTCAAGAATCTTTTAAATTATATATATCTTTATAGTTATTAAACATACTTTTGGTCATTAGCTGCTATAAAAGGATGTCCATTGATTTCATACTGGACGACAATTCTAAAATTGGGAACGATCTTTAGATGAATAACAATATATTTCATATCGATATTTCCATTGTTATCGATATTTGTATAAATGGATGGATGGAATGGATGAAACATCAATTTATGAATAAGTTATATCAGGATAATAATCAAGCTTTGACAGCTAGGCAATTATTCATTTAAAATGCTACCCGTGACTCGCTGGCACAGTGGTGCGAGTATTCGCTTTGCTAGCGGAGGTCCCGGGTTCGATCCCCGGTAGGACGAATTTAGGAAATTGTATTTTCTAATTTGTCTGAGTCTGGACTGGTGGGAGGCTTCGGCCGTGGCTAGTTACCACCCTACCAGCAAAAACGTACCGCCAAACAAAGAGATTTGTGTTCCGGTACGATGCTGTGTAGAAACCGTAAGGGGTATATCGCCTCTTAACAGATTAGCGCGCTTCCATCTTAGACTGTATCATCACTTACCATCAGGTGAGATCACAGTCAAGCGCTAAACTGTCAGCAATAAAAAAAAAAAAAAACTTTGTTTCTGTTTCAGTAAAATAATATGGCCTTTGTTTGCCGAAACTGCGCCTGATCTCTCTCCGGTCGTGTCGGATTTCCGCCACACCGGACTATGAGAGTGAAGGAATAGAGAGTGCACTTGTGTACTATGCCTGCCAATCCGCAGTGGAGCAGCGTGGTGGGTCCTTTGCTCTAAAAACCCTCTCTCATATGAGGGAGGAGGCCTGTGCCCAGCAGTGGGTCGTTAATAGGGCTGCTACTTACTTACTTTTACTTACTTAGCCGAAAATATAAAAAAAATCTTGTATGCAATTTAAACGTGGTAGAAGTGAAACCTTCAAAAATTTCGGCTTGAAGATAATGAGAGGAATGTAAAATCTAGAGAAGGAAAATTGTAGGTTTTAGTAATGATTTAATTATAACTCCCACTATACCTTCATAAGCACGAGTAGAGGAGGTATGAAGCAGAGCACTTACAGAACCACGAAACATAAGCAATACTAAAGAATGCGTCCTATCTCATTTTCTATGTGTGTATCTCTTTTTTGTTTCTTTGACTTTCAAATCACAAGGATACTAAAGAAGTTTTCACTTTAAAAATGCAGGAAAAAAGTGTTTAAATTTTCTTCGATTATCGATTAATTTTCTAAAAAATCGATATAATATAAATTTGACATCTCCTACGTTATAGCGCACTTCAGTATAATGCTGTGGCAACTATGGTATAATGTAGTAATGTGCCCTGTTTAGAGTTTATAGCGTCAAACATTTCACGGGATATTTATGCAAACGAACAAATTACTTAAGATTTTGAAAATAGATTTGTAAATTAACGATTTTAGTAAGAAATTTTAAGGCGTTAAATAAACTATAGGTGTTTTTCGTATGTAGCAGATAAGACAATCTTAAGCACTGTAAAAAAATGGCAAGCGAAGATGTAATAGAATTAGATTCTACTGACGATGAAGCTGAACCTGTACCAAAAAAGGTGTTGCATATACTAACAACTTAAGATTTACATTTTAATCATACAATATGTAGATTTATAATAACTTAAAACCCTTACTTTCAGAAAAAGCCGACACCAAATATAATGGTTCGAATACCATCAAAACTACCTGATATTACAATAAAACCAGCCAAAACGGGGCCTTCCTCACATAAAGTACAAATGTCAAAACAAGTGGTCATAAAAAAGGCTGATATGAAGTCTAACCCTAATATAAGTAAAGAGAAACATAAATCTGGGCCAATACGTATATCTAAATTTTCAGGAATGAAGGTCAAAAATTGTTTACCTATACAAAATAAAGTTTCTATAAATCCACTCAGTGTTACTAATACTTTTAGCAAAACACATTTAGTTGTAAAAAAGTTGCCCTCCAATAAGAGATTAAGAAATCCTGTTGCAGCACAGGGCCCTAAGTTGTTAAATAATCTGCCTCCAGGGATCACTATTAAGCCTGTCCAAAATACAGAAGTGACTATTAAACCTGTACAACAAGCTGGTATATCTGTAGTAAGTAAAAAAGGAAGATTAGTTTCTTCTAAAAAAGGGTCTCAAGAATTATTAACTGTTGAACTTGATGATGAAGATATAACAGAAGCTGCAACAGCTAGACCCCAATGGTACTTGAGACCAGAACAACAAACTAAGCCCATGGTTGAAGATGTATGTAAAACAAACATGCAAAATGGTGATATAGAAATGTCTATGGAAGTAAAGAATAATAAGGAACCAGAAAAAACATTAGTAGAAATAACAATAGATGATAGTCCAATTAAACATATACATACTAAGCATCCAGATATTGGTAAAGAACTCTCTATTACTATTGAAGATAGTCCTGTGAAAACATTTGAAAAAGTTTCAAAAGAAGTTGAAAGTGATGATGAAATATCTGAAACAACAAAGATAAAACATCCAAGAAGTAAGAAAAAATTGAATTATCCAAAAGAAAACAAAAATGTTAAAGATAAGCAAATCATTGAAATTGAAATTGATCTCCAAGATTGTCAATCTGTTAAGGTGGATGAAAGTAAATGTGAAGAGCAATCTCCTTCATGTTCTAATGGAGAAAATGAGAAATTGCTGCCTAAAGTTGTAGTGCAGGAAGAAAAAATTTCAAACAAAGAAGCTATAGTTGAAACTGAAACCAAAGAAATTAGTTCTGATGCAAATGAATTTCATCCTATCTATCAGAAATTTATCGATGTATGCTTTCAATTAGAAAATACGGAGGATATGAAGAAAATTGTTGAGAAAAAGATAAAAGCATACTATAGACAATCTCCCAAAGGTTACGTGGAATCTGACGAATTTATTGATATGGTATCAAGTAAAATAATTTCGATGAAAGCAGCACCAGAAAAAATGTATTTATACATAAAGGATATTGTTGACGAATTGAATTTACAAAGGAAGAGGCCGAAAGAGATAATATCAAGTGTGCAAAATGAAAATGGTAAGTATCAACAGTTTTTATTTAATTTACAACATTAAGTGAATGTACTTAGTCTAGCAATTTTACAGTGGTAGAGTCCAGCTACAGTCAATCAGTGACTTTAACCCCTATGGCCCACTGCCCATTGTCAGCATCAGCACAGCAGAGGACTTTAGATGGCAAATAGCAATATACATTAATATCATTGTAATAAAGTAGAAATTACCATAATATATGTAACAAAAATATTGCTTCAGTATGCTTGAGGCTTCTGCATCAGAAGTCTTGAGGATGCTTCAGGATCCTTTGGTATGCTGAGGCAATATGCTGGAATGTTATGGGCAACCTATCTATCATATTAAATTTGATTCAGGCAACTACCTTGTAGTTAACCTGATAGAAGAGTTGTGAGGTACAAATATTATGTCAAGACTCTTCAGCAAATTAATGGACTTTGTGGCATGGTTAAGAAAGCCTCAATGTCTCTAAGGATGGTGCAGTATGCTAAGACATGTTTTATGACATGTGCTCTTGTATGTAAGGATGCCAGAGTCTTCTTTTCCTTGCTGATACCCATAATGGGTGCTGGGCCATGCTGTGCCAACTTTACAATGGAAGAACTATTCCACCACAAAATACCATTGTGAAGTAAAAACTACTTTACTGTATTTTGACAGCATTGCTGGTATAATGATGTATGTACACTGCACTAGTAGAGGTTTGGGATTTGATGCCCTATAGGGTAAATTTAGTCTTCAAGTATTCTAGTTTGCCTAAGTAATAAAACAAAATATTATTAGTTCTGTATTTACCAATTAGTTATATGGTACTTTTGGATACTACTTATGTTTTGTTGTGAAATTTATTGATTTTATATAATAGACAGGAGACATACATGTTTGCTTTTCAGCATTATATTCTAAAACTATATCAGTGTAGTATTAGAATATAATGTTAAATAAAATCTTATCATTCATTACAAAAACTGAAAGTAATACATAGTATGTCTTAGTAATTGTTTCCTGTAAAATTAGGATTATTTAGTTTGATGCGCTATAAATTGGGACAGTTGATTTGTTTCTGAGCTATAACATCAACTATTCTTAACTTACACACTTTAACTTTCATTAAGTAGATACATATTTCTCTTTGTACCTCATCATAGATAAAAAATAATCCTTATTTTATATATCAATGAAAATGTGGCCCAATTGATAAATGGGTCAAATGTTGTTTAGAGTTTTGCATTTTAAGCCTGGGCAGACTAAGATTTCCCTGTAAACCTTAATTGCCTACTTATAGTTTAATATTCCTAAATGTGTCTTTAGCCAAGGAAAATATTGTGTATTGTTGTAAAACTTGGATATCTTATAAATAAATAAATAAATAATTACTTATAAGAACTATCACACAGTTTAGTTAAGAATGAATTTTCCAAAATCACATTAAATGAATTCATTCAAATATAGTCATTTTGTCATATGTCCCTTTGTACAACTGGTACTGTAGAGCAGTTGTTATAATCCACTGGCAGCCTATAGGCATATAAATGAAAGTAAATAAATATGGTTCAAAATGCTTGCAGTTGTTTTGTCTAACATAATTATTTTTATCAGATGAAATGGTCTGCACCAATGTTCTCATAAGATTTCTCGTTCTTCTATATTAAAATAAGGTTGCCAATGTGGTTTTTTTTTTCATTTATTTTGGTCTCACCAACTGCTTTTACATTGATCACATTTTTACACTGACTATATGATAAAAAGTATTTACTCTAAATACAATGCTACTTAAAGGTAAGCACCACATGCAGGCTGATATGACAATAAATAGAACTTTGATATATACTTGTAAAACTTAAGTAATTAAATGTATTTTCTCAATATGTACAGCTTATTCATATCTAATCTTGAATAAAAGATACAGATTCATATAATATTATGAGGTTACAGATCAATATAAAAATCTAGACTTTGAATGGTTTTTTTTGTTATCACCATCAATACAATATTATTTTGTTATTGTTTAGTTAATTCAAGTAAGAGAAACTCATTCACTTCCAATATTTTATAATTTAAGTTATCCTTAAAATTATACAATGGCTTTATTATATTGATATCATAAAATTAAAGTTCTAGCACCATCCAACATCAAATGTGAGGGACAGCCATTTGATAGTAAAAAACAAAGGCAGATTCGAAAACTAGAGAAAACTATAAAAAAGTTGCACAGAGCTATCCAAAAACTTGAGGAACAAGAAGTAGATTTCGATGATGATGATGATTCTGTTTACTTGCTAACAGAAAGGTAACATTATTATATGTAATAACATGTTATATTGCTCATCCTTATTAACCTTTCTTGTCTTACATATTTAAAAGAAATCGCATGGAAATATGAAACAGAAATCCCCCACTTCGGGCCATAGAGAGTCCAATATCTATGAACATTAAAAGTTAATTGTCTCACTTTTGTAATGATGAGTAGAGTTTTAGGGTTCGATTCCTGGTAGGGAAACATAGGGAAAGTGTAATTCTTAATTATAAATAAGTCTGGATCGGTGAGAATCTCAAGTCATAGCCAGCATAGTTGTGCCGCCAAGGCAAAACGATGCTGTATAGATAAATAGAGTTTTAAGAGGTAAACTTACCTCTTATCAGGTTAGTTTGAAGTCAATCATCATTTACCATCAGATGAGACTACATTCAACAAGTAAGCAATAAAAAAACTAAGAGGTACTAATATATTTCATAGGGGTACTTATTGGTCACTCCCGACTATGTTTGTTATGGGCGCCTTATTCGCCCATTAACCGCAAAGGAACTCTCGTAACTTTGGATTTTAAGTTGTTCTGTTATATCATGTCAATAATTGGAAACAATATAATAATAAAAACCCAAGTATTTTGTAATAACCTTATTAATATTGCCATTTTAAAATGGAAAACACATATGTTGTACACATATGTTTGTTGATTAATTCTTTTGATGTTCTTTTGAATTTTGAATTTTTAAAGGAAAAAATACATTCTCTTTTTTTTATTTCCTTTTAATTTGTAGATGTTTATTGCTTTCTATATATATTCAGATTTTTCCATTTGTTAATTGTTGTGGGAGAAGAAATGAATTTATAATGTATGCAAACAGTAAGTTATTATTACACAATTATACGTATTTTCAGGTATAAAGAGAGAATGGTACGAGTTCATGCCAAGTTCTGTCAACTTACTAATACTAAAATGCCATCTGAGCCTCGGATACATATTGAGGCAAGGCCAGGGCAACCAACAGGTCCAGCTAAAAAGCTCGAAAAATGGATCAATAGAAAAGTACCAATAGGTACTCCTTTACCATTTCCTGATTTTCATGATGTCCTTCGTTGCGTTCGAGATGCCAATGATGAATGCAAATTAGGTTGGAATGACGTTGATATAATGGAAGAAGGTAGGAAAAGTATTTTTATATATGTAGTCAAAAAAAGTAAGTAGCAGCTTATTTATGTCCCATTGCTGGGCACAGGCCACCTCACTCATAGGAGTGAGGATTTTTAGAGCCTAGACCCATCACACTACTCCAGTGCAGTTTGGCAGACATAGTAGATAAGTGCTCTCTCTAATCCTTCACTCTGATAGTATGATGATGTGAATCCGACACGACCGGAGAGTGATCAGGCGTAGGACCGATGGCTTAAGCATAAAGCCAAGTTTTAAGTGAATCTTAATAGAAAACCCAATGTTTAGTTTTGAATTTGACTCGGACCCAGGACCTTATAGCCGAATATTCTAACCACTATACCAATGAGGCATATATGTAATAATAGATAAGTTATTTCTTCTTTTACCATTTTATTATACAAGTTTTTTTTTCTTTTTTCCCTCAGCTCGAGATCTATTTACAAGATGCGGTAAAAAACTTCAAAGACGTCGACAAGAAAATGAATGGCGAATAGCGGCCTCAAGGATATGTGTTGAAATAGATCCAGCAGAAAATAGTTCGGAATTAAAGAAAAAGCTAGACGAAAATAAAACTGTGGCAGCAAAGAGAGAATCTGAACTTCTCAATAAGTAATTTAAGCACTATTGGTTAATTTAAATTATGTTCATTTCGAAATCATCTTTGCTTTTCTAACATATAAAAATGTTTTAGGTATGCTGACAGGCAAAATGTGTTACAACTAGAAGCAGTAGAAATTGGTGATAAAGAAGCGGACGAATCACCAGTAGAGAGCGAAGAAGAGGATATTATTGAAAACGACAATTCTTTGGAAGATAAGCAAAAGAGAAAGGATAGACTAAAAAGACTTCTTAAAGAGAAGAGTAGAAAAGATGATGATAAAGAAAATAGTGTAAAAGTAAGAAGGGTTTCTGAAGAAAAAGATTTACAAAATGAAGGAAAAGGAGAAAATGCTTTAGAAAAGCATTTTGATGCAGACAAATTAGATTCGGTCCAAGAACTCGCTGAATCAAAGACTGACGAGTCTAAAATGACTAGTGCGAAAGAGGACCTTGATAACGAGAATGACGATAGTGACAGCGATATTAATAAAGTAGAATCTGATATAGATGAGTTACATTTATTACAAAAATTGCACTCTGAAAATGAAGCTAATGAAACATCAACACATGAAAGTTCTGATTATGATACTCCCATAGCAATGTCGGATACACTAGAATCGGACAGCGAGATAGATGGAGTGAAGTCATGTGATGTAATCAGTATCGAAAATTCCAGTTACTCTGAGTCAGAGGCTGTTGTGGAATCATCAAATGATAATGACACGAAATCAATAAAAATGCAGAATGTTGAGCAATTAGTAAAAGACAATTTTGAGATTGAATATTCGTCAAATGGAATTAAAGAGTGTTCTAAAGAGACTGAAAAGGTGGGAGTAACAGGTGAAATTGAAGAAAATATACTACTCGCATCATCAGATGATGATGATAATATAAATAAACCAGGAGAGGTGGAGGATACTTGTATAAATTTAAGAGATGACAACATATCGATATCAGAGACAGTGGTCAATGGCGGAACAATAGAAGACGAAAATGGATCAAATGACGCCTTAAGTCTACCAGAAAATAATAACGCGATAGAAGTTGAAGACGAGAGTCATAAAATCGAAGAAAGTATTGTCCCAATGGAAACTTCTACCTCTTCGAGTTGATTTTTCAAGGAATAATTTAACTATCGTCTGGAGCTTGAAGCTGCCTTTGACACTTCGATAAGCAACTTGTTGCTAGGTTTGCGGGAGGAAAACTGTGTTGCATGTGCACACGTGGAATGTATCCGTGAGAGAACGAGGCACTTTTCTCCCGCCAAATCGGTTGAAAAGAGAACTCTTCATCCCGCAGTGAGAAAAATGCTTCCATTCGATGCATTTATAGTCCAAAAATGTCGTAATATTTTGTTGGGATAATTAAAATGATACTATAATTAAAAATTTTATAATGTTATTGAAATTTAAGAAATAACCAATTTCGTTGCTTTAAAGTTCATTTTACGAATGTATATGTGTTTTTTCTCTTAATTTTATTAATTGCGTATTGCGCTCCGCTAATAGAAGTACCAGGTTTAATTCCTATCTTAGAAAAATTTAGGAAATTCTATTTCCTAGTTTCTCTCAGTCTGGTTTGGTGGAAGGTTTTGGCAGTGGATATTTACCACACTCCTAGTAAAGTCGTGTCACCAAAAAAAATATTGAGTTCCGGCACGATGTGTAATACTATTAAGAGGTTAATTACCTCTTTCCAGTTCAATTTGCTACCATTTTGAACTGCATCATCAAGCGAGACCACAGTAGAATGCACCTGTCTTTACTGAGTGTTATTAACAGATCGTAAAATGGAATTCTGAAAGACATCACATTATGCTTTTACTATGGCCCATACGTATAAAAAGTACCAATATCCTCATTTAGTGGCCCGTATTTATTCCTTCATAACGTTTATGACCCGCAACAATAGCTTACAAACATGAGTGGCCCGAACCAATATCCTGTTAACACTTGTGGCCCGGACCAATAACTTCATAACATTGCTGGCCTAAGAAAAGATAGTTGACCCATGACCTAGGTTGATAAATGGGGTGATTTAATCATCAAAATTTAAAAAACATCAAAATGTGTTAAATGCGTGTTCACCGTTTATGCGTAGGGGCCATCGTTTTTATGTTTAATATAGTCAAGTATTGTAAATATTTAAAGGTTTAATTTGTAAAGATATAAATAACATGTCACTATTTACCTAGCATTAATTTTTCTTGCTTTTCTTAAATGTAATAATTTTCAGTTTGTTTTTTGTTCAGTATTTACTCAACACCCTATTAATAAATTATAAATTATTATATACAAATAATAAATTTTCTTAATTGTTTTATAATTATAATAATTAAAGTTGGCGTTTTGTTTACCTTTGACCATACAAACTAATATTTATACTTTATTGTACACCACACAAAATAATCATACAATTAGAAAGGCGACTTAAACTATGTAAAATAGTGACGGACAAAGGTCTTTATCGCTACAAAGCGATTTCTTCCAGACAATCTTAAGGAAGGAGACTTAGTCAAAGAGTAACTTAGGTAGTTAATACATAAATACATATATCATAAATTTATATGAATATAAAATACACACATACAAAAAAAAATTAAACGCACGCATACAAAGTACACATTTCAGAAGTGAAACTTCTTTGGCAAACTAATTTTTAAGTCTGTTTTATTTTCATACAAATCAATAACTTTAGATCTCCGAGACTTCGAGGGATGGAAAAAGGAAGATATGTGTGGAAATAAATGATTTTAAGTGTCATTAAAATATTATAAGTATCTAAAATTTAAGTTGACACTAAATTATTTCAATAAATTACAAATAATTTATTGACAACTTAAAAAAATGCCAAATGTTTTTTTTGTCAATATTAGAAATTATTAATTAAATTTTGTTTTTGAATTTATAAATATAGAAAAGAGAGAATTATTTTATATTATATCAAAATGAAGGCCACTAATTATTTATTAACATTAAAACTACCTAACGTTCAAATGAATTAGCATAAAAAACGCTGCTCATCTTCGTGACTCTAATCACGCGTTTCATCGATAAAAATTTTACCCTCATGCGCCTAACGAAGATTCACTTCAATATATCAAAATATGAGAATGAACTAAAGGGAAAGTAATTTTTAACAAATTTTTTAAAAGTATCTAAGGAGGGAGCACATTTCAATTAGAAGAGCATTTCACAAGCGTGTTGCTGCAACTTTAAAGGAATTTTAAAAAAACTTTTAGACAATTTTAAACTAAAGAGGTAAATTACTCTCATTTTAATTCAAGAAATAAAAACAAACTTTTGATGCTCTATATTAGAGCTATTGAGCATACACATTTTAAATTACTTATCTTCTATGATATCCATTGTAATAAAATGCCCTTAAGGGCAGTTTTGTTTTACGTGAAACATACAACGTATGTAATGTATTTCATTGAATAAGGCATAATACTGTATAGTATAAAATAGCTTTGTAAATAACACATTTTATGAAGTGAAACTTCTTTAAGCGCGTGAAGGTAAATTAGTTTGGGAATGAAACGTGTGATTAGCGTCACGAAGATGTGCAGCGTATTTTATGCTAATTAGTTTGAAGGTTCGGTAGTTTTATTATTTACAAATAACATGTGGGATTTTAATTTCCCACTCGTCATTTAATATAATATAAAATACAAATATTTCATTAATTCTCTTTTCAAAATTTTAAATTTCGACACATCACTTCTCAGTAATAAGACCGCCCGTCGCTTTCTTTAATTTTATATTTTTTTCTTTTTTTGTTACTTAATTTGAAATTCTTATTTTGTGTGTGTTTTATTTTACTTAGATTGCTCAATGTGGATTGCAATAAAGAGTTCTATCTCTATATAAATACGAGCATAAACCTTCCTCTTGAATTACTATATATTGCTGAGAATTTTAATAAAATCTGTTGAACAGTTTAAAAGATTTTAGCTAACAGACACTGGATGCTACATCATTATGTACCGTGTCAAATAGTGCAGTTTTATTTTTCTTACGTGTGTATGGACAAAAGTAACAAAATTATTTTATTTAGGAATGATGCTGTTTCGAGTTTTATTTAAATTTTACTATTTTCTATATATATATCTCTAACAACTTGTTTAACATTTCACGCTATATATTCAAATGACTACATTGTTTTATCACAAAATGCAGCATTGAGTTCTTTAATATGTATACCGATCTCTAATAGTGTATACGCTGTTAGGATGCTATTTTTTAAATGTATTTTTTTTCTATATTCTTGTAAATTTGTACTTGTAATTTAAAGCGACTGGTCGACAACCAGCGACTTGCGAGCCGCATTCGCTGCAACGCGGCTTGGTGGCATGCAAATGAGAAAAGCGATAAATATGGTTAAAAATGCAAAATAGTTTCATCTAATTTTGGTACATAAGCACCCATGTCTTCATAACATCTGTGCCCCGCATCAATATGTTTATACCATCTATGGCCCGCAACAATATCCGCATAACATCTGTGGCCCGCACAAATATGTTCAAAACATTTGTGGCTTGCGCCAATATACTCGTAACATTTGTGGCCCGCACCATTATCCTCATAACATTTGTGGTCTACAACATTGTGGCCTTTCATAACAATAAATTGGCGACCCCAATTTAAAGTATAATACATTAGTTTATTTCATTGAAACGTGAGGTTTTTAAATGTTTGGAGCTTTCATGTTATGCATCAGCAATAAAATATTTGTATAGCGAACTCGTGTCAATCATAATTAATGTGACTGGAATTATATTTTAGTTAATAGATTGTAATATTCGTTGAAATAATTGTATAATATAGAATATTTTTTATTATATTAAAAGGATTTTCAAACAAAAAAAAGGAAATTATTATTAATGCGTTGAGAAGATTCTCATTTCTTAATTCTAAGTTACAGGAGCTTGTATTGAATATTTTGCAGACAAGACTATAATAGTTTATCGATTTAATAGTAAGTAACAGCCAATTATCGTCCCAATGCTGGTTACAGGCCTTGTCGCTTATAGGAATAGGGGAAAGCTATGCTTTGTGATAGCTGATAGTTGTCATATACGTCGTTTTTTAGTCAATAAACATTTAATTATTATTATACACTATGTAGTATCTATTTCTTTAACTTCTACAAACAATATACCGGAACACTAATTGGCTCTAAACTTGCATAATTTAAAAATATCCATAGTTTTGAACTTAAGATGTCATCGTGTCGGCAAGATCAATAAGATTCGTATAGATAATGCACATTAGTGACTTTGTTTGAATTTTAAATGAAAGGCAACAAAATACACATAATTTAGTCGTCACAACGTTTATTTACAATATTTACAAAGATCAAAGCTTAAGTACATAATAGTAAATTGATTTTAGTTGAAACATATAGGCCCAGCTGTAAAAGAAAATTCGTGCTTGGCGTCTATATATGAAAGTGGTTGAAAATCACTAATCGGCAATCTTTCGCTCCGTGGCGTTCGTACCTCGACAACTATTTCTCCAACACCGTCCTAAAAAAGTTATATAAGTGTAACAATTATTATATTCCTTAACATTACAACTAATGCACAAAATCAATGAAGTTTATATTATTAGCAAACAGCCAAAATTCCACTATTAATAATCAGTTTGGAGTATTTATAACGTTTCTACTATTAACATTCAGACAAGTTTCCACTATTAACAATCAGTCAAGTTTCCACTATTAATAACATTTACATTATGATTTTTAGAAAAACATAGTGTAATGTTAATTTTGAATTTTCTGTAAACAGCCAAGAGTTATTACTGTCGGTACAATATTTAGTAGCGTACCATTTGAGTTCAGCTTTCTATTTAAAAATGTGTGTTATACTCCGAAAATAAAGATCTACATTGTTTTGAATATACTATTTATATTCCTGGTTGTGACAGCTATTTAAATTTTCTGTAACACAAGGACACAACATCGTTGGTATAATGGTGCGAGTATTTGCTTCTCTAGCAGAGGTCCCCGGTTCAAATGGCTAAAGCGAATTTTTTTTAATTTGTCTAAATTTTAACTAGGTAGAGTCATCAGCTATGGGTAGTTACCACCATCCCGGTAAAAAAAAGTTTGGTACGTTGTTCTAAACAAACCATTAAAAAAGTAATTTACCACTTATAAGATGATCGCGCTATCAACATAGAATGTATTGTCACTTACTATCAGGTGAGATAATATTCAAGCGCTAAAAAAATTAAGGATTCTATTGTAGAATACACCTTTCTGAAATATCCCTTTTCACACTGGAAGTAATTTTTATACGTAGCAAATATTACCTCGCATTGATCTTTAATTATATGAGGTTCTTTTAGCTCGACGTTATTCTGTCCAAATAACTTTATCCTGTTGGCTCTTATTAAATCGGCAGGCATGTCAGATCTGTAAAAAGATAAAGAATAAATATTTATTACACTCTTCCTTTGAAGTTAAAATTTAGATTTTGTATCCTTAAATAAAAACCCAGAGCAAGATCTACCTAAGCCTTTAAAATGTTTCTTTTTTTCATTTATCATTCCGAGAATGTTAGAAGATTCATAAAATGAGTGCAAAACCGGCTTCATCGACATTTTGTTAACATTTTTCTGGCACATAATAAAAAAAACTATTAGGATGTATGACCTTTTATCATTGCTTGACCCAATTGTAAAAGAAGTATAAAAAATGGCGGGAACAATCAATAGACTGTAATTTTTTTATATATAGATGAGACGCAAATAATTGTATTGTTTGCGTCTTACAATATTGTGATTACATGAAATTGAGGCGAATGGAGTTGAAATTAAATTTTATTTTGTTAATTTTCTCTCACCATGTTTAACGCCGTGGTATCACGGTCAAAAATTGCTTTAAAAATGATTTTGGAAATAAAGGGTCCGAGTGTTGTAGGTAATTAGCTTATAAAATACTCATAATATAAGTGTTAACAACACTTAATGTATATTGGTTTTATTGGAAACATTTTTTAATAACAGTTATACGACCATAGATTATAAAGTATAAATGAATGAAGTAATATATAATGTTAGGAAGTCATGGATTGCAACGGAGGGCACCACAAGCGAAAGTAGTTTTTGGCGGGAACGAGAAAAGAGCAATCCGTGACATGTCATCGGAGAATACATTTTTTATGTGTTTTATTATAAATGTGCAATGTGTAATTTAATCGTGAAAACTAAAAGGCAATACGTAAGACCACATTTATTCAGATGCTGTGGATTAATTGTTTGAATAAAGAAATAAATAAAATAAACTAAATAATAGCGATTACCTTTGCGGTGCTTGAGTGTTAATGCAAGTGTATGTGAAGTTTTGCTTCGCACCACTTGAAAGTAATCTTAAGTAACGAAGTTGAATAGGTCCTCCGCCTTCACTGTCGTATGTAATCTGTACAGAAAAGCAAACATTGAAAGATATGCAACATAAATGTTGTTTTAACAGTTATAATACATATTTCTTAAATAAGAACGTTCTGATTAAAACATAATGTACTTAATATTGAATTATTCGATTTGCTACTAATCTTATACGTAATTTATTGTAAAATCTACACGATATCAAAATATTTGTCGAAGCTTTAATTAAAATACAACTCCCATATTATCTAAATGTTATAATTTCTTCACACCTGAATGTAAATGATCTAATTCAAACTGAATAGACGCTAAACAACATTGTACCAGAATACAAATCACTTGCTTAGCGGTACGTCATTGCTGGTAGGGGGGGGGGGGGGGTAAGTAGTCACGGCCGAATCCCTCCATAAGTCCTGACTCAGACAAATTAGCAAATGTAATTTCCTAAATGCGTCCTACTGGGAACCGAATCCCGGGACCTTTTCTAGCAAATCGATGCAAGCGAGGCCGTCAGAAGCTGAAAATTTCGTGTTTTAATAATATATTTAGATTTTATTTACGGGATCATATTTATTCGTGATGACAATATTAATAAAATATAACATATTTCCATAGTAGTATATACCCCTAAATACAATTTAAACAGCTTCATTGGTCTAGTGGTTAGCATGTTCGACTACAGACATGAAGTCCTGGGTTCGAGTCCCGGGTCGGGCCAATTCGAAATCGATATTGAGTTTTCTATTAAGATTTTCTCAATATTTGCCCGAAGTTGGGTTGATGTGATCCACCCTCGTGCCTCGGAGAGCACGTTAAGCCGTCGGACCTGCGCCTGATCTTCCTCCGGTAGTGTCGGATTGCCGTCACGTCAGACTATGAGAGTTAAGGAACAGAGAGTACACTTGTGTACTATGCTTGCCAATCAGCAGTGGAACAGCGTGGTGATGCTCTAAAAATCCTCTCTCATATGAGTGAGGAGGCCTGTGCCCAGCAGTGGGACGTTAGTGGGCTGCTACTTACCTTACAATTTAAATATTCAACATATAGCTGTGAAAGTTGTTAACCACCAGTTTTACGCAATAGTACAATTAATACTGAGAATATTTACATATGCTGTCTCTACTCAAAGCAAGGATTCACGTCTTATCGCATTTAGCAGTATAATAATAAAGGAGTGTGCTTTAGACCACATGATTGAAGTAAAACATATGTTTCTCTATTTATAAAAGCTGTTTCCGACGGTTTGAATCGCATAGTTTACGATCTCGTGAAGATATGGATAAATTCGTTATTTATCGGAACGAATTGTCAATCTATACTATTTATTATTGTTGGCAGTTTAGCGATTGACTGTAATCTTATCTCATGGTAAGTGATGGTACAGTCTAAGATCTAGTCTTTTAAGAGACGATATACCCCCTATGGTTTCTACATGGCATCTTACCGGAACACAAATCTTTTTGTTTGGCTGTACGTCTTTGTTGGTGCTAATTAGCCACGGCTGAAACCTTCCGCCAGTCCAGACTCTTTTCTAATTTACTAAATTCGTCTCACCGGGGTTCGAACCCGGGACCGGAACTGCTAGCAATGCGAGTAGTCGCACCACTGCGCCAGCGAGGCCGTCCTAATCTAAACCATTATGGCAACCACCTGAAGACACACAAAAAATGTCAACAAAATCGGTCCAGCCGTTTAGGAGAAGTTCAGTGACGTACACACGCACATAAAAATATCTATGAAATATTTAAATTTATTATGTTCGCCTCGCCCGATTACGATTTTCGTATCGCTCTCGGTCACGTATTCATCAGCTTGCTCCCCAAGTCAAGCGTGCTTAAACTTTAACTTTTACTTAAAAAACTTACGCGATATCCAAAGTCAAGCTGTGAAAACTTTTGCCCATCAGATTCAATATACACAGAAGCAGTATTGATGCTGTCAGGATATAAACAAGTGCTATATCCTTGACAAAAGGCACGGATTGGCCGTCCGCTTGCACCACGTGCGTCGATCCAGTAAAACCCTGTTTAATTAAAAGTCCATGTAATACCATAATAACATATACGAGGTTTTCAATTCATTGAAATGAAATGATATATAATTGTTCTGTATAACGTGCCATTACTGAATGTGTATCATTTGAGTTTGATGTAAAAAATTAAAACATTTTTTTCATGCATATTCTAAGATTTTCTCAAGGAGTGGCCGCCTGCTGGGCACAGGAAACCTCACTCTTAGGATAGAGAGTTTTTTCTATATCTGTTATTATATATTCTATGTAATCATTTGTCGGGTTGGGCATACTCATTTTTAATAAGATACCCGAATCAATTCTGAATTTGCCTCCACATAGTTATAAGAAATATGTTGAAAACGTCCGTTTTCAACATATTTCATATATACAAAAATCATATTTTTATAATGAAGATTATTTAAGTGAAAAAATGATTGGACTTGATTCCAGCTGCACATGAAAGCTAAACATATTGTAACGTACAAAAACTATGTTTAAACGAATCGGAAGCGGAATCAACTTTCCGAACCGGTGGTAGATTTATTATCAACGGACAGACTACTGACTATTCAAAAGGGCTATTTGGGCCTCCTTGAATAAAGAATATTTTAATTTGGTTTTTGATTTATACCTAAAGAGTCCTCAAACTATGTATTGTTTTAGGTAATGTAGGTGAAACAGGGCATAATGAACTAGTAATTCGTCTTAGTATTCTATAATCGGTAACTTATATTTTAAATATTGAAAACTTAAACCTCCCCTTTTAATAAAACTTTATATACCATCAGTTAAATTGACGTGTGAAGTTCTCAGGTCTCTGCATGAAAGAGCTGGGTTTGTTCTTGTTCCCCATGGTCTTTTAGCTGCATCAATAGCAGCGTGTACAGTCAGAACGCTTGTCATAATTTCACGTGCCCATTCCATATCTTCCTCTGCAACAAACCGAGTCGAGGCAGTTTATAGAATTTTTAGGAAAAAATTAGTAAGCACATAAATTTCTATAACTGGGTTTTGTGAAAAGTGTGTTTTTTTTCAGTGGATATCGTTCTCATTAATTTACAAAAAAAAATTTGGTTGGTTATAATTCTACAAACCATATCGTTATCTTACCGTCAAACTAAATATTTACCTTTCAAATAGAAAATTTATTAATATTTTGAATGTATGTAATAAAAAGTATAACTGAAGTTATTTTATAAAAATAGTATTTTGACGTAAAACAGATTTATCCATTACAATAGTGTAATTACATCAATGCGTAAGCACTTTAATGTCAAAATATATTAGGACGAAACTAGTGAGCAATTTTAAATTTATAAACTAGACTCATGTACCAATGTCATGTAAACTAACCCTCGTCCAAGTCGTTGTCAGTTGACGTCTCCACAGAGTCTATTAGAATACTACGTCTTTTCCTTTGAGACATAAATAATTCTCCCGGTATTTGGGGTGCCATAGCTGGAGGTCCTGGAGAACCTGGTGCTCCAGGTGGACCCGGTAAGCCAGGTCGACCTTCTGGTCCAGGTGAACCTTTAGGACCCACCTGGCCTTCTGGTCCTGGCAGGCCAGTGGCACCAAAATCTCCCTTCGTTCCAACCGGTCCAATTGGTCCCTACAGAAAACGGTTATTCTATCAAATGTAATTAATATTAAACAACTGTAGTCATATTGTTAAACTGCTTCATTCAAATTGACAATTATTTGTTTGTATTGCTTATTGTTAGATCATTTATTAAATTTTTATTTACCATATCTCCTTTAGGTCCTTCAGGACCAATGGGTCCTTGTGGTCCTTGTTTACCACTTTCACCTTGATCACCTTTGATACCCATTGGTCCAGTTTCTCCAATATGACCCTTTGGACCCCTATTTCCTTTGTCACCTCTCAAACCCTGTAAACCAGGTAATCCGGCGATTCCAGGTTGACCAGATGGTCCCGTAATACCAGGCGGTCCAACGTCACCCTAGCGAAGAAAGAAAATTTAACAATCATTGTGATTCTAATTAAGGATGATGTGCCAAAATGTATTTTATTTTAGCGCTACTTACAGGTGGTCCAGGTAGACCCCGTAAACCCCTTTGTCCCTCTGGTCCAAGTGGTCCTGCTTGTCCTGGCGGACCGATCTCTCCAGGTTCTCCTTTAGGACCTGCATCACCCTTCTCGCCTGTAAGTCCAGGGCTACCTTGGACTCCCGCTTGGCCTTCAGATCCCTGACATATCATATATTATGAAATATTTTAATGTGTTTTTCTTTATACTATTAAAGTAAAATGCAGCTTTTGCATTGGGCTAGCGTTTTGAGTTATAATGAGTAAAAGATAACTCACAGGGGCGCCAGGTGCACCAGACTCGCCAGGTTTTCCAACAGATCCCATCACTCCAGGTGGTCCTGGTGGGCCAGTGTTACCCTCTGGACCATCTGGTCCTACTTCACCTTTGATTCCTTGAAGTCCAGGTTCACCTCGGTCCCCGGGAAATCCGGCAGGCCCAGGATCTCCTTTTGATCCTTCTGGTCCAGGAAGTCCTTTAGACCCTGGTTCGCCTTGTAAACCTCTTATACCTTCGTCACCTTTTGGTCCTATGAGGCCCCTAGGGCCCTTATGGATAAAATAGAAAAAAATCATATATACATAATATTATTCATATTGTTATACTAAATATTATTCTCATTTTTTTATATAATAAACCAAACAACAATGACTTGAATTGTGTTGTTATACAATTACTCACAATTTTGCCTTCAGGTCCTGGTGGGCCCGCTAGGCCTATGGCACCAGGGTTTCCTGTCTCTCCACGGTCCCCTTGAGGACCTCGGAGTCCCTGTTCGCCTTGGTTTCCCTTCGTTCCACGTCTACCAGGAGGGCCAGTAAGGCCAATAGGCCCAGGTGGCCCTACATAAATTAACATATAAATATTTGTACAGTGATAAAGTATTAGAGAATGTAAAAGTAGTTCTAGTCTGTTGTCGTATAATGTGATCCCGCATTATATAATAACTTATGAGTTATCAGAATTGAAATGAAATTAAACGATAGAACAATTTACTTTATTTAAATTTACCTGTCGGCCCAACATCTCCTCTATCTCCTTTTGATCCGGGGTCACCTTTAGAGCCTTCTGAGCCAGTTTTACCAGCAGGACCAGCCGGGCCACGTACGCCGTCTGTTCCAGGGGGTCCAATTGGGCCTAAATCTCCTTGAGGACCTTTATCTCCTGGCAACCCTACAGGACCTGGCTCTCCTCTTAGACCCTGAGTTCCGGGTGCGCCTGTAGGACCCTATTATACAATTTTCATGTAACTCAACATAATTGGAAAGCATTAGACTATATCTATATCTAAGAACTTACAGGTTCGCCTATCGCTCCTTTAAAACCTTTTTCACCAGGAGGCCCTGCCTCGCCTTTATCCCCATCCTCACCAGGAAGCCCTACTGGCCCAGGAGCTCCAACTAACCCTCTTGGTCCAATTAATCCATCTCGCCCGACAGGACCTGATATAAAGTGCGCTTTAATATGTATTATGTTATTAAATCGTGAATAAGAGAAGATAAGATTCCCAGGATAACAGACATCAATGATGTCCTTTCCACGTTTACAGTAACTAACTCTATGCTGTAATATACATACTGAATATCGTAGACCCTAATGTGCAATTAACTCAGTCTGGGCCCCTAGAATGCCTAACTATCGATGATTGCTAATGATTAAAAATGTATAGGAATGACGATTCATTTTTCGCCATGTTTCGAAAGGACCAACATACAACTAATCTGTTATTATGTTGTCTAAGGGCTGATCAGTTTGAACTTACGATATATTTTCTGGATTAATATTTGTCTGTAGTTATTTACGACGTAGATATTTACCATAAAGGTAAACAGCAATGTTATCGCCTGTTTTACCCAAAGACGGGAAAGAGATATTAGTACCGATTGGCCCAGCTTCTCCTATTTCACCCTTTTGCCCTCCAGGTCCAGGTGATCCCCTTGGTCCTTCTCGACCTAGTGGTCCTTGTGCACCCTCACGTCCTGCTTCGCCTTGTTCTCCTTTGTCTCCCCTTACGCCAGATGCTCCAGGTGGACCCAAATCTCCTTTGCTTCCCGGTGTTCCCTAAAATAGGTTATTCGGTTGTTATAAAATTCACATATGACATTACATACACAAATATTATTATGTAAGAAAATATATCTTTAGTATTTTCCTATCTGATATAATTTTTATCAATTACATTTCCTCTTATGACTTAAATTTTAACCAAGCTAAATGTAATAAAAGCAAGAAAACGTAAGCAATTATGTTTCATATTATTTGTTAAATATTTCTTGGTATTCAAAGAATATTTTTTCTTTGATTATAGATTTTTGTTCTGTGGTTCTGATTACCGGTATTCCTGGCAAGCCGGGTTCTCCAGTAGGACCAGGTAAGCCTGGCGATCCGGCTGGACCTGGTTTTCCTTCGGGGCCTGGTGGCCCTGGTGGTCCCTCTTTTCCTACTTCTCCTGGAGCACCCAATTCTCCAGGTGCTCCTGGCATGCCAGATTGTCCTTGCATTCCCGCTGGCCCAGGGTCACCATTTTGACCCTGAGGGCCTATAGATCCTGGTGGACCAGATAATCCAGGTAATCCTGCTTCTCCCTGCAAACATTTGAATTAAATTTACAGCACAGTAATAGTTTTAATAATCATTTTAATAAAACGAAATGTATACGATAACATAGAAATTAACTACAAATAATATAAATAAGTTACAAAAAATCTGAATAAGAATATACCGTGGGTCCTCTTTCTCCCGGTGTGCCTGGTAGTCCAGGTTTTCCGTCATTTCCTGGAGGTCCTATGTTCCCAGAAAAGCCGCGTGGTCCTTCAAGTCCTTGCGGGCCTCTTTCTCCTAGTGATCCTGGTGGTCCTGGTTGCCCTGTATCTCCTTTAGATCCAGGTGGGCCATCAGATCCTCTACGGCCCCGTGGGCCACGATATCCCTATAAGTATAGATAAAAATAGAAATACATATCTAAGACAGAATTGAGAGATTCAAGGTTTATAATATAATTACCCTGGGACCACTTTCTCCGCGATCCCCCGGACTTCCAATTAGGCCCTGAGAAAAAATAATAAGCGTTATACGTTTGTTCAATAGACAGCTATTTTTTATTCGTAAAGTTTGGCGTTAAAATATTTACGATTACTTTAACACTAATTTTTGAAGTATTGATTTTCATTAAAGATACTAAAAAGAGGTAACAATATTTGAAAAAAAAGCACTGTTTGAATATGAAATGCGTTTCTTAAAAAAATGTCTTCCCTAAATTTAAAAAGTTTGAAGAAGAAATACATAAATGAAGTTACAGAGATATAAGTCGTAATAATTATTAGGATCATACCATAACACCTTTACTTCCACGCCGGCCCCTTCTACCCGATGCTCCCTTATCTCCCTTTTCCCCTTGCATACCAGGATATCCAGACGGCCCTTGGGGTCCACTAGCGCCTTTTTCACCAGTCGGGCCTATTGATCCTGTTTCACCTCTTGGGCCTTCTGATCCCTATAAATATATTTGGTTTTTATATTTTACAGTATAAAATAAATGATATTGTGAACAAAATTTGGAGGGAATAATTTTTAGACTAATATAAAAGTAGTTAAGTCAATAAATGTGAATGACACGACCAAAATTACATTTGTAAACATCATCAAAGTAATTCTAAGCAAGTTCTTCATTATATTGTTACCTTTTGTCCTTCAGGCCCTTCAACTCCAGGTAACCCTGATTCACCCGGTAAACCCCGTTCCCCTTTCGGTCCCATATCACCCTTTTCACCTTCGATTCCTTTAAAGTACATAAAAAAATATTTGATTAAGTTTCATACCCGCTTCTGCCTGAATAAAATTTTCTAAAATGAAAAGAAAGTGCCTTCTTTTTCTATTATTCACCTCTAATACCCTTATCTCCTTTATCACCGGGAAAACCTCTTGGTCCGTCATCGCCTTTTAATCCTCGAGCCCCTGGAAAGCCCAACATACCCTGCAATGATATAGTAGATAATTTATTAAATTTTTAAAACGAGATTATTGTAATAATAGGCTATCCGTGTACTTATATAAATATATTCTTACCTGAAGCCCAGGAGCTCCAACATCTCCTGGAGACCCTTGCTGGCCAGGTGTACCTGGGGTTCCTGGTAAACCTTCAGAACCTGGCAAACCTGAAATTCCTTGTTTTCCTTGCGGGCCCTGAAAGCGTAAATTTCATAAAACACGTATAATAAGTATATAATACATAAAAGACACCAAGGACTAAATGAAATATAAATATATATTAAGCCATATAATTCGACTTTTAATACCTGTATGCCTGGTGCTCCAATAGATCCTTGGGGGCCTGGAGAACCAGCCGGTCCCATTGAGCCCGGCTGTCCTGGGTGGCCTGGAGGTCCTGGTTGACCTGAGACTCCCTTAATTCCTTGTGGACCCTCATTGCCAGGTATTCCAGGATAACCGATTAGACCAGGAAAACCTCTCGGTCCCGTAAATCCTCGTGGTCCCTGTTATTTGAACAGTATAGAGAAGTGTGACCGGCAAAAAATATGCCTATTATATCTTGTTAATAGTACAATGTCTAGAAATAGATTCACCAAATATGTAGAAATATTAAGGTAATTAATTTACCAACTCTCCCGTGAGTCCTGGCGGACCAGGAGGTCCATCATCGCCTGGAGGACCGTCAAGTCCGGGTGCACCTGCTTCTCCTTGCTGACCCAAAGGTCCTCTTTCGCCTTTGTCTCCAGGTGAACCTAATTGCCCTGGATATCCTTGTTCACCTTTAGGACCTGGTGGTCCTGGAGACCCTCTTTCACCATCTCTGCCTGCATGTCCACGTCGGCCCAACCTGCCCAGTGGACCCTGTATGCCTCTTGGCCCAGGTGGTCCCTAAAATATACAGTCATTTGACGATACCATCTAACTATATTCTAAAATAGTTCTCTTACTTTTCATAAATAATATTTAATTAAGAAGTCCAATGAATTATTCTTTTATTACCAGAATTAGATACTTAAAGTAATCTCAATAGAGTCTTACAGGCTCTCCTTGATCTCCTTGTTCTCCCTTTGGCCCTTCTGGTCCAATATCTCCTTCTGGGCCTGGTGATCCTGTCATTCCCATAGGACCTTCTGAACCATGCATCGCAGCCTAATGAAAAAAGTCCATTATTATTATATTTTTTAAGCCACTGGAGATTTGATTAATGTTTCGGATGTATCATTCAACATAAAAATACATTTAATTAATTATAATCAAATTTTTTTTTTAATTTACTATTCATTGGTTTTAATACAAAAGTCACTTTATATTTTTACATACTCGTAGATGTATATTTAACGTAAGCACTAAAGAGAATTGAAGTAATTCAGTCACAGAGATAGCTACGTACCATATGTTGGGTTAAAATTTGTCTAAGTGCTTCTGATTGCGCATCCGGTCCCTTTTCATTGCCGGGTTGCTGTAACTGTACAAAATAATGTGTTTTAAGTTTTTTTTGTATAAGACGAAATATACTTTTATAATTCTATCTGTCTTTAAAATAAAGACCCGCAAAAAATATTGTATTTGTCAATAAGGATAAAGTAGGCTCAAAAAGCACTCTTGAACCGTTAATAGTCTGTCCTTTGGTAACAAATTTTGACACCAGTTTGGAAAGTTGATTCCACTGAGAAGAAACCAGCAAGAAACTCAACGGTTACTCCTTTGAATATAGTTTTTGTAGGTTACAACGTGTTTAGCTTTCATGTGTAATTCTAATCAAGTCCACACATCTTTGTCGCTTAAATGATCTTAAACATAATAATATGCTTTTTGTCATAGGACGTTTTTAACATATTTCTTAAATCCATGTGGAGGCAAACCCAAAAGTGATTCGGATATCTTATTAAAAATGCGTACGCTCAACCCGACAAATGTTTTCTGAACCTTCTTCACTCTAAAATATCGCATTACAATTTACAAGTTTTTATTTCTTGTATTAAAATTGTTTGTTTCGCTTCTTTTGCAGTATAAATGACCAGTATCACTGATATATAAAAAGTTATTCAATATATATTGCGACGGAATTGTAAGAATTTGTATTTCTTTGATTATTTCTCTCGAGGAAGCACGAGGTTCTAATTGATATATTGCAAAGGAAGAATAATACCCATTATCGTCTATGGTAGAGACTCGGCCATTAAGCAATTGCTTATATACAAGTGCATTTTACTATAATTTACTTATACTAAATGAAAGAAATAAAGAAAAACCATTCGTCATTGTATATAGTATTAGTCTGTATACGACTATATCTAGAGGTATACGGAGTACCTTACATTACGAGAAATAGCAAACAGCTTAGGAAAAGCCATGTTACGGAAGTTAAAGTGTATCTACGTGGCAAATTGTTACTTACAGGTACTACAAATACATGTCCTGGTGGTCCCGGAAATCCCTGTTGACCCTCAGTACCGGGTTTACCAGGTTCACCTTTAGGTCCTCGAGGACCTTGTGCGCCAGGAGGACCAGGGTAACCCCGAGGTCCGTAATATGTTCCGGGAGTACCATAATCATAGTAATTATCTGTCGGATCGTAGATTATAGATTCATTACGCTGAAAAAAAAAATTGTAAGTTTAACTTCACCGAAGTCGTCCTGTTCTTTAATCAATTCAAATTTTATATGACAGTCGCGGTCGTTATTTAATTTAAATATGTTATTGTTTAAATTAAAATATGTAATTCTACCTGAATTTGTGCAAAGGCCACGGATATCAAATGATTTAGAGGGGATATCTATATACTTACATCTAGGAAGGGGATATTTAAACCTGTTTGCAACCATTGTACTTTAAATTGAATTGGTATTGAAATCTTACCTCGCCAATATCTGGTGGATGTGTAAGCCAATCTGAGTCTTCTGTCGTTATTATAGGAGTGTATGGATATTCCGTAGTTGTGAGAGTTGAAATTTCCGTATCAACACTGATTCCACGGGATGTCTAAAATGATACACATATCTATATAGATTTAAAGAGACAACAATATAAATATTACTTTATATAACAACGAAACAAATTCGAATCTTAGATTAAAATATCGTTTGAATCGGATACAGGTGAGGATTGGTAAACGTTTTTTAGTAGTACAATGCACCATAGACAGTCACTTCATGTCGTAATTGATCTTGGTTTTTAGATCTTAGAAAGAATCTTCGTCAAAAAGAATACGAAGATAAAGTAGCAACAACAATTTGTTGCGAAACCGATAAGACTACGAGAGATCTAGAGAAAAATTAAAGTGCTCTTAGTCGGCCACGTATTCGGTCTTTCACTGTAATTGTAATTTTTTTTTGGCCGTGAAGAGTTAGTTACTATCAGTAACTGTGGCCACACTTGCTTTGCAGGTTCGCTATTTCAGCGTTTATCAGTTCTTCGCAATATGTATTCCGACCAATACCACTTTAGCTTTTTGATTCTTAGGACGATGACTTTGGTTCTTCTACAGACCTCCCAATTCTGAGTTGATGACGTCGAGAAATCTCGGGAATAGCCCTCTCCATTGCCCGCAGACTGTCTGCGTTTTCTAATGAGGCACATAGACAGATTGCATCATGACTTTAAATTTCTTTCCTCAGATCAATTTAGCATAATTGTGCGTATACTTGCTGTATTAGCAGAGGTCACCAGTTAGACCTCCACTAGGGCATGTTTATAAAATAATATTTTTGTAATTTGTCTTAGTCTGCACTAAAAGGAGACTTAGATAAATGGCTGCCAAAAGGGAAATGCAGTTAAGCAAAAATTTTCGTTTAGGTACGATGTTGTGATGGAGGCAAACTGTTTACTTTAAGTAGGTTAGAGCGTTGCCAATGTAGACTATTTAATATTATAAGCAGCAAAAATAAGGTGATAGACAACCAGACCCCTATAACTTGAATTATATTAAAATTGAATACATGTTGTAACATCATCTTGACAATAAAGATACTTACCGGAGTGTCCGATATTTCTAACAATCCAGGAGATGTTATATCTATACTCGAAGGAGTAGAAATGATCTCGTTATTGTCAGTAAATCGTCCGAAGATACTGTTTTCATCTGTATATATGGAATTCTAATATTACATTATGTAATTAAAAATCTAATTCTAAAGAAAAGTAACAAAGTCGATTTTTGACACATATTTCTACCCAGATAAATAGAACGTGGCAACAAATCGTCATCATTTTCTCAAATAAAGCTGCCTCAACATTGTACAAAAATGCGGATGTAATAAGGGTATCAATTTTGATGGTGCTTCTCTAAACTGAAATTTGTTATTTTAGTGAGTTTTATTAAAGTCTCAAAAATCTCTTTTTAAAAATCTATCACGATACAATCTGTTATATAACATCAAATACTGATCAATATTATTAAATTTAGAGATTGACTTACTTTAGAGCAAAACATGACAGATTCGACACTAAAGACAACACTATTTTAAAAGCGTATTGCTTTGCATGTGCGTTAGGAAGGCTGTGAGAAGTTCAAACCAAATCATTAAAAAATAAAAAAAACACACCGTTATCCGTTGAGGCGAATGGAGATGTAAAGCCAAAAGTTTCAGGCAACTGTATATAGGGCCTCACTGTAGTTAAATCACGGCTAGCAGCGGCCCACAGATTATCAGATAGATTTCTTTCCTCAAAAAGTCTAGTTTGATCAATTTGATTATTCTCAACATTAGATAAATCATCAACATCAATTGGGAAATTATAATCAGGTTCTTTTATCTCGCTTCTTGTTAATTCTGCAGTATAGTCGTACGATCCAAATGACCCGCAGTTTGGGGCAATGGATACACACATATCGTATGCGAGATCTGGTCGATTAGCGAACTGGAGCAATTCAATATCGCCCTGTAATAAGTAATTTGTCATTCAAGGCTGTTCTATGGTGAACGATTTTGTCATGTGAAAGGAATTTAAACAATACAAATTGAGCTAAATCATTTTTAATAAGGTTGAATAGATTTTTAGGGCTCTTTAATGGCTGAAAGCGTAGTGACTGAAGTGAATAAAATGTTGGATTTTTGATTAACAGTATTGAAAGTTAGAGACTTTATTTACTTATTATAGAAACATTTATGGATAAACAATCTATCAAAAAGAAAACCGAGCTAAAATATTATATGTCAAGAATCTTTAGAAATTAATCTATAACACTGAGGATTTTAATCAAGAAAAAGCAATACTGAAAACAATAAAAAATGCAATTTATGTATAGTTCTGACATTGTAATCGGCCTTAATAGTTTTTTTTAGTAACTCTCAGGATTATTTTATTCGTGACATTATCTGTTGCATGTTATGAAATGATATTGCTTATTGCAAGTCGATTTTCTATTGGAGTTTTAGACATAATCGGGCAATTGTGACTCAAATTCTTTATAAATTTCTTTATGGAAACTATTTAAGATGTAGGATTTATATTGTATTTATTACCTCATAGTATTGGTCAGGTGTAACTTGAGCACCTACTACTAGGACGCCAGCGAGATTGAAAGTGCTTCCAGGATGTCTTCGTAATGGCAGAGTGCCTTGTATCTCACAATCTACTAGTAAAGTAACTGAATCGCCTTTTATACTAATTGCTACTCTATGCCATCTAAATTCGTGAAAAAAATAATACACATCAGAAAAAGGACTTAGAAATAGAATCGAAGACATAAAAAGGTGTTATAAATATTGTTTTTGTTTATGTGTTCATTGTTTAGTCAAAGCGTATGCATTTACGTATAAAATATATTCATATATATGTCCTTGTATTTTATGGAACTATATAGTTCGAATTACAGTCGAATTTCAATTATCAGAGTAGGGAACTTATTGGCGAAAAAGCGAAATATGGTTTCGACGGCTTAACCATATAACTGCGAAAATGCCGTATCGAAAATTATGTAGATAATTAAAGTTTTATTTTAATTTTTTAAAATGAAAATGTTAATATGTGTAGAAAACGCGTATTAAGTGGTAAAAAACCTTTTCGAGATCTTCCATCTAGGATCTCATCATAACTAACTATAAGGTCAACATAGTTAAGCGATAACCTACACGTTGTAAAACGTTGTTACAGTCGTCCAGTTATTATATGACTATTATGATTAAAAAGCTGTTTTTACCTTTCATCGGCAATGTTCACCCTAAAGGTTAGGAGTTCGTTATCAGCAGGATCGCCCCGGGTATCTTCGTAATATAGTTCAACGAGTTCACCAACAACTAGTTGAAGTTGTTCATCCCCAGCATCCGAATACAATACAAAAACAGGGTTTTGATCCGTACCTAATAATAGTTTAAAAAAACATATATTTTTGTCACCCTATATTAGTATATTTAAGATACTGCGTATTTATGGCTTTACAAACGTTAAATGATGCCCAGAAAATTTTCCAATCTGAATTGTTATCAAACTAGATAGATAGATATAAAAGTGTTTATTGCACACAGTATAACATAATTTATTACAACAAATTATTATACTATTTGACCTATGTCCAAGGGCGGCCTTATTGGTTTGAGCAATCTCTGCCAGGCAACCCTTGAATAAATATTACAATTATGTACTCCTATAGTCTATATGAAACACAGTAATATATAATATTAATAGAAATATATATACATAAATTGCGAATTCAGGAGGGAAGCGCGCTCCATAGCTCAACTGCTTTAAATATGTAGGAGTTGTGATAATATTTTGTACTGCTAATAGGAAATTGGAATTTATTATCGTAGTGAGGTCGAAGGGATATACGAATAGCATTAGAGTCAATGTCTCGAGAAGTAAATCGATTTTTGAGATAATGGGATAAGAGGAAGATACAGTATAGACAGAAGTAAAGTGTCTTTGTCTTATAGGTAACCATTTAAGCTGCCCTCAAGACAGATAGATAGAATAATCTTTATTGTACACCACACACATGAAACAAGTAACACAGAAACAAACTTAATAGAACAGTACTATTGGGCGATCTTATCGTTTTTTAGCGATTTCTAGATTATATTAGGTAAAAAGGGTAGGTGGTCTCCACGAATATATAAGGTGTACTATAACATAAACCGGCCAAAGCTATGTACATTGTTATAGGCTTACCTCTTAGACGCACTACAGATAATATGGAAAAGTCTTCAGGAAAAGTATTGTAGAACATTCCAGCGGCAAGTTGGTGAAGTGTTGCATTTTCATTTAAAGAATATGCTGAATACTCTAACTCGCTAGTGTG
Organism: Elymnias hypermnestra; assembly: GCA_015832385.1. Taxonomy (NCBI): domain Eukaryota; kingdom Metazoa; phylum Arthropoda; class Insecta; order Lepidoptera; family Nymphalidae; genus Elymnias; species Elymnias hypermnestra. The sequence continues at coordinate 1,436,115 of JACTOM010000046.1, forward strand.
AGAAGCCTGACATCTTCCTAGGACTCGTGATACTCCTTCAGGTATAACGCCATCTTCTATGACGGATAACACGTCGAATATTTCAGGCTTGTCTAAAATTTTATACGTAAAATTGATTTAATTTTGATTTTGTTGTGTACACATCGGTTTTATTGGAATATGCAATAATCCGGAGATATTTTAGGACCACAAAACCCAGTGATCGTCACGAAAACTTGAAAATTATTCGGTATTGATTTGTAAGTTAAAAACTTTAAACATTTCTGAATGTAGAGGATTACTAAATGTGGATTTCCCCATATTCCCACGTATGCAATGACACCACGAGAAAGAATTAGTAACATATAAATGCAAAGATATATCTTTCATTGCAAAAAAAAAACGTAAACAATGTAATTATCCTAATGCAGTTGTTATTATTAGAATAGTTTGCGTAGTAGTTACTTATTCTAGCCGAATTCATTTTTTATGATTAAACGGTTAAATTTTTGCATTTTAGCTAGTTACAAAACCATCGACATAATACTTATTGCTAGATGTTTTAGAGTAGTTCCGGGTTTTGCATAATAATTTCTAATAATTTCTAATTAAGTAATTAAAAAATTGCTTGTTCTCCTTTTACTATCAAATACTTGCTGTTTGGCAAAACATTTAAAAATTTACAATGATGCTGTGTAGAATCCCTAAAGAGGTCAATTATTTGGCATTTGCAGCGTATTTTATTATTACCTTTTGAGTCTGTATCTTAACTTGCCATCACTATAAAATATTTCAGCAATAATTTTAACACAACAGAATAAAAAAAAAATTAAACAGGTAAATAAAAGTGCGTCCAAAGTACACATGTCAGGAGTAAAACTTCCTTGGCAAACAAATTTTTAAGTTTTGTTTATATTTATACAAATCTAAAACTTTAGATTTTCGTGACCGAAGGATGAAAAAAGGAAGATATGTACGGAATTTAATGAATTAAATTATCATTAAAAGTGTCAAAAACTAATACAATTAATTTACTAAAATCTCAAATGACGAATAGTAAATGAAAATGCTACATGTTTTTTTGATATTGTTGGAAAATATTAATTAAATTTTGTAATAAAGTAAAGAATAAAACAACGAGTGCCCAATTAAAATGCCACATGTTAAAACTACCTAACCTTCAAACGATTTAGTATAAAAAACGCTGCACATCTTCGTGACGCTAATCACGCGATTCGTGCTAAAAAATGCGCCTAAAGAACTTTCACTTCAATAATTACTGATAGTAATTTATACAGTCCTAAAAACATCTAGAAACGAATAGTTTTCATTTTAGTGAAATCAACTTGGTTTACTTACCGTCTTGTTCCCCGTTTACGAGCACGCAAAACAATATTAGGAGGAATCCTTTCATCTGAAGAGCCATTGTGGCCCAAATAAATATGTCACCGGGATAATATTTGCAGTAGGTCCCATCCCGGTAGTAAAGGGTTGAAAGTTATAGATCGTCCTTATCGTCCTCGAAGGGAGATGGCATGTCGGCGTGCCCCCTAAGACGGGTGCCGTCTTACTGAGAGAAATGCGTGGGCACTCCAATATCATACTTCTTATTAGAATATGGATTGCATTTGTGTTGTACTAATAAATTTTAATTGGTACACAGAGATCATTGTACGCGCTGTTAGATCGTTTGAAAAATACAAAGCGAAAACAAATTGCTTAAATTCCTATTATCATTTTACATTATCCCTATCTGGTGATAAATATACTAGCTGAACCCACGACTTCATCTGGAATGGCGGGTGGAATTTCGTGAAATCCGTTCTTAGGTGATCTCTACTCGGAAAAAGGAATATTCCTACCAAATTTCAAGTCTCTACGCCTTATGGTTCTAGATTATCGTGATGAGCCAATTGATACCTGGATATCTATATATATAATATTGATGATCAGAAAAAAAAACATACACCCGGCTGATTTTGTTGAGGGCTGTTCTCAGAACTGGGCGCGAAGGAACCCTCGTAACGTAAGATTGTACGTCGTTCTTTAACATCTTCATCAGTCGTACATTGAAATAATACATAGAAAAAACGATATTTGATGATTCAAAAGTGCTGTATAATTTGAATAAGAAGATTATTGATTCATAATTCATATGGACAGGTGTAATAAGGTATATACTTTTCTTAAACATTTTTAAGAGAACTAATATAGCATTAGTCTCCTATAAATGTTTGTTACAATTTAATAACATCGTTTCAATATTGAGAACTATGAGATACTAGTCTTTGTTATTGATAATCAGTTACCTTATGAAACGAATTTCGATGAAAAAGTGGAGTTAAAATTTTGGGCATATTATATACTTATTAGCCCTGTGATATTAGTAAGAATGGGATATCTAACTAACGTATCCCTAATTTGCTACTTTAATTATAAAATAATAAGTAACGAAAATAACTGCAATCCAAATGAGGGTTATTACGTTACTGTCAATATTTTACTGTGGAGTGAACGACTATACTAACTTACATTTGTAAAGAAGCATTAAACTAACTTTAAATAAATTTAGCCAAATAAAATTATTTAATAAGAGAATGACATAAAATTTTGTTAACACGTATTGGTGTAGACTATTATTTGATAGAGCTTTTTAATTATAAAACTAAGGCTCGAGAAAATGCAGCCTCATCTTTACTTACTCCCTTATTACTTATTCTAACCTATTAACTTGATACTACATCTGTGTTAATAATAATAATCTTTATTCGTCCCAAAAATCTATAGCTTATTAATACTACCCTTGACCCTCAAAAGACTGCCTCATTGGTCTAGTGGTTAGCATGTTCGACTACAGACATGAGGTCCTGGGTTCGAGTCCCGGGTCGGGCCAATTCAAAAATGGATATTGAGTTTTCTATTAAGATTTTCTCAATATTTGCCCGAAGTTGGGAAGTTGGCGGTGTGATCCACCCCCGTGCCTCGGAGAGCACGTTAAGCCGTCGGTCCTGCGCCTGATCTCTCTCCGGTCGTGTCGGATTCCCGTCACATCGGACTATGAGAGTGAAGGAATAGAGAGTGCACTTGTGTACTATGCCTGCCAATCCGCAGTGGAGCAGCGTGGTGGGTCTATGCTCTAAAAACCCTCTCTCATATGAGTGAGGAGGCCTGTGCCCAGCAGTGGGACGTTAATGGGCTGCTACTTACCTTGACCCTCAAAATAGGAGTACCCGTATCTTTGGAGGTCTGACCCTTCCTGTTATATTATTGAAACTCTGTACATTTTTTTTATTGCTGAGAGTTTAGCGGTTGACTGTGATCTCACCTGATGGTATCTAATGATACAGTCTAAGATGGAAGCGCGCTAATCTGGGTAAAAGGCGATATACCCCTTACGGTTTCTACACAGCATCGAACCAGAACACTACTGTCTTTGTTTGGCGGTACGTCTTTGCTGGTAGGGTGGTAACTAGCCACGGCCTAAAGCCTCCCACCAGTCCAGACTCAGACAAATTAGAAAAAATACAATTTCCTAAATTCGTTGTACCGGTATCGAACCCGGGACCTCTGCCAGCCAGGCGAGTACTCGCACCACTGCGCCAGCGAGGCCGTCAAAAATTATCATCAAATTAAGATAAAATCATAAAATTAAAACAAAAATAATTTGCTAAGATAATTGTAGTATTTAGAAGATTAATAACGTAGTATAAATATATATAAAATAGTAGAGATATTTTATTTCTACACACCGGCATATTTAACGGAACATATAAAATAATAAAAATAAAGGTTTGATATTAGTATCAAAACCTTATATGATACTGATATCAAATATTTTTTTTATTTTCCCCTGAATATGTCGGTGTGTATGTAAATAAAATAATTTAAAATTTGAAGATAATAATTACGTTTAATTTTTCAGTCTTTCTCTGTTGTAATATGAAAATTTTTGGTATAATGGCGGTATTAGTTTATCATTTGAATGTGGTTTTCTGTTTCATCGTAGTTTAGTGTTATAAATACTTCGAGCCAAATATAAAAAATAACTCTTCATTAACAAATAACTTGAGAAAATATCAGTTATTGAACCTATAATAACGTCAGAGTTACAGATATTGAAATAGAGCAATAACTCTCATGGTTAGGTATTAGTAATCTTTACAGTATTTCACGAAAGTAAACAGTCTTAAAGAAAGTGGATTTCTTGTTTCATACAAATATAATAAAAAAATCTCATTTTGTCTTTACAAACAGACCTTGAATCAGACATTTGTACTCGTATAGGTAGTATTTTTACTGTGGTAACACTTTCAGAAAGTCCGTACTTCATGCATGGAATATACTTCCCTAAATGTGGGTCAGCCTTGACACACTAATGAATTCATTTGAATAAACGGCATAGGTTATTACGGCTAGTTTGATATACGATGTCACAAACTAAACCAGGGTTCCTCAACATTTCCACATTTAATTTGGAATTATTAATTAACTATATATAAACAAGGTGGAATTATTTGTATTTGTACATAAAAATTTTTAGTAAAACAATTAGAATACATTAACATTAACAGGGTACTTTTCATTTTAACCGCATTTCAGGGCCTCTTGGAAGATTGCTAATGCTCAAAAAATAAATAGGAATGACGTTTCATATCGAAACTAATCGTAAAATTAAACGTCATTCCCATATATTTTTAAGCGTTAGCAATCTTCGAAAGTCATATTGTCTACGGACTCAGTTCATGCCTTGGAACTTTATACACTCGTTTATGTATACGCTTTGAGAGGTCACTATTAAGAATTTTAAAATGCAGAGATGAGCAAAAGGATAATTAAATTGATCGCTTATTAAATTCTAATCCTTTGTTAAAACAAAATTAATTGAAAATCCTACTATAATTGGAAGGATAACTTGACGATAGAAAAGCGTGGGAGTAAACGAATTGCTCTAATATCAATATGATAAATTAATATAATGTTATGACGATGGTAAAAAATACCCGACTGAGTTGACTCTTCCCAGAACAGGGAGCGAAGGAACCCTCGTAACTTTAGATTTGAAGTCGTTGTTTAATACCATCATCAGTCGTACACTATAATTAGTCTATAGGAAAATAAATATCCTTGACGATTTAAAAGTTCTCTAAAGGCCTACTTGAATAAATATATTTTGAATTGATATGGAAAATAAGTTATAGTATTTAGTTATGCAAAGGAAAACATTGTGGGGAAACCTGCATATCCTGGGGGAGATTCTGAGATATGTGTAGTCTACCAACCCACAGTGGAGCAGCGTGGTGGGTCTATGTTTATAAAATCATCTCTCTTATGAGAGAAGAGGCCTGGCACTGGGACTCTGCTATGCTGAATGCTGCTACTTACCTTACCTTTTATTTAGCACTAGCTCAGTGCTAAGTAAAAAGGTATTATGAGCATTTTAGACATTTCCACGAATAAAGGGTTAAACGGTTTAAATCGGATATATGAACCAATAATCCTTTGCTTTATCATTTTTATTATCGTACAAGAACGACAGCTTTTTACGCGAATATCTACTACTTCGTTGAACAGAGAGTTATTGTGCTATGTTATGTTCCTGTTTTAAAAATAGTTTCTCCTATGAGTGAGGAGGCCTTTGTCCAGTAGTAGGACGGCAATAGGTCAAATATCGGGTATTTTAAACGGCATTAAGAGGTAATATTTGTTGCTGAACAGATTTTTATGAAATCTTTATAAATTTTTAAATTGTTTGAAAATCGATCACGATTAGTAATTTTGATATTATTAGTTTTATTTAATTTTATAAAATCGATTTTATTTTTAAATTCCTAGTATTAATTCATACTCTTCCTATGTATGGGTACCTTCTTCAAATCAATAAAATACCCTTTTTTTCATCCATTCGAAGTTCATATACATTAATTACTTTTCGGTTTTTAAATTGAGATATCAATAAGGATCGCGCGTTTCGTTATGAAATAAATTAAAAGAAACATTAATTTTCACAGTAACGTCGCAATATATAGTGAATAACTTATATATTCGTAATAATATTCATTTATAGAGGAAAAAGAGCGAAACATACAATTTTAAGACGAGAAATAAATACAAACTTGTAATGCCATATTTTAGAGTGAAAAGGTTCAGAAATCATTTGTCGGCGGTATATCATACGCATTTTTAATAAGATATCCGAATCACTATTGGGTTTGCCTCCACATGGATTTAAGAAATATGTTAAAAACCTCCTATTACAAAAAGCATATTATTATGTTAACGATTATTTAAGCTACAAAGATGTGTGGACTTGATTAGAGTTACATATGATAGATAAACACGTTGTAACCCATAGAAACTATATTTAAAAGAGTAACCGTTAAGTTTCTTACCGGTTTCTTCTCAGTGGAAACAACTTTCCATACTGGTGTTAGAATTTGTTACCAAAGGACAAACTGCTGACGCTTCAAAATTGCTTTTTGAGCCTATTTGAATAAAGAATATTTTGACTTTGATAAAGGATATTATTGTATTAGTGACTTTTTTAGAGTCAACGTAAAATTAACGTAAGTTTAGAGTAAAGTATATTTTTAAATAACTGTCGGTACTATATTAAAATGAGCAAGTATTTTAAAATAATAAATAAGCACATTTAGACAAATAAATAAATGTAAATATCTATTTAAAGTTGTGGTGGACGACCAAGGCTTTTAGTAGAAATTGACTTTATCTTTTCTATATCAGTTGCATTATACGTCAGGTAGACTTCCTTAGTTTTAGGGTATCCTTGACACACTGACCGACAACAAAAGTTCAGTAAATCAATCGGCTTAAGTAATACCGTCGTAATGTAGCGAGCAGTTGCTTGCTACTAAAGATCCCGGGCTCGATTCCTTGCAGAGCAGGCATATGATTTTATTTTCAAATCTTTGCAGAGAAATTTCTTTAGGCGTATGAGGGTAAATTTTTTAAGGATGAAGTGCGTGATTAGCGTCACGAAGATCCGCAGCGTTTTTTATGCTAACTAGTTTGACGGTTAGGTAGTTTTAATATTTACAATTAACAAGTGACATTTTAATTTGCCACTCGTCATTTTATATAGTATTTTTTACATCTCTCTCTCTCTCTCTATATATATATATATATATATATATATATATATGAGATATCCAGGTATGTATTGACTCATCATGATATCTCTGGAACCATAAGGCGAAGAGACTTGAAATTTGGAAAGGAATATTCCTTTTGCCGAGTAAAGGTCAGGTAAGAACGCATTTTACGAAATTCCACACGCGAGGGGGTTGCGGGGGTGTTAACTATTGACTCATCACATAAGGCGTAGACTTGAAATTTGGTAGGAATATTCCTTTTGCCGAGTAAAGGTCAGCTACGAACGGATTTTTCGAAATTCCACCCGCGAGGGGGTTGCGGGGGTGTTAACTATTGACTCATCAAATAAAGCGTAGACTTGAAATTTTGTAGGAATATTCCTTTTGCCGAGTAAAGGTCAGCTACGAACGGATTTTTCGAAATTCCACCCGCGAGGAGGTTGCGGGGGTGTTAACTATTGACTCATCACATAAGGCGTAGACTTGAAATTTGGTAGGAATATTCCTTTTGCCGAGTAAAGGCCAGTCAAGAACAGATTTTACGAAACTCCACCCGCAAAGGGGGTTGAGGGGGTGCTAATTAAAATAATTCAAACTTCACATTTACAAATTATATCTTTTATGGTATGTAAAACTTGGTCAGAAATTATTTCTTGACATGAAACTATCAAAGTAAGTTTTAGGAAATTCCACCCTCAAAGGTATGTGCTTATTTATAAAACAATTTGCCTAAAAATATGAAAATTCTACCAATAAACATTCCACGCAGACGAAGTCGCGGGTTCAGCTCATATAATGTGAAATAAAAACATTTTAAAATTTTTCTTTTCTAAATTTTAAATTCAATTACAAATTTTTATTAATAATTTCTAATATTGACAACAAACGTGGCATTTTTATTTACAATTCATTCATTTGAGATTTCAATAAATTATTTGTATTAATTTTCGACACTTAATATTTGTGTGACAAATTCATTCAATTCCTAACATGTCTTCCTTTTTACCTCCCTCTAAGTCTCGAAAATCTAGAGTTTTAGATTTGTGTAAATATAAACAAGACTTAAAAATTAGTTTGCCAAAGAAGTTTCACTTCTGACATGTGTACTTTGTACGCACGTACTTTTGTTGTACGCCCACCGTTCCAATAAAGACGCGCTGCCAGGCATAAATGTGGCGTTGAATTACGATTATAGTGCCAAATTACCTGAAAATTTGGAATTACTTTGTCGGCCCTGTTGACGCAGTGGTGCGAGTATTCACTTTGCTAGCAGAGCTCCCGGGTACGATGTACGGTTAGGGATGTAATTTGAGTGAGTAAACTTTGGCTAGTTACCAATCTACCAGCGAAGAGTTACTTTTGTATTTATAATATTAGTGTGGATAAGTATTATTGTTTTCACACTTTAAAGTAAAACTTTTACAAACTTTGAATGTCCTATTTATAAACACTATTATTCACCTTTAAAACTAGCCAATGTCCTTACTCAGCCTCTAGACAATTTGTGTACTAAATTTCATTTAAATCAGTTCTGTAGTTTTGAAAGTGCGATAGCCAGAGTTATTTTGCATTTAAATTTGAAGAATTTGAAGAAAATAAAAGAAAAATTGCTTGCATTCTAAATATAATTGATTGAAGTCAAATAGACTTTATCAAAATAATTCTTTTCGCAATTTCTACTATAGAATTTGTGTGTAATTTATAAATTTTGCCTTTCAATGTAGCTATGTTTCCTACTTTAGTTTCCTTTCAAGGTAAAATAAAAGAAACATACATGTTACACATTTATTAAATTAATTTACTTTTCTGTTTGATCTTCTCGGGATGGGTGTCCTTTAAACTTTTTTCTTTCAGTAGAGACACGTAAAGTTTAGAAACCGTCGGAAACTTTTCCAAACTCAACTTATGTCTGAAAAAACATAGAAATACCTTAATGGTGTATATTTGATTAAATCTCGAATTTCCTTATGTATCTATCTATATATCAAATCAAAATATCTTTATTCAAGTGGGAATATTACAGCACTTTTGAATTGTCAAATGATATTTTTTTTCTTTTCCACACTCTAATTCTAATGTACGTCTGATGATGGTACTCCAGAACGATTTAAAATCTAAAGTTACGAGGGTTCCTTCGTGCACTGATCCGAGAAGAGCCCACTACAAACTCAGTCGGGTATTTTGTTTTTTGTTATCATCATCATTACAATATCATATTAGTTTAATATATTTCAATTCAAATTAGAGCAGTTCGTTCATTCCCACGCGTTTCTATCGTCTAAGTAATCTTGCAACTTATAATACGATTTTTCTATCAACTTTCTTTTAACAAAGACTTTGAATTTATTAATTGACATCTTTAGAGACTTGAAATTTGGTAGGAATATTCCTTTTGGCGAGTAGAGGTCAGCTAAGAACGGAATTTGCGAAATTTCACCCGAAAAGGGGGTGCTAATTGAAATAATTCAAATGTTCACATTAAAAAAAATTCAAACTTCACATTTTTTTTCAAGTACGACACCAGTTTCCTAAATTCGAAATTTCATAAATTATTTTGTAACTTAAATATACAATTAACCATGATGAAATTATATCGCACCTAAACATTAATACAGAAAAAATAAAAGTAACTAAAATGCGCCATCAGAAGCAAATGGATGGGTGCCCATAAGGCTGGCAGCGTTACCTCTTTGGACAGCGATACTTATACGCTGTCCGAAGTACCGTACCGTACCGAAGTACCGTACCGTAGCTCATTGAAGTATTTATGCATATATTTCTTATTTGTAAAACAATTTGTTTAAATTAAAGAAAATGCTACCCAAAAAACATTCCACGCCGACGAAGTCGCGGGTTCAGCTAGTGTTTTATAAATGTTACACAAGTTGTTAGGAGATCGTTTCCGAAAATGTAAGCAGACTTCAGTACTAATGCCACCTTTGATGATGGGACGGAAAAAAGTCGAACCTGATTAAAAAACACGACCAGCCGCTGCTACGAGCGGCCGCGCAGACAGCTAGAGGTCGTTGACCCGCGCTGAGACGTCAGCTGTTTTTATTTTCGTGTTTCAGAGCTGGTTGTTTTAAGTAATGTATTTTTTTGAAACTATCATTTCATTTAGCTACTAACTTGATGGAGTGCAAATAATGCTAATAAAACGTTTTAAAAATATGTTTTTTTTGTTTAATCAGGATCGATTTTTTTCGTCCCATCATCAAAGGTGTTATTAGTATTAACGTGTCTTCGTTTTCAGGAGTGGTCTCCTAATACCTTGTATATTTAATATTTTGATTTAATATATTTCATTTAAAACGTCTTTCATTAAAATTGACAGTGAACTTTGTGAACGTAGTCAAATAAAATTGAACTTGCAAGCTTATAAGTAACTTAATTAAAATTAAGGCATATTGTTTTTATAACGTTCTCATATCATATAAACCACATATTATTAGGCAACTAAAAAGTTCGTGTGGTGTTGTTTTATTGTTTACTTATATGAACTGTATATCGCAAGCAAGATAAAGTATTGGAGGTAGTCTATTTCGCATTAAAAGCTGATATTAAGTATCATTAAGTGTTTTAAATAAGTTTGTTTACTTTAAATAAAACTGTAAAAATTCACAAAGTAAACAAGCTCAACTAACACAGAACACGGAACAAAGTAAAAAATTATTGCATTTCACACGCCCATATTTTACCAACATTTTTACTTACAAACTTATCTAACACATTTAATGATAATTTCTAATTTTATTGCACTTTATGTTACTTGCAATATACAAAACCGCACGAACTTTTTTTGGTTGCCTCTTACATGTCAACGACCCCTATATATAAAGAATCAAGTAAAAAAAGGTAACTAGCAGCCCATTAACGTCCCACTGCTGCGCATAGGCCTCTTCACTCTTAGGAGAAAGGGCTTAGACCGAACATGCTGCTCCAGTGTGGATTGGCAGGCATAGAACACAAGTTCACTCTCTATTCCTTCACTCTCATTGTCCATTGGACAATATCATACCTTTATTTTTATTATTTTATATGTTCCGTTAAATACGCCGGTGTGTATATTTTATTAATCTTCTAAATACTACAATTATCTTAGCAAATTATTTTTGTTTTAATTTTATGATTTTATCTTAATTTGATGATAATTTTTTGACGGCCTCGCTGGCGCAGTGGTGCGAGTACTCGCCTAGCTGGCAGAGGTCCCGGGTTCGATACCGGGTAGAACAANGTGTTAAATAAGTTTGTTTACTTTAAATAAAACTGTAAAAATTCACAAAGTAAACAAGCTCGAATTATTGCATTTCACACGCCCATATTTTACCAACATTTCTACTTACAAACTTATTTAACACATTTAATGATAATTTCTAATTTTATTGCACTTTATGTTACTTGCAATATACAAAACCGCACGAACTTTTTTTGGTTGCCTCATACATGTCAACGACCCCTATTTATAAAGAATCAAGTAAAAAAGGTAACTAGCAGCCCATTAACGTCCCACTGCTGCGCATAGGCCTCCTCACTCTTAGGATAAAGGGTTTAGACCGAACACGCTGCTCCAGTGTGGATTGGCATAGTACACAAGTTCACTCTCTATTCCTTCACTCTCATTGTCCAATGTGACGGTAATCCGACACGAGCGGAGAGAAATCAGACGCAAGACCGACGGCTTAATGTGCTCTTCGAGGCACGGGGGTGGATGTATCACACCGCCAACTTCCCAACTTCGGGCAAATATTAATAGAAAGCTCAATATTAATTTTTGAATTTGCCCGACCCGGGACTCGAACCCAGGCCCATGTCTGTAGTCACACGTGCTAAACACTAGACCAATAAGGTAGTTTTACGATCAGCAACCAAGAATCAAGTATAAAGTCTAAATATTGTATATATGTAGTCTGTCACTCCGTATTGGAGCAGTGTGGTGGGTATAAACTTAGAAGTCTTTCTCTTATGAACGCGAAGGCCTATCAATAATGCTCAGTATTCATTACTTTTCGATCATTCGAAGAAGTGCAACTTTTCACAGTTATATAACGAACTCTACCAATACTCGTCCGGCAATTTACACGTATTTCAATTGATAATAGACAATAAAACCAAATCGTTGTTCTAATTATATCAACTGTTTGAATAGCTTATAAATTCATACGAAGAAAGCCAAATAATAAATCAACCAATCAAACTATGACAGGCGCCTAATTGAAAAGTAGGCCTCGTTGAACGACTCTGTGAACACTCCACTGGAACCTATGGCAATTTGTTGTACGCACTGCTAAATATAATTTATGATAAAAACGTTGTTATTTATGAATTATTTTTTTATATTTGCATTTTATATTCAGTAATATTTTTATAACATTGTCATTAATTTACTCGTGATCATAATTACCAAAACTGTTCAGAAAGACTGGACATAATTTATGTAAAAAAATATATTCATTATATATCTTTAAAGTAGGGATGTGCGAATAATTCGAATTTATGAATTATTCGTTCTGAATCGAATGGTAACATTCGATTCGAAACTCGAATCGAATAATTCGATTGTTCTCAGAATTATTCGTAAGCTATTAAATTATTAATATATATTTGAGTATTTTCAATTCAGGGTTTCTTACATTCAACTATTTAATATAAATTTAATAGTCTATATACATTTTATTCAAACCCTGAAATATATTTACACAAATAGAACAATTATTATGGTTTTTTTTTATTTTAAGGAGAATGAAATAACAGAAATTATATCGTAGCAAATACAAAATTTTAAATAATACATTTGAAAATTTGTTACAAATTTTCGTTTTAAAACTAATAAATACGATACTGAATCGGGTGATAATTAAGTTGGTTTATCAGATACAACATCGCCAGCAGTGGAAATAATCTTTCACTTTCAGCCGAACTACAAAGTAATCCTAAATATTTTTTAAACGAAAAGTGTATTATTTGTAAGGCGAATATTTCGATACACGATTTAAAGAGAAACAATTGAAAATCCAGAGATATTTAATTAATTCGCGAATTATTCGAAAATTTCCGAAATATTCGATTTTTTCTAATCATTCGCGGAATTTCGAATCGAACATTGATATTTGCACACACCTCCTGGTGGTGTTGATCGGCGGCGACTTCTCGTTGGAGAGCATTGTAGGCGCGATGCTCTCCACTGAGAGATGGTGGGTGGAAGTGGCCTTTTTTTGCGAACTGAAGGAAGCCCACGAGAGAGAGGACACCAGGGCAGATTGCGAAAGCTGAACACCTCGTGCCTCACTAATGGATGAGTAATGTTCCGCTGGGTTTTAGTGGGTATTGCGAGACCTTATATCCCCGAGTCCCACACTCCTGACTGGTCATCGGTCAGGGTTGGTGCGTAACTTGCAATTCCCAGCGACAAAAAATAACACCCTGGAAGAAATCTCTCTTACGATATAAGTTTTATTATACTTTAAAATATGAATGAAAGTATTTTGGGATGTAATACTTTATAAATACTATCCAAATTATTAAAAAATATATTGACAATCCTAAATATAATCTATTATTGATAATTGGCTTTAAACATACAAAATATGAAGTTTGTTTATATAACATTTTTAACAGTTTACATATTTAATACAAAAATATCGTTTTAAATATATATAAAAACTTATCATAGAAATAAATAAAAATTAAAGTAATTAAAAACCGACTTCGGAGGCAAATGTATGAATACCCATAAAATACCCAGTTTAGACGATTTATGTATTATTTTATGTATAATTTAGATATATTTTAAATATATATAAGTTTATTATTATATAAGCTATATATGTTCTTATATTTTCATGTTATATGTGTATTTCTATGTAAATATTAATATGTATGTTTATGCCATTGCCCATCAGTTTCGATATTCACGGCTTTTTAAATCCAAAGGTTGTCTAGAAGAAATCGCTATTTAGCGATAAGACCGCCTTTTGTACATTTATTTATTAGTAAGTTAATATGTTAAATTGTTATTTATTGATGTGCAATAAAGTATACAAACAAACAAAATATATAATATAAAAAAGTAAATGTGGTGAGTGGGTAAATTAACTCGGTCACCACGGTCTGTCTTGTCTTCGTAGTGCTGGTCGTCTTCTGAGACACGCCGGCATTAACGACATCATCAGAAGGTCTCTTGCCACCATTAACGTGCCGGCTCTTCTAGTTTTAAAAAATTGTTTCACTCTTTAATGAATTAAAATAATATAAAAAGCAGTTTTTTTACATTCTCCTTAACCGACTATTGCTTTAATATAAAGTGGTAACAAAATAAAATCGAAATAGTGAATTGCCATCCTATAAAATTGTAATGTCCGCTATAAAAATCCAAGCAATACGCTATTTCCTTGCAATTTTATGAAGGAGATATAGAACTAAGGCGCCGTCGCTTCAAGTTGTCTTAGTAACTTTAACAATGTACAAACAGTTTTATAAGTGTTTTTATCTTTACATACATAATGTATGCGTTAAAATTAAAATATTCTTAATTCAGGTCGTTTGTAATGAATCTCCTTCAATCATCGGTACAATACGCTTTACGTGTGAGTATGTGACTGACTTGTTAAAAGATGGGATTGATTTTGAAAATGTTTGAAAGTGCTTACAAAGTACACAAGGCAGAAGTGAAACTTCTTTAGCAAACTAATTTTGAAAACTTGTTTATATTTATATAAATCTAAAACTTTAGATTTCTGAGACTTAGAGGGAGGAAAACAGGAAGATATGTTAGGAATTTAATGAATTAAAATATAAAAATAATTTATTGTAATCTCAAACGTCGAATTGTAAATAAAAATGCCATGTGATTTTTGGTCAATATTAGAAATGATAAATTAAATTTTGAAAATAGAATTGATGAAATACTGTTATTTTATATTTTATGTAAAATAGTATATTAAATTATAAAATGACTAGTGGCAAATTAAAATGCCACGTATCATTTGTAAATAACTAGCTAACCTTCAAATGAAATAGCATAAAAAACGCTGCACATCTTCGTGACGCTAATCACGCGTTTCATCCGTTAAAATTTTACCCTCATCCGACTAAAGATTACACGTAAAAATAGTGTGTCTTCAGTTAGATTAAAGAATAGATGGAACCTTCCTTGCGGTTTCCCTCATATTTCAACGGGATCTGGAACTACGTGGGTAACACAGCTAGGTGTAGTTAGTAATAGTTAAAAAAATATGTATCCCTAATAGATTTCTATTATTAGTATTGGCGTTTGACGGTGATGCCAATTGACTGTAAATGATGTATACTTACTTCTTTAAGGTTATGCTACAACCTGGAAAGAAGTAACTAGTTGCCATAAAAGTTATATTTACACCCGTAATGGCTTCTACACAACATTGTGTCGAAATTGCATCCCCTTCAAGTTATTTTAAAGAGATCTATAAGACAGTAACTTTGGCCTTTATAATATTATTATACATATCAGGAAATATATAAATATAGACAGTATATGTAAAGATTATGCCCCGGGCGGTATCTCTTATCTTAATAGCAAATAATAATATTGCTCCCTTAAATTTCCCAATGGACAAGCGAAAATTCTATTTCATCTGTATTATGAATTTACGAATCCTATAGGGAGTACCAATGATTTCTTTGAAAAATTCATTATATATTCATTACTGATTTCAAATAAATCACTGATTTTTGTATTAAAAATCTTTCCTTCGTACTTTTTTTGCATTCACTTCAGAAATGTATCCAGGGTTGAATGAGGAACATGAAGGAAGCAAAAAAAAAAATACGGGATAAACAATACAACGTGAAGGTTTATCAGGATCTTTAGAGAGATGGTTTAGAGCTTAGAGCCAGCTACAATTTTTTTTGCTGGGAAATACTTTATGCATGCTGGATGGAGTGTAAACCTCCATCCGTTCAGCTCTGGCACCCCAGGATAAACCCGGGCTTATGGTTCAGTTCAGGGAGAGCCAAATTGTGCCTCAAAAAAGGAGTCACTGCTCTCCAGGCTGACTTATCTCCAAGCACCCCCTATGCTGGAGAATGAGAGGTCACTCTAAATCACCGATGTCAAGAGGGTCTGCGAGTATTTTCGGGCTCTAAATATTTCAAGATTGCTTCCAGGTTATTTACGTTCACCAAAAAGCAATAATAACTTTTAAATAACAATTAGACATAGTTTTAAAAGAGAAATTTATTAGTGCCTACCCAGGATTCGTACTCGTGAGTCTTTTATTAAGAAAATATTATACCACTCGACGATTATGGTAACAGACCTTCAATGTCTTAGTGCTGGATGTCGAATTAATTATTAGAGAAAGCTTAAACTATGCATTATTGTTACAGCGTGGGTTATTTTGGCACTCACATCTAAAAATTGCAGGTTTTTTTATATTATATTTTTGTTTACCGAAAACCAATGCCCGGTAATGATCTATAATATAAAAATGAATCGCAAAGTGTGTTGCTAAGCGCATAACTTAACAACGCCTGGGTCGATTTTTACTATTATTTTTATTATTTAGTACTACTATAATTTCATTTCGGAAATCATTCGTAAAATTGAAATCTGCCACATTTCAAATCTTTTTGACAGACTTCGTTCTGTAATTGCTGGTACATATAAAGTAGTATGATATTTATTTATTTTTATACTTTATTGTACACCACACAAAGTAATTATGCATTAGGAAGGAGACTTAGTTAAGAG
The DNA here is from genome assembly GCA_015832385.1 of Elymnias hypermnestra. Lineage (NCBI taxonomy): Eukaryota > Metazoa > Arthropoda > Insecta > Lepidoptera > Nymphalidae > Elymnias > Elymnias hypermnestra. Next base: position 1,452,930 of record JACTOM010000046.1, read on the forward strand.
TTTAAAGCTAGGTGGTGAGAATAATAAATACACTACATACATTCATACATAAATATGTCTGAAAATAGAATACATACATCATAAATATATAAAATATAGTCGGATGATGATATTGTACATTAATAGTACATAAGTATTTTTAATAGTATTTTCAATGCTTTTTACTATTTCTTCTCAGCGGTGTCACCAGCGTGGTTCATATACATATACATATGGGTAAATTCGTTATTTATTTAATCGAACTATCAATCTAGACCATCCTCGAATCCACAAGGCACAAAAAATTTCAACAAAATCGTACCGGCCGTTTAAGAGTGACATATAAACACACATAATTATGATGAAAAATTATTTCATACCTACGAAATGTACAAAAAAGGCCTTTCTTTATACTGCGACAACAAAATATGACAGATGTTTTTACATATTTGACATATTGACGTTTCGAATATTGTTATTAAACATGTTATGACAATGAAGAAGAAGAACTAATAATAAACGAACTAATAAATAAATAATAAGTAGCAGCACATTAACGTCCCACTGCTGGGCACCGGCCTCCTCACTCATTTGGGAGAGGGTTTTTAGAGCATAGTCCCACCACACTGCTCCACGGCGGGTTGTCAGGTATTGTAAACAAGTGCACTCTCTATTCCTTCACTTTCATAGGCCGATATGAAATAAAAAGAAACTTGTTATAAATTCTAGTAGTCTGCATAAAATTGACAACTCATTTAAGGGTAACTGTATATGATTCTACAATAAACTCTCACAAGACGTTCTAAAGATGTCACTTAATAAATTCAAAGTCTTTGTCAAAAGAAATTTGATTGAAAAATCATATTGTAAGTTGCAAGATTACTTAGACGATATAAACGTGTGGGAGTTAACGAATTGCTCTAATTTAAATTGAAATATATTAAACTAACATGATATTGTAATGATGATGGTAAAAAAATGCAAAATACCCCACTGTCTTTATTGTGGGCACTTCTCAGAACAGGACGCGAAAGAACCCTCGCAACATTAAATTTTAAGTTGTTCTTTTATACCATCATCAGACATACGTTAGAATTAGTGTGTGGATAAAATATTTGATGATTCAAAAGGCCTAGTTGAATAAAGATATTTTGATTTGATTTCAACCCAGGACCTCATGTCTATGCCGGATCATGCAAACCACTTAATGAATGAGGCAGCTATTATAAGAATAAAATAAAAATATACGCGAAACAATTCCTAAAGAGCAATATTTTATCATGAGTGTCAGTGGTAAATATATTTTATTTGAAGGACCTGCGGGAACTATGACTGGATTTCGACTACCACGCATCCTTCGGTAGCATCGGTCCAGGGTTCAGTTCAAATATAGGAAATTGCATTTTCTAATTTGTCAGACCCTGGATTGATAGGAGACTTCGGCTATGGCTAGTTACTACCCTATCATAGATATAATAGAACTGTGAAGAAACCATAATAAAGTAAATTCCTCTTACGAAGGTTGTGCGCTTCAGCAGTATCAGTAATCCCTGTATCAATTATCATAATAAAATTACCAGTTTCAATTAAATGGTATCAGAAAAAAGAGCCACAGTTCCAATAAAAATTAAGCCAATTAATTAATGTCGCTTACTGTCACAGTTAATTAAAAGTAACTGAAGCATGTATGCTTCTTTCAAAAAAAGATTGTCATAAATTAATTAATGTTTGTGTCAACTTATCTACAGTAATATCACAATTGCGTAACTCTATATGTTTATTTATTGCATTTTTATGCCTAAACTGTTATCAAATTTGAATGAAAATAGCTGAACAGATTTGGCTGAATTTTGGCATTCAGTTTATGGATAACAATATCACATGGTATTTAAAATAATGATGTATAAATAACTAATTTATACATACATACATAGCATCACGCCTCATTCGCATAGGGGTAGGCAGAGACAACATCCTTTCACTTGCCACGATCCTTGCATATCTTCTTCTTCGCTTCTTTCATTCTCATTAAGCCTTTCATACAAGTTCGTCGGTTTAGAGTACTCTTGACCTGGCCGTTATTTAAAATGTCCTGGATTTGGTCCAGGAACGTTCGCCTTGGTCTTCCCCTTCCAACTTTCGCATTCACTCTTGACTCATAAATCCTTTTTGTCAGTCTCCTTTCATTCATTCTCTCTACATGCCCAAACCATCTAAGCATACCTTTCTCAATTTTAGTCACTACGTCTTCTTTTATACCACAACGTTCTCTTATCACACTATTTCTTACTCTGTCACTCAGTTTTAATCCACTCATGCTTCTCAACGCTCTCATCTCTACCGCATTTATTTTACCTTTGTGATTGTGTGTTGGCACCAACCAGCATGCATGCACAGCCGGTCTAGCCCTTTGAGACACCATCTGGCTATTAGGCGTGCAGAGCACCATTTACCATATTCCCTGCATTTACTCTCCTTTCAATATCATATTCACATGTTCCATCTTTTGTAAATTTAGATCCCAAGTATACAAATTCTTTCCTAACTTATTTGCCTAATTTTTATTTAAAATTTATCATTGCGCTTTTGGATAAAGCAAAACGTCGTGAGGAAGTGTTGGTGGAGTGGAGTCGAGTGTTTTTGGAACAATGTGGAGGTTGTGAGCTCTAGGAACCTTTCTTCCTATTTTTAAGGAGGCTTTTTATCTCAATAAATGACCTGGCTTCCCTCCTGTACATCATCACGAGCTATAAAGGTGGTTCTATAGCAGCACAGTAATACATTGAACAATGAAATAATCTAAAATCGAAGCTTATTAACCCTTTGCACTCCTTAATATACTTTTTATTACTCCTTATTTTATGGTATTTCCAACAGTTCAGAATTACACATTTTCCAATACAGTGTACTTAGAACAAATTATATTTGGTATTGTAAAGAAAAAATATATTTGTTAATATTAATTACTTTGAAGAAGGCTTTCTAATAATGTCGAGTCCAGTTCGACATAGGAGTTGATATGGGAAATCGATGTTGAGCCACACTCAACATAGGAATGCAAAGGGTTAAGTCGTACATAGAAGCTATAAAGAAATAATAATATAACCTTGTAACTGCATTATAAAGCTGTGGCACGAGGCAAAGATCAGCCATAGACAATTGATCTCCAATGCAGAAACGCCCTGTCGATCCCTGGAGCATATCCTCAAGTGTTTGGAGTCCTCTTTCTGTCCAGTATTTAGTAAATTTTACGTAACCCTCCTCGTTATCGAATTGGCTTCTCAAACCCAAATTTTGTAATGGCTGAATGCCGGACACTATTGTCTGAAAACATTACTCAGTATTTGTTACTCGACTGCTCGCAAAGGCATTATTAACATTAACTACATTACTAACATTAACCTCTGGATTATTTCTACAAAGCATTGTATCAAAAGAAAGAGAATATTGTAAGAAGTTTTATTTTAGTGGAATAGTATTCGTTAACTAGACCTATTTTTACTACTACTACGAGTGTTAATCTATCTATGATATTTCCTTTTTTTATTGCTGACAGTTAGTGACAGCGCTTGACTGTGATCTCACCTGATGATAAGTGATGATACAGTCTAAGATGGAAGCGCGCTAATCTGGTAAGAGGCGATATACTCCTTTTGGTATGGTACCCACAGCATCGTACCGGAACACAACTCTCTTTGTTTGGCGGTACGTCTTTGCTGGTTACCACCTTGGCCGCAATTATGTCAGGGGTTGAGAGAGAAAGAGTATGCACTTTATTGTACACCAACAACTTAATCATATATGGTTTCTGCTAGGCAACCTTCGGGTTGGGGCAATTTTGTTATGAAAAAAGGTAGATATATTATGTCACTTAATACATATTTACCTCGCATATTTCTCTCATTTTCGCTCTCAAGAGCGGTGTTTTCGGAAGAAGACTTGGACTCTCTCGCGTTTCTTCTAAATACTGCAGTATAGCCATTGACTCTACCAGTGTTGTATTATCTAAATGAATTGATAGTTTAAGTTCCTCATTTATATAAATATATAACAAACTTCTGATCGTTATGCCACACGTAACTGAAGTACGGTTCGACAAATTTAATGATTACTGATTTGTTGGGATTAGACTTCTTTCCGAATAACAGAAAACTATGCAATATATACAATTGCGAAATAAGTAATAAATACTCAGGTTGAAATGTTAAGAAAATTAAAAGTGCGTGCATACAAAGTACACATGTCAGAAGTGAAACTTCATTGGCAAACAAATTTTTAAGTTTTGTTTATATTTATACAAATCTAAAACTTTAGATTTCCGAGACTTAGACGGAGGGAAAGAGGAAGATAAGTTAGGAATTTAATTGTCATATTAAAAGTATTGAAAATTAATACAAATAATTTATTCAATTATCACATGATGAATTGTAAATAAAAATTCCACGTGTTTTTTGGCAATATTAGAATTTATTAATTAAATTTTGTTTTTGAATTTAAAATTTAGAAAAGACAATTTATGAAATATTTTTATAATATATTTTATGAAAACTAATATATTAAATTATTAATTACAAGTGGCAAATTAAAATGCCACATGTTATTTGTAAATGTTAAAACTACCTAACCTTCAAACGAGTTAGCTTAAATAACGCTGCACATCTTCGTGTCGCTAATCACGCGGTTCATTTGTAAAAATTTTGTATCTATAAATTATAACAACGATCAATTAGATTGGTTTGCCTTTTTCCAGATCATACAGTATGTTTATAGAACATAATAATTAAATAGGCTTACTCAGTACCCAATCACGGAATTTTTAAATACGTTTGCCTTGGAATCCAACATATTTCTTTCGCGACGTAGTCTAAAAGTGGGTTTGCCCATATTACCACACGATCAAGGTATATAAGCAAAAAGGGTGAAAAGGTGAAAACTTCCAGTAAGACCTCCAGAATTATTCACCTAATTGATTTGTTCCTTTCACGACGTAGACTTTTACTAAGAACGGTTTTCGCCATATTTTCACAAGATCGGGAACTAGGCTTGTAAAACCGCGGGAAGAGCTAGTTTTCAATATATTTTAACTTATATTTTGTCGATTTTACTACGTTAACCGCAGTGTGCGTAGGTATGACCACAAAGCTCAGACTGTAAGTGGGCGAACATCGATTTGTACCGGTTGAGAGCAATTCGTTTGTTGATTTATGTACGATTGATTCTGACTATAGCTTATTGCCTAATTGCCCATCATACAAATGTGTGAAAGGTAATTAAGCAATAAACATTCGTGTGGTATTATTTATTTACACACAATACAATTATCAACCTAAAAAAAGTACTTAAGTATTTTTTTTATGTGAACATAATGTGGCCACTTATAATGGTCTGCTTGTATTTTTATTAATTCAAATAAGTAGTAAATAATAGAGATTTAATATACTATTGCTGGAAAAACACAGAAGCTCATAAATAAGAGGGCAAGATTCAGAGCTCATCATGCTTTTCCAAAGCGGGTTTTTTTTCTACAAATCAGGGTTTTGTAGGTTTCCTCTATTATTTTTTTCACTTTAATGCAAAAATTGATTTGCAAATAATTTATAATTTAAGTTACTTTAGTCTTTTATTATTTGGACAAACTTTTTCTTATCTAATATTGCTAGATACATTGTGTATTTACATAGAAAATTCCAAAGGTTTTATGAAAGGCTCCTTAAACATAACGATATTGACATAAAAATATTTTTATGAATACAATAGAAAGGTAAATGTGAAATTTATCTTTTGGATTCCTCTGGAGGCCGAATCGAAATTGTTGTCCGAAAAAGATCCCGATAAAAATATGCGAAAATTCTTTAGCTAACATTGTGACGACAAACTCAAACGAGAAAAAGTTTTTAATGGAAAATGTGCCTTCAGAATTTATTTTTAAACAGAAATGAACGTGTAATATTGTGATCCCGGATACAAAAGACATCTGGGAGACATATTAAACATTAGCCAATGTAAAGATGTATGTAACTTGGTAACCAGCAATATATTTCCTAACTAGCCGAGCCAGGCAACTGCGTCTGGATGATTTTAATGTGGCTCTTAAATGCTTATGTAACTTTGCCACAAACAACGCCAATGTGATTCCGCTTTTTAAATCCCTGATCTCTTAATTTTTTTACGGATGAAACGTATGATTAGCGTCACGAAGATGTGCAGCGTTATTTAAGCTAACTCGTTTGAAGGTTAGGTAGTTTTAATATTTACAAATAACATGTGACATTTTAATTTGCCACTTGTAATTAATAATTTAATGTACTATTTTTCATAAAATATAGAAATATTTCATAAATTATCTTTTCTAAATTTAAATTCAAAAACAAAAAACAATAATAATTTCTAATATTGACAAAAAACACGTGGCATTTTACAATACGTCATTTGAGTTTTCAATATATTATTTCTATTACTTTTGGACACTTTTAATATTTAAATGACAATTAAATTCCTAACATTTCTTCCTTCTAAGTCTCCGGAAATCTAAATTTTTAGATTTGTATAAATATAAACAAGACTTAGAATTAGTTATATTGAGGTTTCACTTCAGACATGTGTACTTTGTACGCACGTATTTGTAATTTGAATAAGCTTCAGTAATTTTTAGCTTGACAAAAAGAAAAACAGTATAGGTATATCGGTGGGCATCATTAGTATCCTTGGAATATAAGCTAATTCACCAGTCGCTGGCCCAGTTATAAGCATCGCTAGAATTAGATTGACATTTTTAAATTCGTTATATCTATTGAATGGAATGTCTTATTTTAATAATTTAAAAAGTAATAACAGGTATGAATAATATGGTTTGATTATTATCGGAACTTTTATTAACTTTTAAAATTTAAAAAAGTAGTGATAGTGGCATAACTACAATAGTTGGATATATGGTATCGCGGACTTTTTTGTAGATTTTAATATGTTCTATAACAGTGGAGACATTTTTTTGTTCTATTATCAATAATTTCCCCAGCGCATCCGATGACAGATTTTATGTGACCAATTATTTAACGCTTCGGGTTTGTATTAATGCATTTTTATTAGGAATCCCTATTTATTTTAAGAAAGTAATATAGCCTATGTCGCTCAGTGAAAATGCAGCTTTCTAATGGTCTTATTTTTTGAAACCGGTCTCTTTATAATATTAGTTTAGATACAACCCGGTAGCACGTTAATCATTTTCACCCCGTAAGGTTTAACCAACGTTAAATAATGAAACGTCATTGTAACAAATATTTTCTAAGCTTCAGTTTCGCTTATATTGAGAGACTTGATAAATACATCGGATAGGATATATAAATGCTTATGTTATGACAAAATATTTAGACAGGCAACAAATCTAGTTCAATTAGAATATTTTTTCTTAATAGAAAATAATTTCAATCTAGACATTTTTAGACTTGAGATGTTGTAGATCTGAGCTCGTATCAATGACCTAATAGGAATCAATTATTGTACGATGTTTCTTTTATTACTTTTATGAATTGTCACATTCGTAGAATTGCGATGGCGTTGACCTCAGAAAATGTGGACCTGTTTATTGCTTCGGTTGGGATGAAATATTATATTTATTTTGTCGCACTGTTATTGACATTTGAGTTAATTTGGTAGCTATTTAGCTTGAGCCGTGATAGTATAGTAGTTAGCGTTTTTTTATCAATTAAATAAATAAATATTTATTGACCATAAATGAAAAAGGTCGTTGAAAATTCAAAACGTCGGAATAACTTGAAATATGGTATTACTATGAAGGATTGATGAAGTAGCAGCCCATTAGCGTCCCACTACTGGGCACAGGCTTCCTTACTCATATGAGAGAGGGTTTTTGGAGCAGAGACACACCACGCTGCTGCGGATTGGTAGGCATAGTACACAAGTGTACTCTCTATTCCTTCACTCTCATAGTCCAATGTGACGGGAATCCAACAAGATCGGAGAGAAATCAGGCGCAGATCCGAAGGTTTCCTAGGCATGGGGGTGGAGCACGCCACCAACTCCTTAACTTTGAGCAAATATTAAGAAAATCTTAAAAGAAAACTCAATATCGAATTTGAATTGGCCCGATCCGGGACTCGAACCCAGGACCTCATGTCTGTAGTCGAACAAGGTCACCATTAGATCAGTGAGGCAGTTTGTTAAATATATACTTACAGCATATAAATTTACTTAAAGGATAAAAAGAGGCGATCTTATAGCTAAGTTGCGATTTTTGCGCGGGAACCGGAGTTTGGGAACTTTTATTAAGTGGTGTATAAATATGAATGAATTAAGTTTTTTTTCTTATCTTTTCCAGGACATTCAGGATTACCTTCCTCTGGGAGTAGGTAATTTGCGTACCTGCCGTTGGAAAGCTCCTTGGAACTAATATAGATTATAATTAATATAGAAAAATAAGAAGTATAATTATTATTTTAAATAAAATTACATGTTTTTTCTAAATCTATTTTAATGTTAACTTTATTAAAATTATTTTATAATTTTTCAATCGGTTTTATTAGCTCACACTACTCCTATAATAAAATTAGTTCATAGTTCAAATTTTTAGATGTTTAATAAAATAGTTTTTTATTCATCCAGTCACATCTATTTTGAAATCTGTTTAATTAATAATCCTATTTCACTTTGATTTTATAGTAAATTCCGTGTTAGTTTGGTCTTCTATTTAAAAATATTTTTCTCTATTATTTATTTCATTTTATCCAGAATTATAGTAGTGTAACATACAGGATTTACGGTAATTTAATTTCGCTAACAACTATTGAATACCGCTTTAAAGCAAATGTATGTCAATTGGATGTACTAGCATTGGATTATTGATTCAATGGCGTCATGATAATTAACCTGATCGACCCAATTACACCTCATTGTGTTTTGAATGAGTTCTCAAACAGCATAATCCTACTAGGTACTACAAAGGGATTTGCGAAGTTATGTTAACCTCTCAGATTAACAATAAAATAGTTTAACTTAGTCAATTATCGTCCCTTTGCTGATTACGGACCTCCTCTCATATAAGGTAGACTTTGTGGATCTTAGACACACACGTCCTTAAATTGCTCTCTATGATATGTAGGTGTCCTTACGATGTTATCTTTTACTAAAATGAGTTCTTATACATAAAAAAGGTAAGTAGCAGCCTTTTATGACCCACTGGAGAGAATTGTTTTAAGAATAGAGCCACCACGCCGCTTCTCTGTGGGTTGGATGGCATGGGTATATTACATAATATAGATACACCATTTCTTTCATCCACTCGAATTTAAATACATTTAAAAAAAAATTGTATTCGATAACATTATATATTAATTTAATATATATTCGCGAAAAAATGTACAGAGCCATCTATTTGAAAGCTAACGTCAAAGGTCGTTCTTCAATATCTAACTTTACTACTGGGGAGTTCTAATGGGTTAAAAGGAAAGATGATATCTTTCGATATTTATATTTATATAATACTAGCTAAACCCGCGACTTCGTCCGCGTGGAATGTTTTTTGGGTTGCATTTTCATCAATTTAGGCAAAAGGTGCCCTATTAGCTTTAAGAGCTTTCGGTTGGGGAATATTATATGCAATTGGCGGTTCAACTTGTTTATGTTATGGAATATGGAAATTGTCAGGCGCCAAGACTTTAAAAGATTTCAGAATCAAAATGGGAAACCTTTTACCAATTCTATCTAAGAATAATCAACCTCAATCTTGAACAGAGTTTACTGTGATGATTGATTTGATGACACATTTATCAGAAGAGTATGGGAAAAATAAGGTGCAGGATGTCAAAGAAACGAGTAACTAATAGATTAGGTTATTTATTAAATTGTTTCATTAGGGAAAAGGAACATTTCTACAAAATTTCAAGTCTCTACGCCTTATCGTCAGAGCTATAGTGATGAGTCAATAGAACCCGGATATCTCCTATACTCGTATATATATCATCTATAATCTATGAACAATACGTAGTTGCTTATGAATTGAAATATAATGTCGACAACGCGACGATTATAGTTTTTAGGGTAGGAAAAGGTCCAGATAAAGCAGATGGTAAAGCATTTTAGATATCTGGGACACTTGCTAAGTGAAGATCTGAAAGACACCTTGATATGGAGTGCTAACGAAGAGCCGTGGCTAAAAGGAGCCACATGATCGCACGTAGATTTGCTAACTACAGTACCAAAGTTAAACAGATATCATTCAAAGCATATTGTTTATCGATCTATACATTTCAGCTGTGGTGTAAATATACACGAAAGATAATAAATATAATAAGAGTGCAATATAATGATGCATATCGTATTTTTATGAGGCTGCCGAAGTACTGCAGTGCATCTGGCATGTTCGATGAAGCAGGGATTCCGGACAAATTCGGGGTAATTATAAAAAGAATAGCGTCCTTCTGAAGTCATCTTAAATATCTAAAAATGTTATTTAAGGGCTGTTTCGAATGATGTGTCAATTCCCATATACAGGCACTGGCACTGATTTTTGCCCACTTAAATTGTATTAGAAAATGACCATCAACGTAATTAATTGTAGCTTAATTATTATTTTACTTTTTGTGTGTATTTATTGATATGGGAGGTAGGAATATATATGAATGCTAGTATCTGTGTACACTTTATGAAAAAAAACTAACGTGCTTTACTGTTTCTATCTAAAATCAAAGTTTTCAGTTAATAATAGTGTTTCTCGGCGAAGAGAAACATTGTTTAAAACCAGAATACTCCGGGAGTAATTCTGTGGCATTCCAACCCGCAGCGTGGTGGGCCTATGCTCTAAAAAACTCTCTCTATGAGTAAGAAGGCCTGTGACGATTAATGGGACGCTAATAGGCAGTTCATTATCTTTTTCTTTTTACAAAATTTAATTCAAAAATATAATATATGTTACATAACTTACTTGTTACCATTTAATATTTCACTGCGTAACATTTCATTCGTAGAGGAAAAAGCATTGTTAAACTGGAATAAATGTACCAATGCAAGTGACAGGTAAAACATAATACTGAACTGTTTTATACATTCAGTTAAAATCAAGATGTTTTCTTTCATAGAAAATCACATACATTTCTTAATAAATATTTGCAGCAACAGTTTTACAAAGTGAAGAGTAACTATACATTTCCGGACGCTACTTATTAAAAATACTTAATATTTAGAAAAGTCTTTGAAATCCTATGCAAATAAATTTAGAGATTTCGTGACTCTTTTCGTTTAAATATACATAGTTTCCTAAAAAGAAAAGGTGAATTTTGTATTTTCCGGGCTGTATACATTCGATTATCGTTGGTTCACATGTGTTAATCATATGATGGCATTCTCAGCCAATTTGGATTAGTAGTTTGTTAATGACAACTGATAAGGTTAGTCCTGTATGGGTATGGTCTTCTATTTTTGACTTTTGAAAAAATGGATCAAAGAATATGTGTTAAATTTTGCGTTAAAAATGGGATAAAGTGCTCCAAGACATTTAAAATGTTGACGGTGGTATTGGGCGAGTCATCTCAGTCTCAAAAAAGTGTTAAATAGTGGTACAAGCGCGTTACCGAAGCCCGAGAAGATATTGATGACGATTCGCCTCCTGGAGTTGCCACCACATCAACAAGTGAAAAAAAAAACTTATTGAAACAATAAAAAAGTGACAGGTCGAACGGTTAATAAAGAATACTACAAGGAAGTTATGACGCGTTTGCGTGAAGTAATACGGTCAAACAGTCGGAATTGTGGAAAAAATATCATGGATTTTGCGTCACGGTAATCCACCAGCTGACACATTGCTTGTTCGTGATTTTTTGATCCAGCAGCATCCTAATCATGCCTCTACCACCTTGCTCACCAGATTTGGCTCCATGCAACTTTTTCCTATTTTTAAAACCGAAGACACCAATAAAAGGAAATCGTCTGGCTACAATTGGTGAGATAAAGAATCGACGAAAACTGATAGCCATGCCGAAAAGCGCATTCCAGAACTGCTTTGAGGATTCGAAGAAGCGCTTGTATAAGTGCATTATATCTTAGGTGGGCTACTTTGAATGGGGCAAAATGGATGTTGATGAATAAATAAATACTTGTCAAAAAACTTCAACCTTTTCTTTTGAACAACCCTCGTATGGTGTATCTTAACAAGAAGATCAACGGTGGCGGCCTTAATCCCCATCGATTTAAATTTGATATGTTCGCCAATATTCACTCGTTATATGGATTTTTATGAAATTTTAATATGGTTGACTTGTGAAATGAGCTGTGGTCAACGTTATCTATGTATGGGGTGATTCAAGCATTGAAGTGTCCCTGTAAGGGTTCTAGTGCTTGTGTCACAATAAACGGGGCGTACGCGGAGAGGTTTCCTGTCGAAAGAGGTGTTCGACAGGGATGTGTTGCGTCACCATGGCTGTTCAACCTATTCACGGATAACCGTTCGCCAGATTTAAAAGAAAGTATGTATGGGATAATAATGAATAAATTACTCATCAAATGTTTACTCTACGCCGATGATCAAGTAATACTTTCGTCATCCGCTAATGAGCTACAAGAGATGGTAAATATTATGAATAAAGCTTTGAAAGGGAAAGGAATGAAAGTGAATGTAAACAAAACGAAAGATACGTTTTTTGAAAGAGATGAATCTATGATGAATGGCAATATTTTGATTGATGGGGAACAAGTGGAACAGGTGAAAGAATTTGTATAGTTGGCATCTAAATTTACAAAAGATGGAACATGTGAAAGTGATATTGAAAGGAGAGTGAATGCAGGGAATATGGTAAATGGTGCTCTGCATGCTTTTATGAATAGCCAGATGGTGTCTCAAAGGGCTAGACTGGCAGTGCATGCTGGAGTGTTGGTGCCAACACTTATGTATGGTAGTGAAAGTTGGGTATGATAGGAGAATCACAAAAGTAAAATAAATGCGATAGAGATGAGAGCGTTGAGAGGTATGTGTGGATTAAACCTGAGTGACAGAGTAAGAAATGGTGTGATAAGAGAACGTTGTGGTATCAAAGTAGATGTAGTGACTAAAATTGAGAAAGGCATGCTTGAAATAAAAAATGCTAAAATTGAGAGAATGAATGACAGGAGACTGACTAAAAGGATTTATGAGTCAAGAGTGAATGCGAAAGTTAGAAGGGGAAGATCAAGGAGAACGTTCCTGGATCAAATCCAGGACATTTTAATTAAGGGCCAAGTCAAGAGTACTCTAAACCGACGAACTTGTATGAAAGGTTTAATGAGAATGAAAGAAGCGAAGGAGATATGCAAGGATCGTGGCAAGTGGAAGGATGTTGTCTCTGCCTACCCCTATGGGAATGAGGCGTGATGCTATGTATGTATGTTCACTGGGCCCGTATACAAGTCACTTACGAAGATTGCTAACGCTTTAAAAATGTATGGGAATGAAGTTTCATGCCGAAACTTCCTCATTGGTCTAGTGGTTAGCATGTTCGACTACAGACATGAGGTCCTGGGTTCGAGTCCCGGGTCGGGCCAATGCGAAATCGATATTGAGTTTTATATTAAGATTTTCTAAATATTTGCCCAAGTTGGGAAGTTGTCAGTGTGATCCACCCGTGCCTCGGAGAGCACGTTAAGCGGTCGATCCTGCGTGTGATCTCTCTCCGGTTGTGTCGATTTGCTGTCACGTCGGACTATGAGAGTGAAAGAATAAAGAGTAAACTCGTGCACTATGCCTGCCAATCCGCAGTGGAGCAGCGTGGTTGGTCTATGCTCTAAAAACATTCTCTCATATGAGCGAGGAGGCCTGCGTATACCGTCAAAAAACCGACACCCTGGAGTTAGGTATAGTCAACATTTTGGTTTTTTGAAAAGATTTTTATCTTGTTATGCCAAAGAAGTATAATTTCTAACGCGTCTACATAAGTACACACACTTTTATTTAATATACTTGTTTATTGAAATGACTCTTCTTCTTATATATAACGTTATAAGGGCATCAAATGTATCCTTTTTCAATTTGAAAAGTATATTTTTCATAAAAAGCGGTCATGTCTCCCATTTTTACTTAACGGCGCTGGAAAGTACACACGTAGTTACGCGCAAATTCATAATTATCCAACACAACTTTAAAAAAAATTATAACTTTGCTATATATCGACTTATGTTATCATTTTTGGATACTACATGTATGTTTGTTGCTGAACAGATTGACTTTAGTGCTTTGATCTTTAAGTTTTGATAAAACAATATATTGCGGGTTACTACGTGCTTATTTTACAGCGTCAATATAGGAAGCTGAGATAAAATGACGTATAAAAGCATGTCCACCACGAATATTTTTCGGGGAAGCTCGAATTTTATTGCAAGTTGATAGAAGCAGCTTGCTCCGTCATAAAGTTTTATGTCATCGCAATATAAGAATAAGGTACAAATTTATTCACATAAAAATACCCATTTGCCGAGACAGAATTTTGTGGCTGCGTCTTAAAAATGTTCTGACAAGAAAGAATAATCAAAATTATTTTAAAAGTGATTTTTTGACCTGAGAGAGGCTTCGGCTGTGGCTAGTTACCCTACCAGCAAAGACGTACCGCCAAGTGATTTCTGTTCCAGTACAGACTAACGCGCGTTCATCTTAGACTATATTATCACTTACCACCAGGTGTGATCATAGTCAAGCGATAACCTGTTAGCAATAAAAAAACAAGATACTTTATATTCCATCCATTACAAATCGGATGTCGCATTACAATCGGCCGCGGAATAAATATAAAGTGAAAGGACCTCGGTGGAGCAGCCAAGGCCAATATGGCAGCGGTGATTAATGTTCTCACTCATCATGCAGATTTATAAAAGGTTCACTGACATCGTGATACAATGTTTTCTTTTGTTTTAGAATTACAAAAAAGCTTTTAATAAGATAAGAAATTTGTAAATTATTTTGTATATTAAAAAGAAAGTCCTTTCCTCAAATCACGTAAAAAATGTTGCAATAAAATGAAAAAAGAAATGCAATTGGTAATAAAATATATCATGTAATATGGTCCCGGCTGGTGTTGTTGTCCAGATTACTATACGTGCCTTAGATTACTCATGTACTTAAAATCTTTCAAAATATTCTAAGTCGGGAATCAAAATCTGCTGCTTAATAGTTTTAATATATTCTTCGCTTCTTAGCATACATAGAATAACGCCTCATACCCAGAGGGGTAGGCAGAGACCACGTCTTTCCACTTCCCACGATCCTGGCATATTTCCTTCGCTTCTTTCATTCTCATTAAACCTTTCATACAAGTTCGTCAACTGCCTCATTGGTCTAGTGGTTAGCGTGTTCGACCACAGACATGAGGTCCTGGGTTCGAGTCCCGGGTCGGGTCAATTCAAAAATCAATATTGAGTTTTCTATTAAGATTTTCTCAATATTTGCCCGAAGTTGGGAAGTTGGCGGTGTGATCCACCCCCGTGCCTCGGAGAGCACGTTAAGCCGTCGGTCCTGCGCCTGATCTCTCTCCGGTCGTGTCGGATTCCCGTCACATCGGACTATGAGAGTGAAGGAATAGAGAGTGCACTTGTGTACTATGCCTGCCAATCCGCAGTGGAGCAGCGTGGTGGGTCTATGCTCTAAAAACCCTCTCTCCTCGGAGTGAGGAGGCCTGTACCCAGCAGTGGGACGTTAATGGGCTGTTACTTACTTACTTACAAGTTCGTCGGTTTAGACTACTCTTGACCTAGACCTTATTTAAAAGGTCCTAGATTTGGTCTGGGATCGTTCCCCATAGTCTTTCCCTACCAACTTTCCCATTCACTCTTGACTCTTAAATCTTTTATCTTAGTCTCCTTTCACTAATTCTCTCTACGTGCCCAAGCTGTCGAAGCATACCATTCTCGATTTTAGTCACTACATCTTCTTTTATATCACAACGTTCTCTTATCACATTTCTTACTTTGTCACTCAGTTTCAATCTATCCATACTTTTCAACGCTCTCATCTCTACCGCATCATCATCATTTTACTTTTATGCTTCTTCTGCCATACCCAACTTTCACTACCATGCATAAGTGTTGGCATCAGCACTCCACTATGCACAGCCAGTCTGGCCCTTAGAGACACAATCTGGCTATTCATTGCTATGAGCCTGTAAACTTAAATTTGCCAACTCATTCAGATCTTATATTATTAGCAATAAGCTAATTATTTTCGTTACTTGGATAGTTCCCTATCCTGTGAAAATCCAGATCGAATTGTAAATCGAACCCATTTTTGAATACATCTGAACCCAGCAGCTTAAGTAGACTTCAATCACAAACACACGTACTACGTAAAAATTATATACTTATATAAATAATTATTTAAAAAAAACAATTACATGAAAAAGAGCTTAATTGTAAAACATTTTTGTTTAAGCACGTACGTATTTATGAATCTATGTTTACAATCAAAGAGCTTGTTAATCAAACTTTGACTAATTAAAAGGTATGGTACTAACTACTAAGCCTTATTTCTCGTAACTAGAGACTGAAGACCTCTCAATCGGTTAATTCGATCATGACATATAATCAATAAGTTATCCTAATTAGTTCACAATGAAATGTAATTGGGACGATTAGTACGAATATCGTGGGAGATAACTCCTTCAACGAGTCACCACATTCGTTTGTATTTACCACTTCAACTACGCGTACAAGCATCTGTTTAGTCATTTGATGATTGATATTTTTTTTTAATAATTGTGGAATCGACGTCGAGGCAAGGATCTGTGGTAGGGATGTGCGAATAATTCGAACTTACGAAATCGTTCCGAATCGAATGTTAATACTCTAGGATAATTCAAAAAATCTGGAATAATTTGAATTTTTCCGAATTATTCGCAAACTATTAAATTATTACTGAATTTTCGAGTATTTTCAATTCAGGGTATAAGAAACCCTGAATTGAAAATACTCGAAAATTTAGATTTTTATAGTACAGACAGAGATGGACATTATATATTGTTCTCTGGGTAATTGATTTTTTAACGAATAGTGACTAAAAATCTAAAAGTCCAGCTGTAACTTGTCCAAGTTAATTTTGTTGGCGACTTTAACAATTATTTAGCTTCATATTTCGTATAGAATACATACATACATACATAGAATCACGTCTCATTCCCATAGGGGTAGGCAGAGACAACGTCCTTCCACTTGCCACGATCCTTGCATATCTCCTTCGCTTCTTTCATTCTCATTAAACCTTTCATACAAGTTCGTCGGTTTAGAGTACTCTTGACCTGGCCCTTATTTAAAATGTCGTATAGAATAGTATGTCGTATATCATAATAACAAAATTTTATAATTAGATTAATTTTTGAAGAAAAATATACTATATACGGTTACATACCACGATAATGTTTTTGTGAATTTGTCGATATTTCGGGCCAATTGCATGGGCCGTGGTCGCGACGAGACTCAATCGAAATATCGACAAATTCACAAAAACATTATCGTGGTATGTAACCGTATATAGTATATTTTTCTTCAAATATGTCGATAAACCACGAAAGTTCCAGTTTAAAATATTTAGATTAATTTTGTTTATATTTTTCAAAAAGGAGAAACACGTGTTAAAAAGGATAGGCCTTACTAGCAGCTTGGTCGTTGAATGACGTATCTTCATCAGCCGCGGCTGCTATATAAATATAGGCGTATGTAATTTTAAATATTCACACGAAATTACAGATTTGTTTTAATACTTTTTTCGTAGTTTATGAACCTATCATAATCTCGAAAGGTTAATTCTAAAGAGAACATACTAGCATACATTTTTTTGTTACTCGGTAATGCATTTACGCACCTCGACTGTGGGGTCAGGAGTGTGGTACTCCGCGAGGGGTAAGATCTCTCAATACCCACTAAAACCCAGCGGGACCGTTATCGACCGTGAGTGAGGAGCCAGAGATTCGTTGAGGCATTCCTCTGACTCTTCGGTTGCAGCCGGCTCACAGATATTCTACCGGGGGAGGAGTTGTTTCATACAACTCCTCCCCCGCCAACTCCTGTTTCCTACTCCCATTCA
The DNA here is from genome assembly GCA_015832385.1 of Elymnias hypermnestra. Classification (NCBI taxonomy): domain Eukaryota; kingdom Metazoa; phylum Arthropoda; class Insecta; order Lepidoptera; family Nymphalidae; genus Elymnias; species Elymnias hypermnestra. The sequence continues at coordinate 1,470,952 of JACTOM010000046.1, forward strand.
TCGAGGCTGAAGGATTTCAGCGGCATTCATTCTTCCCCTTTGCCGTGCTTTCTTAAGCGAGATGACAATCTCGCAAAAGTAGGCAACCGCTCTCAGTCCTGCTCACAGATGAATATAGCATCTATAATATTAGCTAGTGAGAGGTCTGTGCCGATTAGCGACGTCCGCGGAGGTCCCCAGGCAGGACATTTCGTCACTGTGTGGTGGGCTGTCTTTAAGGAGGCACCACATTCGTGACAGTTGGCTGACGGCTCACAGCTAACAGTTTGGTACAGGTTTTTGCTGAAGTAACCGAGACTGGTAAGCACCTGTACCATACCTGTAGGAGAGTGATCTGTGCCCTCTGCCCAGCCATTTGCCCAGATGAGGGCGGATCGCCCCTATTACTACTTGGGACCCGAGATCCTCCATCCATCTTTGGGTCAAGCTCTGTTAGTTAGAACTCTGACCCTCCTTACCTCATCAGTGTCTGGTGATTGCCCTCTAGGAGAACATACTAACATGTAACTCAATAGCCTTTCATCAACTAACTTTTAAATTTTCCATTTCAATATAAAGTGTGATATATCTCAACTGCATGACACATTTTACGTAAAGGAGTGCTATTTACTTCAGCTTGTGTAAAGTACAAGATTCATTGTGAAATCATAGTAGCCCAGTGGGTTGTTTTAAGTTTTGTTCAAAAGTAATGTTGAATATCATTAATCTTTTTCACATAAAACATAAATAAACGCGTTTTCTTTTTAATATAAATATTGTACACACTCATCTCAATCTCTTTTCTCATTCAGTTCAATTTAGCTGTGATGTAAAAGCATTTGAGTGCAGTATATATTCATTATTTTTCTATAAAATTAGAATCCACACCCGATTATTTTATTTCTGCGAGCAAATACGTTAAGAGATTAAGTACGAATAAAAGCTGAAAATATTTTCTTTACTAAATGTTCACGGTAAATATCTTGATATATTCACCAAAGATAAATCCTCAATCCCCCTGAGCATTTACTTAAATCTGAATAATATTGAAATTTGTAATTTTATTAGGGTGTGAATGAATAGATTTTGTGTTCAAAGACGTATTCATGGAATGTATGATGTGAAAAATTTGCGCTGATATCGGAATTTCATTTCAGCTCTCTCGCTACATTTAATCATGTTTTATCGTGAAACGATTTCTTTGCGAGGCGGAAGTGACTATTTTCGCCATCTTTGGGAATTACCTCAGGGATTTGTAACGTTGGATAATATTTACAGCTATGATATCTATATCGAAGTGTATACGGCAAAGATGCGAAAGATTTCTTTTTAGAGTTCCTTTACACATATTTTTTACCTTTTTGATGGCTTCGAGAAGTCTTGGGTCCTAATCCCGAAAAGGAAAATTTAAAGAATTGCATATTCTAATTTGTCTGAGTTTAGATTGATGAGAGGCTTCAGCTTTGACTAGTTACCAACTTAGGTAAATCACCTCTTACCAGATTAGCTCATTTCAATCTTACACTATCATCACTTACCATCAGATGAGATTACAATTAAGCGCTAACATGTCAGTAATAAAAACAAATCTATATAGAAGTAGTTAATTATAGAATCATCAAAAATAACGTATACTTTTCTCTTAATCTTTAGCAGTTTTAAATTGGAAGAACAGATGCAAAACTGTAATAATGGTGTGTATTGAACATTAATATTCCAATTAAAATATAATATAAAAAAAATTCTATGATGAAAAATTTGTTATTCATACCACATTTCAGATAATTTCGTCGACTAAACGAAGAAACTTTACGTATAACTTGCAAGTTTTGATGAAAAATATTGTTTGTTTTTGTTACGTTGTTACAAGTTGGAAATGTGAATAAAATCAAGCTTTATGAAAGTCTAGCTATTCCCAATAATGTACATGGGTACAGGGATATTCTTAGAGAGTGTCTTCATGGCGAAAAGAGTCAATTTACTAAGATTCAAGTCAACAGGACCAAGCTTTGGAGATCTCATGATGATCTCAATTTATATTTTATCTTATATACATATACTAGCTGTTTCCCCTTGGTCCTGTGTGGTTGTTGACTCCGTAGGAATATAGGGAAATCTATTTTCAGTGAGCATAAGTAAGTAAGTAAGTAGCAGCCCATTAACGTTCCACTGCTGGGCACAGGCCTCCTCACTCCGACGAGCGAGGGTTTTTAGAGCNAATTCGCCCGACCTGGGACTCGAACCCAGGTCAGTGAGCATGCAAGCAAGGAATTGAAGCCGAATTTGGAGTAAATATCGCATTATTGATCATTCTACGCTTATATATCATACGGTGAGAATAGGCGCCATTCCGTTCTTAGTAAGTGTTTACGTTGCGATATGAGTAACTATGCCAAATTGAAAGTCCATTGCACCATAGTTTGGGAGATTTCGTAAGGAATAAGTAAGTGTTATAACATATCTAGTGGTATGTGTGTGTGTATGTGAGAAAGAGAGGGAAAGAGAGCGCGTGTGTCAGTGTGTGTGTGTGTGATGTGAATGAATCGATAATGGATGGCCGTTCTTTAGAAGGCCATTCCTAAGATTCTTACCAATAACCAAAGCAGGAACCTTTTGCGAAGGGTTAATTGCACGATACTCGTCTGTCTGTTGTTCCTTCCGTTTTACTATATCGATTGATTTCTCTTCAAACGGTATTTGCTTGTAAGTTAATGCTGCACGCACACGCCAGCTACACGACGACAGCCAATAACCGTAAAGAATCGCACGAGTTTCACCCTTAAAATTATGTAGGTATTAATTCCTTTATTTTATTGCTGTTAGGTTAGGGCTAAATGCGGTTGCCTCCTTCTGCGAGGCCGTTATCTCGCTGAAGGAGGCAATAGAGAGAGAAAGGGAAAGTGCTGCTGATACCCCGTCGTTTCGAAGGAGTAGGCCGGATAGCGACTTCTTGAACGCCTTCTTAAAATCCTTGTCGGCAGCGTCCGAAAGTGTCAGAGTGAATGCGTAAGGGAGCGTCTGACACCTAGAATTCCGATTGATGAGGGTGTCGCTGGGTTTTAGTGGGTATTCTGGCTAAGCTAGAGAGTCCCACACTCCCTGCTTTCGTGGTAGGGTCAGTAAACGCATTTCCCAACGGAAAAAAAGGCTAGACTGTTATCTCACTCGTCAATAACGATATAATCTAAGTTAATAGTCTGTTAAACATGTCTTTGAAGTTAAAGTGGTAACTTAACCTCTGCTAGCGAACCATCGTTATGCTTTATTTAAAACAAAGTTCTGCAAAAGCGTGTTCGGTTGATACTATCCAGAAAAAACCGGCATTCTCTTATGAATATATCACCTATTTTTGACTGTATTATCTCCACCTCGGTCAAGTGCTAATCTGTTCACAAACAAAAAGAGTATATAAGCATAGGATAGGAAAAAAGAAAGCGAAATTGATGTAACACAGAAATGAGGTTAGGATTCTTATCAACTTGTTATTCAAGAACGAATTATCAATTCTTGTCTCTTTTAAGAGAAGCAAATAGTAAACAATTGATAACGTCAAAGTCATATAACAAAGTAGATCTTTCGTATTAAACATAACTTTTAAAATTTTATTACTTACTGCTAAAGCTGCCATTGTGTTTTTTAATCATTGAAATCACAAACAAACTTCTTTAAGCAGATTAATTGATCTGTAACTATTACCAAATATACTCTTTATTAACAAATTTAATACATCAGTAAATATGAATAGTCATATGTTTGAAGTTTTGACAATATTATTGTATTCATCGTAAAGATGGCATACTTGATAATTTGATCCAATGACAGTAAATTGAATCAAATGAATAAAAATCAAGCCTTAATACATTGGTATTAAAGTACGGTTTCAAATGACAAAAATAGTAAATTTGCAATGACAATAACTGATATTTTCTTACAGTAACAGATATTCCTGTTATCTTTAAATGTTCTTTTTTCAATGATAAAAAGTTCGAATAAAATGTATTAAATTATTATAAATAACTTCAAGCATATAATTATTATGAATTTTAAACCTTACTGCCTTAATTGAAAGTATATTATAAGTTAATAAGGTTTCCTATGATTGTTATTTTTATTTAAACGATATTTGAAATTGTACTTTAAGTCAAAGCAGTAAGATTTAATTTTATTGTATTATTAGCTACAAATTATTAGTAGTATTTGTTTCAGTCCCATCGAATATCGGAATAATGACGAAATACTTACGTCATTTGATAGATGGCGTTATTTTGATATTGTACTAATTATTACATTTTAATATAGATGGCGTGGTACACTTGAAGTGAATAGGTAAATAAAAAAACAATCTTCATATACATGGCGTTTATTTACATGTATTGCTATGATATCTATGTTTGATATAATAAGATATTACCACTATAAAATGTTATAACACAGTTTTTCTAAAATCTAATGAGGATAATAGTATATTTTAATATGCATGTTAAAGGCAATTGTGCATTATATCTTATTCAGTCATTTTGTGTAACAAAAGACAAATTAAACGGTGCCTACAATGAATGTTTAATTTTAAAAACAAAATCTCCAAATTGGAAGGAATTTAAAGAAATATTAATTTTTTGCAGTGATTTAAAAATTATTAATGTCGGGTAATATGAGATTAGTCAGCAAATAACTTGAAATTAAGAAGAATGTAAATTATAATGAATGTCGATGTGAATTACGGTACGAGAATCCGATAATCATGGAATGTGGCAAAGGTCACATGGGTTCTGACTTTCATACACCTATTTGCAGCTGTTTTCTATTTAGAAAGTCGGATCTACAAAAAGAAAAGTGTTTAGGGAAGCGGTTTGAAGTTAGTTTAATTGATAAAATCTTTATAATGTTGTTATAAATTTGGGCCATTAGCTCAGTCGAATTAGCTCAAAACAGGGTTTGTAATTGTATTAATTTATTAACAGCAACAGGGGAGGGAAAGTTCAGCTTAACTTACTGGCAGCTTAACTTTCTGTTTTTAGAATCCAGACCCTGGGCCCGGACATGATTTTTTGTTTAACCAATATTTTTCGAATTAGACCCTAAAGATCGGATAATTTTTAATTTAGTCAATAAGGATTCCAGAAATCAAAGGTTCACCCCTCCTGTCGATTCCTGACGGAAAATAATTGTTGGGTTTTCGCGCTTGACGTGATTTAGATATCAGATTTCAACTTTTACCTTCAAACCGCTCCTGAACAGTTGTGTTGTGTAATAGCGATAAACTAAACAAATTACAACTACAATTGTTATATACGGTAAATTAATATTTCCTTAACAATTTAATTTTATAGAAAAATAACTGTATGTCGTGGTATATTTTTGAATAAATAAGGATTTTATTCGACAAGATATTATGATTTACAATTTTTTGGCCGATTTTCAAAGAGGATTAGGAAGTTCTCGAAACCCAAATTGAGCTACAAAAGCTAGTAAAATTTTGTCAGTTAAAAAAACTTTTTTAAATAAAGTGCACAATCACCGTTAGAATATATTTTCACTTTCATTTATTTTATATAGTTACACAGCTACTTCTAGATATAATTTAAATAATCTTATTTAGGACTCCGAAAAAAGCATTATGATTAATAAAAGTACTTTACGCATCGATAATGTAAAAGCCTTATACAGATTTTGCTTTCTACACAGAATCTTTACTTTGACTTTAGATTAAAATAATCAGGGCCGGATTTAGAGGTCTGGAGGTCCGACCCATAAAAGGCAATTAGAGGCTTCGTTGGTTACAAACTATTTTCGAAGACATAACAAACATATGTAAATATAATTAAGAACAAGATTTAATAAATTTGAGGGCTAACAAACGAAACTCTTCTAGCATTTTACACCGACAAATGATTATCTCTTTGAAATCAAGTTCTCGAAGTAATGTAGATACACATCTACTGACAAAGATTATATTACATTTATAGATAATACATTGCAAATATGTTCGTGAACTTAAAGATTATATTTTCTTACTTGATATTTCCGAATGTATGTTTCTTATTTTGTTTGAAAATACAAAGGCAAGAAATCCTCTATTTAGTTAAGTGAATTAAGATAACAGTCCAAACTAATTTCAACGATGCATATTTCCATTTTTTTAATAGTGTTTAAATGTTATTATTGGGGCCTCTTTCTTGTGGAGGCCTCGGGGCTGTGACCATAATTCCCCTCCCCCCTAAATCCGGGCCTGAAAATAACTGGATATTTTTTATCTTTCGTTCCTGATTTTACGGCAAGCTAGTTATCAAGTTTTGAATGTAAATGTAATTATACCTTAGTAAGTAATTTTATTGTTAAGTTATCAATATTGTTGTAATTATTCATTTGATTATTTTCACAATAATGGAATCAAGACGACTCAATACCTATCTTTTAATGTTGTACGATTCTTATATTATAACTTTAACGTTATATTATAATTTTACAATATTAAGGATACATATGTATATGCGGTATAAATTTTAAAAAGCGTTCAACGTAATAATTGTAAATAAATTCTTTAAAATATTGGTCACATTATTGTACTGTTCAGCTTCATATTGATATGATGCCTACTGATTTATTTAAAAAACATGATAAAGAAAGATTGATCATTAATTTTTATGACACTTATAGTATTTGTAGAGAGTTTGTGACAATCATTGATAAAAAGAGCCAAGAAAGTCAGGAATAGAGACTCAATCGATACTTATCTATTGCTTTAAAAATACAAAATAATAAGTTAGAAAGTAGTAAATAAAATTTTAATGTAAACGTGTATTTTATTTCCGAGTACATTTTTTGTTGCTTCCACACAAGTGGCAAACTTGTGTGGAAGCTACAAAAAAATAAACAAGATAAATCCATAGTTTTTGAAGCCTTCTAAAAGCTTCCTAAAGTTATATTATTTAATTTTTCATACGATATACATTGCTTAGTTAATCAAAAAGGGGTTTATGACATTTTGAGAATTTCATTTAATGGTTTTATGTATATATAGGGTTCGCAAAATATTTTAGGTGGGATTAGATTTCCTTTAGATTAAGAGTAGTTGTATATTAGCCCCATCGTAAAGGAGAGCCTGGTGGTCTCATCATTGTAGCTCTAGTCTCAGCTGTTAAGGTGCCACCGCCATCTTCTGGAAGTCCGTAGAGTGCATACAGGTGCCTTCGATGGTGAAGCTCGTGGCCTCTATGGGATAGACTTTGCAGGCGGCTCCATAGAGAAAATATTCGTTTATTAACTGATTTCCTTTCGTTTCCAGAGTTTTCTAAAAAAAGGAGTTATTTCATCATACATAAAAAACATCCAAACTTTTTCCATCCTCGGACCCATTACGGTAAACCGCGAATTAAAATATATTATATGATCCGAGAAAGAGTGAGCTGGGAGAAAGAGGGGGTATGAGCGAAAGGGAGGATGGATAGGGAGGTTTAGTGGAAGCACAAGGGCATTGAGAGAGGTTGTTAGAGAGGGAACAATGTTACATACATACATACATACATATATAGTATCACGCCTCATTCCCATAGTGGTAGGCAGAGACCACGTCCTTACACTTGCCACGATCTTTGCATATCTCTTTCCCTTCGTTCATCCTCATCAAACCTTTTATACAAGTTCATCGCTTTAGAATACTCTTGACCTGGCCCTTATTTAAAATGTCCTGGATTTGGTCCAACAACATTCGCCTTAGTCTTCCCCTTTCAACTTTCTCATTTACTCTTGACTCATAGCCCCTTTTTATCAGTCTCCTTTCTCTCATTCCCTCTACGTGCCCAAACCATCTAAGCGTATCCTTCTCAATTTTAATGACTACACCTTTTGTACCACAACATTCTTTTGATTGTGACTACCATAAAAAAGGTAATAGTGATTCAACCTTAAAAGAAAGAAACGCTATCGTATATTTCTTAGACTATTTTCAGACCAACGATTTCGGTTTGCATAACTGATACGATACTTTAACAATTTACACATTTTCCAAGCAATTCCTGGCACGGAAGCTCTGTATTTATTATTCAAGTAAAAGATTATTCCATTTGATCTGTTAGTTCCTGAAATTATCGAGTTAACCAACCAAACAAACACTTCAGCATCAAAATGTACATTTTAACTATGTCTTGTTACTATTCTCACAGTACAAATGTATCAATTTACCAAATATAATGTGTACAATATTATATTCCCATAAGAGAAAAATATCGCTTACCAATTTAGACTGCATCATTTTGCCAGCAGGTGAAGTTATAGTCAGATTTGTACATAGTAAAAATAGAATATTCGGCACTACAAACTCGTATTTTGTTGTATTTGTAGATAATATTATCTGCTCCCGGCTATTTGCTACATTAATATTGTTTGGCGTAGTTTTAACCTCATCTAATGTATAACAACTATCATATTTCAAGTTAAATAATTATTAACTAAGCTTACATGTTGTGTTTTCGGATAAAACAATAATTGAAGCAATTAAATTGTCAAGAGAGGACCTATTTAACCTGAAGGTATTTAGACAATGTACAAACCTAAATGCGTACTATCCTCGTTTCTTGGTTTCACCTTTCGTTTCACTTTAATGAGAGATTCAATATCGTTTGCGTTTAAAATGTTTTGTTCTTTTACATTATATACTTTTTTATTTGCATCGGAATCTATGGGAATCAAATCAGTGTATACAAAGTTATTTGAATCAGCATTGTTTATATCATCAGTCAAATATGCTAATCGTATTTTTAATATTAATAACGGGCCATCAATATTATCTGTAGCGAAATTTCCAACATCATCGTTAATGTATTGGTTAAGGTCTTCTCGTGCGTCATTGATTTTTTTTAACTCCTCAAGGTTCTTTGTTTCGTGTAGAATTTTATCGAGCTCTCTATGGACATTGAAATTTCTATTAAGTCGATCCAATTGTCTGGGGTAATTATGCCACTGCTCTTTTCGAAAACCTTCATCGTCGCTATCTTCATTTTCAATTTTTCCATTCAGTATCTTCGTATCTTGACTATCATTATCGATATATTTTGACCGGCTTAATTGCGATTTTTTGGGAGTGTTTTCTTTAGGAGTCTCGATAAAAACTTTATAAAATATGTTTGGATTTATATTGGCATGTTTATTAAAAGTATTGTCACTATCTTGGTCTTCTAGTAATGGCTCTGTATCTAGTTTATTTATCGATAATATTGGAAGAACATTACTTGATGATAAGGTAATAGTAGTCAGCAGTAGAACTGGAAGCAAGAATCGTCCCATCTGCAATAGAAAAATATTTGTAGAACTTTAAATAAAAATAAAGTCATAAAATTTCTTAATCCTTGCATTATTTTGTGAGTTATAAAACGAAGTTTTGTCATATTATTAAATATGACTAAAGTTTTAATAGAATTCAAAATGAACAAAGTAAATATATAGCTTAACAACCTCAAAGTAATTATTTGGATTAAACGGTTTTGTTTATGAAATTGTAGGCAAAAGTTTTCTTGTAATAGATAGACAACAACATTGCTCTGTTAATTAAAAGAACAAATAAAGTAAATGAACTTATTGACTTGACTAAGAATTAACTGCATGAAGGACAGCGTGAATTGGAACTCGGGTGGGTTATTAATGGATTGAAAGGTTCATTATTAGCAACGACATTTGTCACTCACAAGTCCCAGAGCTAATATAGCTTCAGCGGTCGTGTCTTGTGGTAAAAATAGGTTACACGTTATTTTCTTTACAAAGTGAAACTACGTTACAGTCTATTAATGTTGCAAATTAGGGAATAGGCCTCTTAGGTCACGGAAGGTAGGGTTTTTTTAGCATAGAACCACGGTACTGCTATACTGCATGTTACTACACACTTCCTGGAACTGCTCTGGATATATATAGGTTTATTCACGATGTTTTCCCTCAACGCAAACTGAATTTTACTCGGAAGTTAGGCAAATAAGGTGTTTATATCAAGTGGTGTCGATCCAGGATTCTAAATCGCGATTCAACCTTTATGAAAGAAGTGTCAGCAGCACTACCCTTCTTTATAAGGTTCACTTTGTTTTGTTTGTTCTTTTGTTTATTTGTTTTTGTTCGTGTCATTTTTTTCCTGCTAGTATTTACATTGTTTAAATTTCATAGTATTTCGTATTACATTTTAGTTGTTTGATGTAACTAGATATAAGTATAATTACACATAATTATGTGTAATTTTTTAACCCCTGGTTAAGTTTTATTTGTAACTTTAACATATAATTATGTTGCTAGTTCATAAGGTAGAAATAAATAAATAGCAAAGTGATTTTTTTTTTATTTGCATATTTTTGACTCTCAATAGTAATGTAAGTTATTTCAATGTGTATTTGTTAAATATACGTAAAGACATTACATTTAAATCTTGTCTGTGAATTTGTAAAATCTTTATCTGTATCTTACGAGGTCTAAAATTCACAGTTAGTTGCATTGAGTCTTAAACGACTCGCTTAAGCTTAGTCGTTGATTTAGCTAGTTTTTTTTTAATAATACTGTCTTCTCTGTTATATTTAATTCAAATGAAGTGATTTTTAATGCTTGTTAAAATTAATAGAATTTTTTTTCAATGTTCAAACAATTTCTATTGTTCAGTTCATAGCTGATTACGATTCTTCCATCGCAAAATTGTACGAAAGGGAAAGGTGGAGACTGTCTCAAAAGAATCAGAATGTGTTAGCAAATTTATACGAATATTTTGAGTAATTGTGGTAACTTTCTCAATAGAAAATCAGAGATTTGTTCAGGCACCTTAAACCCTTACCGAATTTTACCTTTGTCTTTACGAATTTATGACAAAAGAGTTTTTACGGCGAAGCTAAAAAACTTAATAAATTTATGTTTCCATTCCTTTTTTGTATACTAGGTAGTTTTAAATTAAAATTATTATAATCTTCCATTTCATCGAAATTTGAGTATTAAATTTTTTCACGATTATTCTTTATGTATTTTTGAAAAATGGTAAAAATATTCTTTACCTTTTTACAGCACTTCACAGAGTATTTAAAATTCATGCCTCTAGTTAAAATATCTTTTATATACATTTTAATAATTATTACCTGAAATTGGCAAGAATTATTGAAGTATAATAAATAAGTAAAAGTGCGTGCGTACAAAGTACACATGTCAGAAGTGAGACTTCTTTGGCAAACTAATTTTTAAGTCTTGTTTATATTTGTACAAATTTAAAGCTTTAGTTTTCCGAGACTTATAAGGATAGGTTAGGCTTATAAGGACAAAAAAAAAGAAAAGTGAACCTCAATTAATAATTTGTGGAATCGTCTGCCTTTATTACAAAAGGTAATTCGTTGGAAATCTTTAAAAATGTTAATAGTACACGTCTTAGAATTTTGTGTCTAATCTCTATTACTTGACTTTTATTTATTAAAATCCTATTCCTAAGAATTTGTATTTTCTTATCTATATATATGTCATGTAGTAATGTATGTGTATGTATATATTTTATACGTAAGTTTATGTCATGAAACTGTAAAATTGACCTTGTAATTTGAAAAGATTTGATTGGTTAAGACCGGGACTAGAATGATGACTCACTGCACTTTTAACGAGAACAAACTGTTAGCAATATTTTTAAGTCAGAAGTTGTTAACAGAAATAACTTTGTAGCGCTAAGGCTTCCTTTTTGTACGTTTTGTTTCACATTTTGTGTCTGGTATGGTGTATTGGGACATATATCATTCAATTAAGGTTAGGTTAGGTTAGTTAGGTAGAGCTTAAGCTCAATCATCAACGCGTCTTAGTACCTATTAAAATCAAATGTTTGATTCTATCAAATTTCATATTAAGGATCACCTATAATTTCTTGAGCGCTTAGTTAATGTCGATTAAATTATGAAACCTTTTTGTCAAATTAATTTACAATTTTGTCTTACGGAATACAATCTATTTATTCTTGAAGTAAGTATTTTGTAAATAATGGTTTATATATTTAATATAAATTTGGCAGCGTTCTATCCAACGACAGACCACAGAATGGTAAGTCTCAAGGAGCAACGGTAAAGCCTATAGGTACACTACATACGCGATAACAGTTATTTAAATGTTAAAGAACCAGTGTGTTAAATAAAATACCTGAACATAAAAGGGACGATATTTATGAAATTATACGCTCTGAATGTTTTTGGCCGTGTAATTTATTATCTTTATATATTGATGAATCGTGAACGCGTCTAATACCATGTTTCTATAATCTATGGTCAATTAATGCCTCTACTCTCTAAATGTCATACGACGAGTAACAAATATTGTTCTGTTTTCTTAAATTTACATTACAAATTTATATTCCTAATCAGTGCTTCATTTAATCTTTAAGAATGATGTATTACATGGATATAAGAGGAAAATAAAGAATTATAGTTGTTTTATTTTGGGAGTAAAATGTAGAGATATCATCGATAAATATGAAGATAAAAAAGACGAGTATATTTGTTAATAAAAATTGAGGATACAGAATTGAATCAAATCATAAGTGTTTTTTAATGTAGCCGCTTTCGATTAAGCCTTAAGATTATGTGAGTAAAATATTACAGATCTAAATTTTTTATGTGTTTTCTACTAATATACAGATCGTATTTGTGTAAAAAAAAACGGTCCTTTGAATTAAATTAATATCGAAATGCGATGAATCGTTTGAGTTTTATATGTTCTCGTGTTTGCCGAAAGCTCTCCCACTCTTGAATTTTTAAAATCCAAATATAAAGTGTTTATTTTACGCTTTCCTTGATCGTCCCTAATTTGATCTCTCAGTAAATATTTGTACGATCAAGAAATTACATCTTAGCGTTATAAAATTCACAACCAACAATTTGTGATTTAAAAATAAAGAAAATACCCATTAAGAATTATATATCTCTAATCTCATCCAATGGTAAGTGATGATACAGTCAAAGATGGAAGTGCAATAACCTGCGTAGAGCTAATTTACCTCTTATGGTTTCTATACAGCATTATATCAGTACGCAGTTTTTTTGCTTGGCGGCATGTCATTGCAGTCCATACTCAAGACTTATAGACTCAAGAGAGTTTATAGAGTATAGACCCACAAAGCTGCTCCACTGCGGGTTAGCAGACATAGTACAAATGAGACTGCAATCCGACATGACAGAAGAGAGATCCGACGCAGGTGCGACGGCTATAACAAGCTCTCCGAGACAAGGGGTCGAGCACTCCGCAAAATTCCCAACTTGCTGGGCTAACACTGAAAATTTCTTAACGGAAAATTTAATACCGATATAGGAATTCGACGACCCGGTACTTGAACCCAGAGCCCCATGTCTGTTTCCGAACACGTTGGCAACTAGACCAATGAGTTAGTTGTAGAACTGTAACATATCTTTATTATAAAAATGTACGTGTCGCACGTGTCGTGAGTGGGGTTTGGTTTAATTTACACACGAGTTGGTTCGAGACGTCTAGCGTTACGCATTGCTTACTGAGCCAGAATAACTCGTTTCCATTGGATCGGTATACAGCTGGTTATCCTTTATAGATAGCAAATCAGCCATATAAGAACATCGATGTACATATTTACAAAACAAGTAATATAAAAAATATCAATGTTTACGTTATCTATCACGAACTTCTTAAACTCATTACATACAAATACATCTTTAACCTTACGTATGTTTTTTTCCGCTTTAGGCACCCCGATTAGAACCTGAACTTAAAATCTAATTTGTAGGACTCTCTGGCAGTCAGAATACCCACTAAAACACAGCGATAGCCTCACCATCCTTTAGTGGTGCACCAGAGGAACGGTAGACACAATCTACCCAGGTGCTCCGGAAGATTCCCGCTGGGAAATATAAGAAGAAGGCAGGAGAAGCGCAAGTCTACGCCTCCCACCTCCCAATCTCCTACGACGGAGATGAGGAACGTCTACAGCGTCCTCTTTTTACCTCTCAAGTGCCTCCTTCAGCAAAATAACAGTTTAGCATAACGCTTTATATAATTAAGTCTGCATTTTTTAAAATACAAGTAAAAGTAAATTAACTCTTACTTTTAGGTTAGCACCTTTCGTGACCTTACCTTTATTTATTTTATTAATATTAATAAAAAAAAACTGTATTACAATCAAGTGCCATCCAATACAAGTTAAAAAAAAATGTTTTGATGAGAATAAATATTTATTTGCAATTTAAAATTGATTGAAATAACTGTATTTAATAAGACATGTGATCCTTTGTCTTCTAATGTATGTTATTAGCGGCCCGTCCCGGCTTCGCACGGGTAGACATAAATAGGTACAGATATTTAAGTTATAAGCATGATAATTAAAACGACCATAAATTGACAAATACTATGAAAAGGTGTGATTCCTAATATTCAATATCGCTTGCGTCCACTGCGTAAGGAGTCGACCGGCTACCTAGTTCATAATGGTGAACCCCCGTCTCCCGCACTGCCCCTCTCTCGTCGAGTTAGTTACTCGATGCGCTGCGTAGCGGCCGCCGCCGGCATGTATTTTTATTTTAATTTCATGATATCTTTTGAATAGCATATTCGATTTCAATAATTCAAAAAGTAATCACCAGGTATTGAGACATTCTTGAATATTAAATTATTTATTTGGATAAAAATTTATAAATGGTATGGGTAACGCGGTCTGATTTTGATCGGCATTTCTATCAATTTGTTAAATGTAAAAAAGTAATTATGACATATCTAGAATAATTAGACATATGGTCTCGCGAAGTTTTTTGTAGATATTGATATATTCCATAATATTGTCGAAAATTTTTTTTCCTATCATTAATGCTCTTTACAGCGTATGTGATGAAAGACATTTTATGGCAATTTTTTTACACCTTCGGTTGGTTTTAATAGGAATTTCTAAAGATTTCTATAGTAATCTAATACTAAATATAGCCTATGTTACTCAGTGATAGCTTTGTAATGAAAAAAGAATTATTAAAATCGGTGCAGTACTTTTTGAGTTTATTCGTTACAAAGTACAAATCTTTCCTCTTTATAATATTAGTGTAGATTATCGAACGATCATTTACTATACATTTTCCTTTCCATAAGAAACGTGCTGATTCAATAAAAGCCGTCTGTATTCATACCGTTTAAGGACAATAAATACACTTTATATTATCAGTAAGAGGCTTAATGTCCACTTTTCCACTTGGAGCTGTTTGCGGGGAGCTCGAATTGTAACTCTTTCCACTCCACTAGCGATGTAGCAAGACGAAAGCGGAATTGTGCCATTGAAGCAGAAAGCCGGCTTCTCTAAATACAACCGTACAATTTTAACCCTTATTCGACGAAACTTAGAGACTCGTTGCAATAAACGATATGGGAATAGCGCGTGGTATTTATAAATAGGTCACATGTGAACGTTTTGTTCGTGGAAAATATTTGAGAAAGCCTTTTCTGCCAAATCAAATGTTTTGTCAACGCTACATATTTAGAAACAAGCAAACATCTTTGGTTGTGGTTTTTTAAAAACTCTTTTAATAGGAGTCTATAAGTCGAAAACCTCCGTTAGGTCGAATCAGTAATATTTAGCGAGCAAGTCCAATGTTTCTAAAATGAACTTTATTTAAAATCCTGTATATAACGAAATCTTTTATGAGTCGAAAATTTGGCGTGTAAGTGTATTCATTGTACGTTTTGTTTCTTTTAAAGAAATACGTAAAGGATTGTATCCGTTTGTAATTTCAAATTGACAGCTTTACTAAATTCATATAAAATTGTATACGATACTTTCCTAATAAAGGTTTTCTTTTAAACTTATAAGGAGGTCCCTGCCTATAATTGTTGATTATATACGCACAGTTTATCTTGTGTAGGAGGCTTAAATGGAAGAAAAATATTAAGCTTCTTAAAAGTACTTTTAATTTATTTAGAATCGGATATTCTTGTCACGTTCTTTGTAAAGAGCTTAATCCGTGTTATATTTTTATATCCACGATCACCTTCTACACATTTTTGGATCTTCTTAAGAGCTTTATAAGGTGTACAAAATACTACAAAGAAAAATATTAAGATCGAGTTTTAGGTAACAAAGGTAAGAAAAGATAACGTCTCTTTACAGGTGCCTCATTAAAAATATTTTTCTCTAGTTTGTAGTAAATATCCCATTGTAAAAAGTTTTTGGTTTCTTAGAGATACAAGACAAATAAATAAATCATTTAATTTTCATTATTAGTTATATCATAGATTAATTAATTTTGAGAGCGTGTCTGTCGATACACCGTTGCTGCGTTTAGGCAGAATGAATAATAGTGTACGAAAATGTATCTTTTTTGGTATAAATAAATTTAAAAAAAAAATGCCTTGAGTATAATATATTTTTTTGGTAACGCAATTTCCGATATTAAATGAAAGAGAACCTGCTTCAAATTCGACGACCGGTATTTCTTTAAAAATTTTTTATGAAAATATAAAAAAAATATCATGAAAAATAAGATAATTACCGAACTCTGCGAAAATTCATTCACATCAGTTTGTTGCAAACTCACATTATCTAAGATTGCAATTTACTTTAACTTATAAAGCATCGTAAAAAATACCAAGGTCGTTTTAAAATGAATGTAATGGCTTTCCCTTTCAGTCTTAATTAAATCAAAAATTCTTTATTCAAGTACGCTTTTACGACAAATCATTCGGAAAATATAGGCTTATTTTTCATACAATTTTCCAATAGGAATTATTAATATAATTTATTCATTCATTTTGAAGAATGACTTTAAATATAAGAGTACGGGAAGAAGCTAGAATGAATTCATTGAGATTTTTATATTTACTTTTACAAAATACAACGGGACAGTTTGCAACTTGTGCTCAAAAACAAAATGATAAAGAAGTAAATATAGTGTCATATAAGTACCAGAAATTATGAGTTTAATAACAAAGAGACAAAGGGAGGATATCCTCGCATAAAAACGCAAGTTTAATTTTCGTGTTTCCACAGAAAGACTCAATTCTCATTAGAAAGCGCGAATGACATTTGTGTCTCTTTGACAAATCAATTCTCGCCCTCATCCGTCCGAGGTTTTTTCTTAGGTTTTTTTCTTTTATCTCTAATACGTTTCGAAGCTTAATTTCAGTTGCGTATTTGCTAAAAATAAAGTAAGTATCGGCATATTAGCGTCTTACTGCTCGGCGCAGAACTTCTCCCTCATAGGAGAGTCGTTTTTTCGAACAGAGAACCATCGCGCTATTCCACTGTGGCATGGCAGGTTACACTTCTCTCCCTAGAGAGCACTGTAAGCCCGATGATTTCTAGTGAGGGAGAAAGGAGGTCCACAAGCGAGAGAGAGGGGATGCAGTGGATGCTCTGTCTCACCACCGAAAGAGGCAGGGTACTACTTGGCATATGGTTGAATGATTGCATACAATTGAACCCCTGGTACCTCACTCAAGGATGGAAAGGGTTCCGCTGGGTTTTAGTGGGTATTGTGAGGCCTCCTCCCTCGCAGATTCCCCCACGCTTGATCCATGGGTTGGGGTTTGTGCCTGAATACATATCCCATGCAAAAAAATAGTAAAAGACAGCACAAGAGTTTTTCACAAGAACTTTTCCTTTACTGAAAAGCACTACAATGAAAATTTACGTGCTGAATTGATGAATTCAGCACGTAAATTTCCTTTTATATAGATAAACTTACAGGTGTCTGATAAGGATTCAAATTAGCGACTTCTCTGGACGAGAACTACACGTTCCAATACTAGGTAATTATAGCAAGGTACGGTATTTGGTAAATATGTGTTATATAAGTGAAAAATTGCACACACTTGTTATTGGTTCACCGAAATCGTCTATCCGAATTCAGCAATAATTTTAAATCATCCTTTAGTATCACTTTTAGTTTTATTTTTTTATTTATTTATTCTAATTGCACACAAACATACAGATTTTGAAAGAAAACACTAACAAATTTATAGATAAGAGTGTACAAAGGCGGTCTTATCGCTTAAAGCGATCTCCTCCAGACAACCTTGGAGATAAAAGCCCATGAAATTATTGGGTAAGTGCAATAAAACATCCTACTATAGTTTCTACAACTAGAAATACAAGTACACTCACATACATACAGATTCAGATACAAGGATTCAGATTGTCTAATCAATCGTGGAAGATCATTCCACAAATTCACAGCTTTAATCGTGAAGGAATTCCAATAGCACATCGTCCGACAATGAGGAGTATTAAGTTTCAAGTCACCATGCGAGCGCAATTGTAAACGATTATCTCTTTCCGTAAAAGTAAAGCGTGATTTTAAATATGATGGTGTGTGGGGGTAAAAAAGTATGGAATACAGGAGAGCAAGAGCATGTAAATTTCTGCGCGATCGGATTGGTAGCCATTTCAGCCGAGTGCGATAATGAGAGACATGATCATATTTTCGAAGGCCAAAGATAAACCGAATGCAGAGGTTTTGTAGTGTTTCTAGTTTGTTAAGTAAATTCTCGGATAAATCCAAATAACACACATCAGCATAATCTAATATGGGTAAAACGAGCGAGTTAGCTAAGACAATTTTTGTCTTAATAGGTAAGAGATTTTTCCATCTTCTCAAGGATCCAATGGTTGCAAAAACCTTACGACTTAACTCCTTGACCTGTGGCACCCATGTTAGAGAACTGTCGATGATTACGCCAAGATTTTTAATTGAATCGCTTATTGGAATGACAGTATTATTAAGAACTATAGGTGGCATGGTATCCGGATTGAGCTTAGCTAACATTTTGTTGCTACCAAAAATAGCTATCTTAGACTTATTTGGATTTATGATTAAGCCGTATGACTTGCACCAACTAGAGATTTTAACTAGCTCTGCATTCATAGTCTCTAAAGCTTCATTAATGTCATCAACGGAGCCCGTCACGTAAATCTGCAAGTCGTCAGCATACAGGTGGTAAGAGGATGAGATCACAGAGGAAAGAGTGTTGATGAAGATGGTAAAGAGGAGCGGAGATAAAACACCACCCTGTGGTACACCAGCTTTGACAGGAGAAAAGGAAGACACCTTTTTATTGGATTTAATACATTGCTGACGCCCGCAAAGGTACGCGCGAAACCAGTCAATGACCACAGGTCTCATTTTTATAGACTCAAGCACAGCTAGAAGTATGTCAAAGTCCACAGTGCTAAAGGCGTTGCTGAAGTCGAGGAGAGCAATTACGGTAAGCAGTTTATTATCGACAGCAAAGCGAATATCATCGCAGACCTTGACGAGAGTGGTGGCTGTACTATGTCCTTGCCGAAAACCTGACTGCAGGGAACTTAAAATATTATTAGCGGACAAGTATGTACTAATTTGACGATGAACAATACGTTCCAATACTTTTGACAGGAAAGGGAGGATAGAAATGGGTCTAAAGTGCGAAAGGTTTACAGGATTATTTATTTTCGGAATAGGGACTACATATGCGCTGCACCAAGCAGAAGGAAAGGTGCCAGAGCTGAGGGAGAAGTTAAATATATGTCCAAGTACTGGGAGAATACTGTTCAAAGTCATAACAACCATTCTTCTACTGACTCCATCAAATCCGACTGCGTCAGACTTTACAGCTAACAAATAGTCGTGAATATTACAAAAATAACTAAATTTGACGAATCAAAAGCCTCCTTGAATAAATATTTAACATGATACATTCTTATGACTTTTTTAGTTTGTAGTCTTTAATTTGTCGCCATAAAGTATTTAGATGTAAAACTCCTATATGTTCTTGATTAAAACATCTTTAGAATTGTCGTTTTAAAATTACATTTTAAAAAGTCCTTATTGATAATCTATGCGTATAAGAAGTCGAGTATAAAATTCAGATTTTTTTAAGAAAGTGCCTCAAAGAGAAATCATTTGTTTTTGGACTACCATTTGTATAAACAATTTGTTTTTTTAAGCAGCTTGTTTTAATAACAATACGATTTCAATAAAATCATGACCCAGGTTTATGAATGGGGTGATATAATTACAAAAACGTCAGAATATATAAAATGCTAGTTGACTATTTATACATAGAGCAATCTATAATAATGACATTTTTCATATTTAAAAGATGTTTAAATTTGTTCTATCATTATCGCGTTATAAGCAATTTAACCAAATTTTCCGCTACATTTG
The DNA here is from genome assembly GCA_015832385.1 of Elymnias hypermnestra. NCBI lineage: Eukaryota > Metazoa > Arthropoda > Insecta > Lepidoptera > Nymphalidae > Elymnias > Elymnias hypermnestra. The sequence continues at coordinate 1,491,060 of JACTOM010000046.1, forward strand.
TCAACCTCGATTACTCTAAGGGTGTCTGCAATGAATGACTGTTTTGGAGATGAAGACATTTGGAAATGCCTATATCATATAATCGTTCCATAAAAGCTTATCTATTGGAAACGTTTAATATAATAAAATAGCATAATTAACACAGTTCATTTGATCTATTTAATCCATCTTTAAAGAAATTGCTATAAATCGAAGTACAATTTTTTCTAGCTATGTCTATCGTAGAACTATCTAAACACCAAACCAGTTTATTAAAAGGGAAAAATGCAAAGATTCTTTTAAGTCACTAATCCCAGAGTTTAGTAATCAAAAAGAATCTTTGAAATGTCACTCCTTTCGCAATGTAAGAAAGATAAGGCAAGTAGCAGCCCATTAACGTCCCACTTCTGGGCACAGGGCCTCCTCGCTCATATGAGAGAGGGTTTTTAGAGCAGAGACCCACCACGATTTTCCACTGCGGATTGGCAGGCATAGTACACAAGTGTACTCTTTTATCCGACGTGACGGCAATCCGACACGACCGGAGATCAGGCGCAGGACCCAGGACTTAACGTGCTCTCCGAGGCACGGCGGTGGATCACACCGCCAAATTTTCCCAACTTTGGGCAAATATTGCGAATATTTTAATATAAAATTCAATATCGATTTCGAACTGGCCCGACCCGGGACTCGATCCAGGACCTCATGTCTGGGGTCATATTCCCACGGGGTCAGGAATTATAGGGATGACACCACGAAGAGCAGTTGGTTTATAAAATCCTGTTAAAAGTTTCTGTAACAAAATAGTGAGCTATAACCTCTTGTTAACTTATAATAAGCTTACGGGTCAAAGAAAATATATTTGTGTCCATCCATTATTACTAGCTGTTCCCCACGGTTTTCCCGTTCGAATAAAGGAAAATCCGGTATTTATGTCGCGAAAGGACCATGTTATACAAATGCCAAATCAAAGAGGATATGTCTTAGTAAGTTTCACTTTTATCCGGATTCCGTGGGTATATGAGAAAACACGTTCTAAGACGAATCTGGCGAATATTTTCGGATATCCCGCAGTAAATAATCGTTTTTCGCTTAGGTATCTATTTGGATAAAAGTAGCCAATATTCTTTCTCAGGCTCTATACCAAATTTAATTTAAATTCATTATTTTTGGCCTGAAAATCAACAGACAGCCATAGTTTTTTTCGCATGTGTTTTAAAATAGAATAAAATTGCGAGAAAGTTTTATTAGTGTAGTAAATGAAATGGTTTTAGGCATAAGTGAATAAGACCAGCTTAAATAAATTCAGTTATAATATTCAGAAAAGAATTAACGACGTTTATTAGAACTAACGAACTCACGTATTTGTTAGTTGCAAGTTAGTTCCAATTGGTAACTTCTGTCTGTGTCTAAACTTAGATAAATTGTTTCCACGCCTGCAATAATTATACGCGTTGGAGGCGGTGAAAACTAGGTAAATGCCGCTTAACGCAATTATACACAGTAGGACTCACTGGCGCAGCAATTTAGATTGCGGCTTCGATTCTCAGCCGAATGGAGTAAATTTGAAATAATATTGTATTATTTGAGTTTATCTATTTACCAGCGACATGACCTGGCTTCGCATGTACAGTAATGTTTAGTCTGTCGTAGCATCACAGGAGTTTAATGCCTTGAATACGTGTTAAGTAAAATTACTTTAAAATTATTTGGCCTTGAACACAGTCGAGATTTGCTCGAAATTTAATGTTTTTATATAAATTATTAAGGAATTTCCTGATTTCCTTTTTCGAAAGTTAGTTATAAGTCATCTAATTGTCAAATAATAGCTTAAATCTTTTGTAATTCACACTTTTTATAGTATTTTTAATTATGTTGCATGTGCTTTGTCATTAAGATGAATTTACGATTTAGACCAAAGGATATTTGTTTCAAATGATTCTTCGCTTTCAAATGACTCCACATATTTTGTAAGTATTTTGAAATGTATTTATGCAAAAATTATATCCTATAACTTTTAATGAATCGATTTAAATTGAATGGTATAAAAAATAATGATTTACACGATATACTCAAGGCAACTAGCGTATTAAACTATTTTTCAAATTTGTATTAAGAATCGCACCGCAATTATTCTTTTTTTTCCGCATTGTACTACTCTATTTTCTTAAAATATAAAATTGATGTAGTGTGTTATTCTTAAAATGTAGATATATGCCATCGCGGAATTATTTGTAGGGTTATAAAAGAGGAATTTTAGAAATCTAAAGGGATTAGCTTTCGATTTCAGTGCAAGCTCTGAGACGGTTTTGTTTTTTGTTATATTTCAAACAATTTACACAAAACCTTAGCAAATTATATTTATAAATCTTCCTCAAGAATCACTGTATCTATGAGTGAATACTGCATTAAAATTTGTTAAATAGTTTGGATTTTATCGCAAATAAACAGACGCAGTGGTCTACTTTGTTTTTTTTATAATGTAAGGTTGATTACTGAACTTTTTGGTATAAATATGCAATTAAAGATAAAATTTAACGTGAAAAATTTATAGGTTAATGATCCTTTTTAAATCGTGTAATGTTATTATCAAACTACAATACATTGTATTTTTACGGGTAGTCTGGAAGCTATTTAGTGATAAATGGGCTTGTTATTCGCCGGCCTTTTAGCATGTTTTTTTTGGATTTAGTAAATATACGCGAACCATTTTATTCACATGTGATCACGACATAGATATTGCTAGTCAACTAATAATATAATTACATTTTGTTGTGTTACGTTGGGTTTTTGTCAGATTTGAACATGAAATACAAGAAAATATACACATTTCTGGTATAATTAGAGGACTGAGAGACAATTTCTCTACATTTCCTATTTAATACAATGCAATTTGCTCGAGTCGAACCAACTTGCTGTGTTAAAGTTTTCACTCATTAGAACGTATACATTAGTTTAGAAGCTCGTTAGTTATGGCGTCGCATGTTTCAATATAAAAAATAAATAATAACTATTTATTGCATATTACACTTGTGCTGTAATACATCACTTAGCAAACTAAACCAAAAACTTACTTTACTATCACTTAATTCTATATGAATTGATTGGGGTGGATTTATCAATTCCTACTATTAGGTTAAAATATTAAGTTTCTAGATAATAATGTTTTTATTCACCGTCTTGTTCAAATTTATTTCTTTAAACTTGTGCATGTCACATGTTGTTAATACATTTTCTTCATCGTCGTCGTCGTCGTCGTCGTCGCTTTAACCGATGGACGTCCACTGCTGGACATCGGTCTCACGTAATAGCGTTTCACAAGGCCCGATCTTGCGACGCCTGGCTCCAGCGGCTACCGGCGACCCTCTTTATATCATCAGTCCACCTTGTGGGGGCTCTGCCTACACTGCACCGACCTGTGCGGGGTCGCCACTCCAGCACCTTCGTACCCCAACGTCCATCGGTCCTTCGAACTAAGTGCCCCGCCCATTGCCACTTCAGATTCGCGATTCATACGACTATATCAGTGACATTGGTTCTACTACGGATCTCTTCATTTCTGATTCGATCACGCAGAGAAACTTCGAGCATAGCCCTCTCCATCGCACGTGGAATGACTGTGAGCTTTCGCATGAGGCCCATAGTCAGCGACCACGTCTCAGAACCGTAGATCATCAGTGGTAACACGCACTCTTCGAAGACTTTGGTTTTCAGGCAATGAGGGTTATCGGTTTCTTCATATATTAATTGAATAATTAACGTTAAAGTTATATTGGATGACGCAGAAGTTGACTTTAAGTTTTTAATATTACTTTTTTTAATGATAACACATGTATATATCATCATCATTCAGCGTTGAAATGACTTACATTAACACGCGAACTGATTTCAAGCTGATTTCCGTTATATCCTTGTCGGTTATGAAAGCATCAATCATTCTTTTCAAACGTATTGGATCAGGAATCAGTCTTCAATATTTACATTAGGCGATAAAAAATCCATTTCCATTTTCTAATACCGTAAATTTATGTTTGTTTACATAAATTGTGTTTTTCATTCAACATACATGAATTTTTCCTAAAGGTAATGTAATCGAATCCTGGGCTAGTGAATTGTCTATGGTGTTCTTAATTTTTTTTTTATGTGCCTTGAAAACTAGCTGTTTCCCGTGGTGTTATTTGCATAGCTTGATGTAGGAATATTGAGAAGGTAATTCTTAGTCAGAGTCTTCATCGTGAAAGGAATATGTCAGCTGAAATTGAAATGAATTTTTGGGCAGTTTTATCGCTTTTTTACCTTGCTGCCGTGGGGATATGGGACACCTGTCCTTAGTGAGAGTCTACTTCGCGAAAGGAATATGTTTACAGAGTTTTCAAATTAATGAGATGAAGGGTTTTATAAATTTTGTGAATTCTTTTTCTATTTCTTTATTATTTATATTTATAGACCAATCCCTTTGACAGTTTTTGTCTGTAAATATTAGTATGACTAACGTTTTGGATTGGATTTTTGGTTGAATTGGACGCCCTGCATACTAGGTGGAAAACAAACGACCTCATTGTTATACAAAATTATCAATGGACAATTTAGGCCTCTAACTGGTAACCTATCAACAAAGTTTTTTATATAAAAATTGGATGAACGAACCTATCTACCAATGCTCCAATTGCTAGATTGTGTCGAGCGTAGAATCAGCTCATGTAAACCAAATAAGAAATCGATATATTTTTTGATAGGTTAAGAATAGTTAGAAGCAAAATTTATAAATTACTAGAATAAGGTTTGTTATGTATATTTCCAATTCTGGGCCAGGCCCTAAGGTTAAATTCTAAAAGCTATGCGCGTAGTTATTGTTTAAAGATAAATATTGTGCAATTCGGTGAAGGAAAATATCGTGAGGAAACCTGCATATCCCGGGAGTAACTCCAGGATATGTGTAGCCTACCAAACATCCGTCATTCCTATAAATGAGGAGACCTGGACCCAGCAGCGAAACCTTAAAAGGCTCTTGCTATAATATTTGTCTATATAAATTATCAAATGATAACATCTCAGCTTTTCCGAAGACATACTCAAAGCTTTCCATTACTGGGAACTATCTTGTGAAGGCGTAAATGGGTCAAAACCTTTTAGATATAGTAATTCAATATACCAAAGACCATTTCGTCCACCATTATTCAATCAGGATCTTTTTCACATATCTACGACATTTTTAAGTTTATTATGTTATTTTATCTACTTTTTCATTACGTTAGATAAATGATAGATAGTTTGCTGGTAGATAGCTGGTGTTATTTTTTATTGGTGGCAGGTTAGCGCTTGACCTAACCTGTCCACCTAACCTGATGGTAAGTGATGTCACAGTCTAAGATGGAAACGTGCCAACCTGGTAAGAGGTAATTTACCTGTAATGGTTTCTACTCAGCATCAAACCTGAACGCTTTTTGTTTGGTGGTACGTCTTTGCTAGTTGGTAACTAGTTATATTTAAGGCTTCCCACCAGTGTAGACCCAGCCAAATTTGTGAATGTAATTTCCTAAATTTATCCTGCTGAAAATAGAACTCAGGACCTCTACAAGCGCGCCACCATCTTGGACTGTATCATCACTCACCATCCGGTGAAGTTCTAGCTTTTCAGCAATATATTAAAAGTGCATGCGTACAAATTACACATGTCAAAAGTGAAAGTTCTTTGGCAAAGCCATTTTTAAGTATTGTTTATATTTAAACAAATCTAAAACTGTCAATTTCCGAGACTTACAGGGAGGGTAAAGGAAGATATGTTAGGAATTTAATAAATTTAATAGCCATTAAAATATTAAAAGTGCCGGAAATTAATAAAAATAACTTATTGAAATCTTAAATTTGACAAATTGTAAATAAAAATGCCACGAATTTTGTCACTACTAGAAATTATTATATTTTCACGAAATGTTTTTATTTCATGAGAAATAGTAGATTGAATTATTGAATGAAGCGTGGCAAATCACAAAGCCACCATGTTATTTGTAAATATTAAAGCTATCTAAGCATCAAACGAATTAGCATAAAAACGCTGCACATCTTCGTGACGCTAATCACGCGTTTCATCCGTAAAAATTTTACCCTCATGCGCCTAAAGTTTCACTTCTTTCTCTTTCAAAAGCCTATATAAATGATCAACTAATTAGAACATTTTCAAGAAACATAAAATTTAGGACCATTTCGGGAGTATTTATTGCTAAACTGCTTTAAAAGTAAATTTCTTTATAATAATGGCAGGCTAATAAAGATAAGGCACACGGCGTCTCTCGACTTAAATTTGCAGTTTAAATAAAACCATTTAAAGATTCAATTCAGGTTTGAAAGATTTATGTGCTCTTTGTTTGCTTATACTTCGGTTTTAAAATGGATATTATTCATTTGCCAGCTGACATTGTTTTAACATTCTGAGTTATATTGTTGCAAAAAAATTTGAAAGTAATTTCAAGCACAACAACATATTATTACAAGTGTTTTATGTAATCAAAGAAGTGAATAAATAGGGATGAGTATATACTTGTATATATATTCTGCTTTATTTTAAAGAGATGATTACTATGAAGATTCAATCGCAGTTCTCTTCGTAAAACTTGACATTAATTTATCTACAACATTTTATGTTTGTAGATATTGAACTGACTGCCTCATTGGTCTATTTGTTAGCGTTCGACTACAGACATGAGGTCCTGGGTTCGAGTCCCGGGTCGGGCCAATTCAAAAATGGATATTTAGTTTTCTATTAAGATTTTCTCAATATTAGCCTGAAGTTGGGAAGTTGGCGGTGTGATCCACCCCCGTGCCTCGGAGAGCACGTTAAGCCGTCGGTCCTGCGCCTGATCTCTCTCCGGTTGTGTCGGTTTCCCGTCACATCGGACTATGAGAGTGAAGGAATAGAGAGTGCACTTGTGTACTGTGCCTGCCAATCCGCAGTGAAGCAGCGTGGTGGGTCTATGCTCTAAAAACCCTCTCTCATATGAGTGAGGAGGCCTGTGACCAGCAGTGGGACGTTAATGGGCTCCTACTTACTTTTCACTTAGATATTTAACACGAGTATCTGAACTTAATAATAGTTTTTAAGTGTTAAGTAAAAAGCTCGACTTAAAAATGTCATGACATATAACAAGTTTGTTGAAAATTAAGAGAAACAACTGCCAAACTAAAACACTAACGTTCCTTTGGAATTAAAACAATGTAAGTTTTACATTAAGGAAAATTATGAGCAAGAAAATTCAAAAGGATTTCTCTAGGAAATCTTAATAAAAGTCAAAGCTCGGTAAAGATGAGATAAATTTGCTTTGGCTCACAAATAGGTATCAACATCATCTTTATTTGTAATATTAGTACTAATTATCTTGTTTACTTGTCGACATTATCCAAACTTATAGCATCAAATAAACATTACATAGTATTTACTTCTCAATTTCTACTATTACTTTAATTTCTTTCTCACTCTCCATATATATGTCGGAGAATAAGAGAGAAGGAAGCATAAACCATAGGGGCGTAGGGTTCTCCGCCGACGTCGTCATTAATGGCATCCATGATTCAATTTCCATACCGTGGGCGTTGGTGGGTAATGTCGGTGCAATGAAATACTATTAATTAACTCAGATTATAATGTTCAATCACTTAATGTTCCCGATATCAATTTACATAAACTCATTAATAATAGTAGCTAGGAACGCAACAGTTTCAATAGTCAACCGCTCTGGCGGACCGTCAACCGAGAACTCGAGAGACGCGCGCCGGATTGTCACTATTGACTCTGCCCCACGCCGATAGACAGATGGCGCCAGCGTTCCACAGATTATTGCACTCTGACATATATATATAAATGTCATTGTTATCAGTCATCTGTATAATTAAATTAAAAACGTTTTTTCTAATTTGTTGTAGTTAATACTTGATACTTATAATGTACACAGTTTTTTGAATATTCAATTTTTTCAATTTTACAAGTGGAAGTTTTTGAGATTTCTTTCTATGGAAGGAGTTTACGAAGTTCAATAATTTTTATATTATATTACTTGTAAACAATAAAAACAGGTTTAACATTGCCCAAAGATTTTTTTATAAAACCAATTGCAGATCTGAAACGGAACAGTAGTCGAGTTTATCTTCTCATTGGTTTAAGAACTTTGTTTTAACAGTGTTCAACTTTAAACTAAAATGTTTTTCAAAACGGGGAGATTGTGCTAACAGATGAATCTTTTGGGTAAATTGTGACATGCGAAATGTAAATCTGTTTAACTAATTAAAAATATTATATATAGCATTATTGAGTATACCGTTATAGTGGATAGTAGTGACGTTTATTTCCTTTGTAGCACTAAAAATACAGAAAGTAAAAAAAAATACTCACGGAGTTGCACAACACGATATTCAGATTCAGATGACTTTCGCGGTTTATGATTAGAAGTTATTTAATATCGATTAACACTTGTTTTAGACTGATATCGACTTTTTTTTATTAGACAGATTAGAGTTTGTCTGTGATCTCACCTGGTGGTACAGTGATGATACAGTCAAGATGGTTTCTACACAGCATCGTACCGGGACACAAGTCTCTTTGTTTGGCGGTATATCTTTGCTGGTAGGGTGGTAACTAGCTGCGACCGAAGCTTGCCACCAGCCCAGAATCAAACAAATGAGGAAATACAGTTACCAAAATATTCCTACCGGGGATCGAAACCGGGACCTCTGCTAGCAAAGCGAGTACTCGCACCACTGCGCCAGCGACGCCGTCAAACTGATTTCGATTTAAATACTTTCGTTCGAAACTTATTGCCATTATACAAACACTAAAACTGGCTGAGAAAGGTATCTTCTCGTGGCAATTTTTAAATATAGTGGTACAGAAAATAATTCAATCCGACAAGGTTAAGTAAAACTTTTATTGAATCTATACTAATATCGACTTCAATATTTCCGATTGTTAGCGTATAAAATATTAGATGGCAACACTGAAAGCTCTAAAATATTGTGAATTATTGAGCATATATTAACATGGTGCAATATTACGAAATATGGCGCAATACGAGGTAACTTTAAAAGTGGAACAATCATGTCAAAGTAATGCCATGTGGTGGAGTTGTTTTAAGAGAAATAGTGCTAAATTGTGTAATGTCAAATAGTGAAATAATTATTAGTACAGTTCAAGTTATCTAAGTTTAGCTAGTGCAAGTTGTGTATATTTAATAAATAATGGTAAAAATTCCTTAGGACTTAATTGCTTCCGGTAGTTGTTTACTATAATTATAACGAATGCTTTAAATTCCTAATAATTGTATATAGAAATTAATAATAGAAGAATAACAAGCGGTCAGTTGGATTATAATTTGTTTCAGACAAATTCCTACTTAATTACTTTCGATCGATCGAATTATCCTCTTAAAATGCTCAGAATTAAATACAAAATTGTTTCAGACGGATTTGCTGCTAAGGACTTCTGATCGAAGATTGATAGGACTTATTTTGATCCTTTTAGAAGCACGTCTGTCTCCATACAAACAGAATCAGATGAGGATAAGTATATTAACATATTGTGACAATAAACGCCCTCGGATTACGAGAATTTTGCAGTCGGCGAAAAAGAAATTATTCCTAATATCTTTATTTGTAAAGTTATTGGAAAGGCGTATTTCTTTGTTCGTCTACTGAGGGTTATTTAAAAGTAATGAGGTTAGGTCTCACTATTAACTTAAGGTTGACTTTGACACGGGTCAGCTATATATTGGCGGTTCGGAATAATCAAATACGTAAAATTTTACTAACATGCGAATATGTTGGCGAATTATATATTAAAGAGTCCGTATTTTTCATGCTTACAGTAAAGAAGGCTGTTACATTATTAAATTCTGTTTTATTTAAATAACGCTAAAAACATTTTTTCTACTAGCTGAGCGGGAGAACTTCATACCGCCTCAGAATCACAAAATTCAAAGAGCGCACGTACCAAGTACACATTTCAGAAGTAAAACTTCTTTGGCAAACTGTTTTGTAAGTTTTGTTTATACTTAAACAAACCAAAACTATAGATATCCGAGACATAGAGGGAGGAAAAAAGAAAGGAATGTTACGAGTTTAATGAATATAATATTAAAAGTGTCGAAAATTTATACAAATCATTTATTGAAATCTCAAATGACGAATTCATTATAAATACAAATGCCACGTGTTTTTCCTAAATAATAATAGTAATTAATTAAATTTTGTTTTTCAATTTAAAATAATATAATAAATTATGAAATGACGAATGGCAAATTAAAATGCCATGCATGTTAAAATGCATGTTATTTGTAAATATTAAAACTACCTTTATTTCAAAGGAATTAGAATAAAAAACTCTGCACATCTTCGTGACGCTAATCACGCGTTTCCTCCGGAAAAGTTTTACTTTCATGTGCCTAAAGAAGTTTCACATCAATAAATATGATAATTGCAGAATAATATATTCATAAATTTTATAAAAAAATATATATTCATAACATAACGTTAACAAAAATAATTCGTACAAAAAAGGGACCTTCTCGCCAATGTCCATTAAATATTATAGTTGCAATCAGAAATTGTTGGTTGTCAATGTCAAATGTCAAAAACAAATGAAAAAAACAAAACTATTTTTTTAATTTTTTTGTTTTTTTCCTTTATTCTAGTAGCCATATTACAGCACTTTTGAATCGTCAAATGATATATAATTTTTCCTTTTCAACACTCTAATTCTAATGTACGTCTGATGATGGTACTCCACAACGACTTAAAATCTAAAGTTACAAGGGTTCCTTCGCTCCCTGATCGGAGAAGAGTCCACAACAAACTCAGTCAGGCATTTTGTTTTTTTATTTTTTTACCATCATCACTACAATATACTATTACTTTAATATATTTCAATTCAAATTATAGTAATTATTAATTTGATTTGTAAACGACTTTTAAAATTCATTGACGGCGGGACTATTATTAAAGGTTTGACAGGTTGGAATAGTTTCTAAGCCAAACCGGAATTGTTGTTTTTATTACATTATATTCCAATTTTTTCAGATTTAATCACCTTTTAAACCACAAATGATTCAAAACCAAAATTAGCCAATACAATCCGGCCGTTCTCGAGTTTTAGCGAGACTAAAGAATAGCTGATTTATATTTATGTTGGAGTGCTATAGTCTGTGGATCGCTGACGACATCTATCGGCGTGGGGCAGAGTCAATAAGTGACGATCTCTTGGTAGTTCTCGGTTGACGGCCCGCCGGTGCGGTCGACTTTTGAAATTGTCCCATTCTAGCTATTATTGTTAGTGAGTTTGTGTAAACTGATGTCGGGAACATTAAGTAATTGAACATTATAATCCGAGTTAATTAATAAACTGTTTGATTGCACCAACATTACCTACGAACGTCCACAGTATGGAAATTATGGATGCCATGAATGACGATGTCGGCGGAGAACCCTACGCCTCTATGCTTTGTGCTGCTCCTTCTCTCTTATTCTCCGACATATATAATTCTTATGTATGTGTGTATGTCACTGAACACCTCCTAAAGGACTGAACCGATTTTGTTTAATGTTACTGAATTATAATTTAGATATCCTACGCAAATCCAATACAAAAATAAGTATTGTACAGTAAAACTAAACGCATGAAAATACAAACCAATCAAACAAGATTTTCTAAATCCCTTGTTGGAATTATTGTGTACAAATCATCTTTTATTTGAACTCATTTATCATTTGTCAAGCATAAATGTCGTTCAATATTTAATAACGACAGTTTATTAACATATTGACTATTTGAACGGGTACATATCACGATGGCGATTTTTAATTTTTAATTTACATTTTTTTAATTTTGTACATATATATTTAACATCTGATGGCAATTTTGGTCATTCGGTATATAGAAAACCCACACATACGGACAGATATTTACATGGTTCGTCTCATCATCATCCACGTCACCTTGCCTCGGTCGGGACAGCATTGATCANATGTCACTGAACACCTAAAGGAGAGAACCGATTTTGTTTAACGTTAGTGAATTGTAATTTATTAGGTATCCTACGCAAATCCAATACAAAAATTAACCGCATAAACGCATGAAAATACGCATAAGTAAAAGTAAACGCATGAAAATACAAACCAATCAAACAAGATTTTCTAAATCCCTTGTTGGAATTATTGTGTACAAATCATATTTTATTTGAACTCATTTATCATTTGTCAAGCATAAATGTCGTTCAATATTTAATAACGACAATTTGTTGTATACTCTCTGCTGAGATAAATTCAGCCTACAGTTTTTTTTTTACGATAATAATTGTTATTTTATGATCACAAATATTTTAAATTAAATGCTTTAGAAGCCTTTCTGAATAATTTTATTTGAAAATAAACAGACTAAGCTGATTGGTAAGTTATATAAAAATAATATTGAGTTCTAAAACAAAATCTTCATCGTTTTTTAATTTTAGAAAACTAATCTCTTTTAATACATAAAGTAATCTATTTAATTTACTTCTCAATATGTTTACTAAACTGTATTTTTTTGTAATTCTATGATTTATGGATGATTTCGACTTGAAGTGGTTCAGATCTTAATTGTATTCACTTTACATTTGTGACTAAGAAACAATTATGTACTTATATCGCCATGTTCTTGTAGACGGTTTGTAAATAATAGAGTCATGAAATCATATAATGCTATGTTCAATTTCTTATTTCGAGTTATAGACGGAAAAACAGCACTCAATTTGCTTAAATAAAAATAATGCAAATTTATAAATTTATAATAAGCTGCCATGTCTTTAATAGACCGAAACTTAGGTGTTACAAAATATAAAGAAAAATGAAAGAACTTTTAATTAAAAAAACATTTAGCGGATACATTAATATAACTGACATATTTTATATTTTAATTTAGACCTGTAATTATTGTATCGTGAAATTTTTTATTAAATTTTAATTTTAATTGTTTTTTTAGAGGATTTTAGGAAATGAGAAGTATTCCTCGTTTTTGAATTGAGAAAGTAGTTTACATATTTTTGAAATTAGTAAAATATTTGAAATAATATTTAAAGATAATTTAAAATAACTAACTAAAAAATGAACTAGAAACAAAAATACTAGTCTACGACTTCAAATTCTGGAAAGTCTTAGTATAATAAAAATTAATAAATAAAATTTATTTAAGGCATCAAAAATAATATTGTATATTTGCATGCCATTCTGTGGTGGATTGTTGCACTTACTTATTAAAAGACCTGAATTATGTACACAATCGGCAATAAATAATTTGATTTGATTTGATTTTAAACCCAATAATAACTTCAATCTATATTTCAAGTGAATAGAAGACAACTGTTTTTCGAGTTTTGGAGATTTTCAACTTATCGAGGTTCAACTTAAAGAGATATATGACATCGCTAGTCCCTTTTAAAAACAACTGTTGAAGAAAATAGTTTGCGGTTAGTTTTGTAGATCCCACTTCCATAATAGGGAATATTTTTCAAGGTTAGTCCAAAATGAATTGATCGCCACTGGATCTGCTTTGTTTTTAGCAAACGTATATAAGCTCAGGACAAATTGTTTTTGTGTAGGCTAACGTGAAACTAGGTCGCAACAAGCAAAGTCTGTTTAATGCCACTTAGAGAGTCTTTTGTTAGTATATTGCTATAATATCAATGAAGCAAGTAGTTCTGAGTTCCATAACAACAACAAAGACTATATATAACGGAGCACTGACCGTCCATTGAATTATCTATAGACAATTACGCTGAGAAGGGTCGAACATGTAAACAATTTTATATGATCGATCATTTATTCACTTTTGAATAAATTAAAATATATAATATGTTGAGTCGTGATGACCGAATGGTAAAAAAGGGGTTTGAATTCTAGGTAAGCACCGATTCCTCTTTGTAAAACGTATATATGGTTAATTACTGTTTAAAATTAAAAATTGTGCTTTTAGATGAAGAAAATCATCGTTAGGAGATTGGGATATCCGTGGAGTAGCTTGATGGGTTGTTGTTTTGAGAATTCCCTCTTCTGTGAACGAGGAGAGCTGTGACCAGCTCTGGGCTTAATAGTTAACATTCATAAGCTGCTTCTTACCTTCTTCATAAATTGTACAAACAAGACGCCGGCAAACTAGACAACAAAGCTTTACTCTGATCTGGATTAATGGTAAAACGTAATTTACTATTATCAATTTCTGCTTAGCTGGCCACTGTGGAGGCGATCTGCCCTCACCTGGAAGAATGGCTTTCTAGGAAGCATGGGTCGCTCAGCTACAGATTGGTGCAGGTTCTGTCCGGCCACGGATGTTCTGGAAAGTTCCTGCACAAAATAGGTCGCGAGGAGTCACCGGTCTGCCGTGAGTGTGGTGCTGCCATCGAGTCGGCACAGCATACTTTGGTAGACTGTGCAGCCTGGGGACCAGCGTCACCACTTGGTTGCGCTGATCGGCGCGGACCTCTCACTGGACAGCGTTGTAGGCGCGATGGTCTCTAGTGCGAGATGCTGGGCGGGAGTGGCCCTCTTCAGTGAGACGATCATCTCACTAAAGGAGGCCTAAGAACGAGAGAGGGAGATTGCAATGGATGCTCCCATCCTTGTTGTCGAGAATCCTCGGTCGGAATCATCCGGGACATCAGGGATGAATGCGAAAGTTGAACCCCTGATGCTTCATTCATGGATAAAGAGGATTCCGCTGGGTTTTAGTGGGTATTGCGAGCCCTTCTTGTTCACCGAGTCCCACACTCCTGACACATTGTCGAAACAATGTTACTAATATTATATTCTTTGTATAAATCCACCGGTATTATATATTACATATATATGAGAGGTTGTTACATGTTTGATCTATTATAAGATTAAAATCTTTAGGTGTTATACAAAAGACTGTGTTAAGCGTATTGTAATACAAATACAGTGAATATTTAATATATTGAAAACATTTCTCTTAACGGAACCGTTTGATAATATGCTAGCGATATAAAAGAGTTGGCTTTTTAAAAGAGCACATCGAATGGAAAAGTTTTTTTAAAACTAACACTGTTACATACAGTGTCAACAGCGTAGTTCCTGATTTCTTTGAAATATCGAAATATTCGTTCACTATCGGAGCGAATTGTTAAACTAACCAATACTTACAAAAGGAATAAATTTTCGATGTTTTTGGTACAGTGTTAAGTGATTCCGCTCCTATTTTATGTAAAGTAAAGTAATACAGCCTTTCTAGATAAATAGATCATCCAACACTAAAGTATTCTTTTCATTCAAACCAGTAGTTCCGTAGATTAGCCCGCTCAACCAATCAAAGAAACTGTTCAGTTCGTTTATTGTTGGAGTAATTTATGAAAGATCTTTTAAAAGGCCTATATACAATGTGTTTGTCTGAAAAGCCTTTACTTTGTATCTAAATTCGTATGTTTTCCATAAAAGCGAATTATTATAAAAGATGTTTTGTTAAAAGGAGACAGGTTTATTAATTTATTGCCCAAAAAGAGGTGAATAGGTCGAAATAATAAGTATACCTTTTGTGCAATGAAATATCCATTAACCTACTTTGTTCAAATTCAGCCGTTAATAAAATACCTTTCATTCATCTATTCAAGTGCAATTTCATTTTTTAAAACATGCAGACGTTAATATATATATATATACATTAAAAAAAATTCAATTACGAGGACGAGGTCCAGAGGGTTAGAGTCTTGGACGACCAGGCTTTGGTCCAAAAATGAAGTGTAAAATCTCGAGTCCCCAGTAGCGGGCGTCGCCACTGTGGCCGGCGATCCGTCCTCATCTGGAAAGATGGCTTTCAAGAGAGCACGTAACGCTTTCCTACAGACTGGTGCAGGTGCTGTCCAGACATGGGTGCTTCGGAAAGTTCCTGCACCAAATTGGCCGGGTGGCGTTACCAACTTGTCATCAGTGTGAGGCTGCTATCCTCTCAGCGCATCACAATGTACCAGATGATGCGGTTTTGAAACCTCAGCGTGGCGTTGATCGGCGATGATGTCTCGTTGGTCAGCATTATAGGATTGATGCTCTCTAGTGAGAGGCCTTGTTTTGCGACACGGTAGTCATGCTGAAGGAAGTCCACGAGTGAGATGATACAAAAAATTAGACAGCTTTTCATGCGTTTAAAGGTCGGGTAATACTATCTCTTAATAAAACTGCCACATTTTTCTAGTGATTTCTGCATGTTTACAGATCATGAGGTTTCGAGTTCGAGTGTCAAATCCTTCCAACTCAAAATTGATATGGGGTTTTCTGTCGAAAGTGAAGGAACACAGAGTGTACTTGTTTTTGAGCAAACACTTGTGTTCTATAATGTCTCTTGTGTAAATGGCAAAATAAATGTAACTGCAGAAAAATTGTATGTTTTTTGTAAGCTTTTCAGAAAGTTCTAGAACCGAATTGACCACAAGGAGTTAACCGCCTGCTATAAGTGTCGTGGTGGTTAACAGTAGCACACTTTGGCAGAATATGCAGACTATGAACCTCACCTGGTGCTGCTGATCATTGTTGATCAGATGCTCTCCATTGATAGATGCTTGGCGGGAATGGCTCTCTTTGTCAGACGGTCTTCACGCTGATAGAGGCCCACGAGCGAGAGAGGGAAATCGCAGTTGATGCTTCTTCACATCAGGTATCCCCTAGGAGCACCAGGCGGTGTATATTTGCGCTCGTCTTCCCTCCTTCTTGAACTCACATTCGGGCTTGTCCGTGCTATTAGTGAGGAATGTGCTAGCGCTTCTCGGTCCCACTAATGTATGAAAAGGGTTCCTCTGGGTATTGCGAGGTCTCCCCCCTCACCAAGACCTTATAGATTAAGCTATTTCCAAAACGTTTTTAAACCAGAAGTTGAGCATTACTTTGAAACTCAATTTCAAATTATATTTTAATCAAATAAGGAGATATATTAAAAAATCTTTTGTGTTTTAATTATAAAACATGAAGTCTATTAAGGTATGGCACCTTATATACATATTCCGCAAAGGGTGTCGAAGATCGATAGTGTAGTAGCGCATTAAATTTTTACAGCCGGACGGATGGTCAGTCACGGTGGACACGGCATATTGATTTGACATAAAATACCTTTAAACTTAACTTTGTTTCATTACTTATGTCCTATTTTTCAATTGCCGTTATTACGAGTAGTTAACACTCGTCCTATATCGACAGGCACTGCGTATAAAGAATCAAGTACAAAATTAATGAGATGGTATTGCCTATCTTTTAATACGGAGCTGAGACATAGAAACCATCCAAAGGATCGTAGCAGGATTGATGCAGTGGAAGTCATCATCCGGGGTTCTTCTCAACATTGACGAGGAGTACGGGCCTCGAGGCTTAGCCTCATTGCCCGGGCATTTCCTCGGGCATCAGTATTGCCCGGTAATCTATTATGCCCGCACTAAAACGGGCTGGTTCCCGCCAACCAGATCCATCCAGATCACTCTAGTATATCGTCGACTCTGGGTGTTGCCACTGCTACTGTGACATCTTCGCCGTCATAGCTTACGTCCGGAAGTGGCGGCAGCAGCATCTCACGAGGCAGGGGACGCCCAGTGTTTGTCGCTCTTTGATTTTGGTTGGCAATGCCGTGGAGGTGTATATGCGGGGAGTTGTTCGCTAGGCGAAACATACTCCGCGCAATTTGGTGTACGAACTCCTCCATGGTGGGTGTCCGTGTGTCACGATGTATGACGTTATTTCTGACGTACCTAGGAGCTACTAAGTCGCTGTCCCAAAGCGGGAGTAAGAAATCTTGCTAGATGGTGTAGGAAATAATTATGCAACGACAGGTAAGACTGACTATATAAATATCAAACTATTCTGTATGTGAGTAGGTTCGTCATCTGAATCGTCATTCGTCTGTCTGTTAATGAGATGTACCACCGGTTTGGAAAGTTATTTCTATCGAAAAGAAAGCGACAAGAAACCAAATAGTTAATCTTTTGTATTATGTGATGTTGGACTTCTATCTGCATTTAGAATGAAATTTGTTAGCGGAATTACCGGATTCGACTACCGGTAGAGTAAAAATCAAAATCAAAATATTCTTTATTCAAGTAGGATCAAAAAGCTCTTTTGAATCGTAGTAGCAATAGTCCGTCTGTTGGTAAAAAATGTACCACTAGTTCGAAAAATTAATTCGCTCAGAAGAAACCGGCAAGAAGTTCAACGGTTACTCTTTTAAAAATGGTTTTGTTTCTTACAATGAGTAATAAATTGCTTCTGCGAGCAACTGGAATCAAGTCCAAACATTTTTAATAAAATAATCTTATTATATGTTTTTTTTAAAAGGATATCTTTGACATATTTTTTAAAACTAAGCGGGAGCAAATCTAAAACTGATTGCGATATCTTATTAAAAATGAATATGCTCAACCTGATAAATATTTTCTGAACCTTCTTCACTCTAAAATATGGGATTAGAAGTTTCTTTTTATTTCTTGTATTAAAATTGTGTATTTTCCTTTTTTTGTTGTTTAAATGAATATTATTACGGATATATAAGATATTATATAATATATATTGCGACGGTACTGTGAGATTTACAAAATTGCATTTTCTACTACGTCTGAGTCGTTACTATTGGATGGCTTAGGCCGCGGCTACTTACCACTTTAAGAGCTCTTACCTTAAGTTAGAACACTTTCACCTTAGACAGTATCGTCACTTAACATAATGTTAACAATTAAGTAAACAATGTGTCTTTCCTTGATATAAGTTTTATAAAATCCTAGATTAAATTCAATGTATTTTTAATCTTTTTGTGTGAAATTTTATAGCAAAACAACGTTTAACAAATCCAGAACAATTATCAGAATGTCGAAATAAATAAAACCTGTTTTATCATAAATCTAAGAATATAATATATTACAATGTATTAAAATTACTTTAACTTTTATTTCTTTTGCGTTTGTAAGCTAATCTTTTTCCACTCAAAGATTTCAATAGAAGTCGACGTCCAATTTGAATTTAACAATTTTACAACTGTCAGATTTTAAGACATCTGTGAAATACTTGAATAAATTGGATATTTCAATTCGAATTCTTATTTCAACGGAATCCAAATATTATAAAAGGGTTTCGGTGCTATGAGCATTAGAAATATTTCGGTGTTCTTGGTCAATCATTATTTCCTATATTACCTCTTTTTCTCACTTACCTTTACTTGACTACCTTAACTACCTTGTCTGCCTCATTGGTCTAGTGGTTAGCTTTCCGGGTCGGGCCAATTCAAAAATCAATATTAAGTTTTCTATTAAGATTTTCTCAATATTTGCCCGAAGTTAGGAAAAATTTGGCGGTGTGATCCACCTCCGTGCCTCGGACAGCACGTTAAGCCGTCGGTCCTGCGCCTGATCTCTCTCCGGTCAAGTCGGATTGCCGTACACTTGTGTACTATGCCTGCCAATCCGCAGTGGAGCAGCGTGGTGGATTCATGCTCTAAATAACCTCTCTCGTATGAGTGAAGAGGCCCAGCAGTGGGACATTAATGGGCTGCTACTTACTTACTTTCTTACGTTGACAAATATCTACAGCTGATTTTGATGTGATTTGAAACCGCGTTTTTAAGAGTAGCATCCTTTTTGCACTGTGCCAGTACAAGATCCTACTTCAAATGAAACGAGGCATATTATAGACACGTCTTGTTTTACTTTAAATTTTAAACGTTTTTACAAATAATTGTGAATAAAAAAGAATCTCATACAACTTGATTTAAGATATATTTAACGTAATCATTCTAAAACGTGCCTCTTAATGTTCTTGTTATTAAAAAAATGTACTTTAAATCAGAGTAAAGGTTTCATATTATTTACAAACAACATGACAACAGACGCAACACTATCTATAGCTTCTATTACAAAATCCAAAATTTTATTAAGATTAAACAAAATATACTAATATAAATACGACTGCCTCATTTGTCTAGTGGTTAGCATGTTCGACTACAGACATGAGGTCTTGGGTTCGAGTCCCGGGTCGGGCCAATTCAAAATCGATATTTAGTTTTCTATTAAGATTTTCTCAATATCTGCCCGATGTTGGGAAATTGGCGATGGGATTCAACCCGGGGCTCGGAGAGCACGTTAAGCCGTCGGTCCTGCGCCTGATCTCTCTCTGATCGTGTCGGATTCCCGTCATATCAGTGTATGAGAGTGAAGGAGTAGAGAGTGCACTTGTGCCTGCCAATCCGCAGTGGAGCAGCGTGGTGGATCTATGCTCTAAAAACCCTCGCTCCTCGGAGTGAGGAGGCCTGTGCCCGGGAATAGGACGTTAAGGAGCTGCTACTTACTTTACTTACACAAAATACAGAATACTTTATATTTTCTTGTGTTAAAAACTTATATTCAAATCGACACAAAGGGCTCTGTGATATCACAAAATATCATCATGTCAATGGTTGATTTAAATCTATTGTTTGTTTTTCAGTTTCCACTAAAATTAGACTTTTTAAGTTATGATACTATTGTAGCCAAATAATCTTGAAAAGCGTAAGTAAATTTTATTATTTTAGAACGTTTTCCCGGTTGTTAGATGTGTGGTCATTGGGGTATGTATGTAGAATTATTAAAAAGGACAAATATGTGATCACTCGCATGGTTATAATTGTTTGATGTAACTAAAGAATAAAAACATTCTTTCATTGCTCATCGTGGACATTTTTATTTTGTTTTAACAAATTATATTACACTCTGTAAATTATCCTGTTTTTATGCTACGTACCGTATTTCTATTCTTAATTTACTTATAGCCCTTGATTTATACGTACAAATGTATCAACCTTAATAAATTATCTATATATATTTTAAATTAACGAGTTATCAAAATTAAAGTGTAAGTATTTTATGTCAAAAACCAACTTTTTCGTTGAAAGCGTAAATTCAAATTCAAAATATTTTCATTCAAGTAGGATTTTACAGCACATTCGAATAGTCAAATATCGCACCCACAACAAACTCAGTCGGGTATACGTCTTTGTTTTTGCATATGAACTTTTACTCGATATAAATAAAATCTTATTGCTAACAGGTTAGTGTTTGACGCTAATCTATAAGTTTAATGTGGATGCGTGGTGACCCGGATATGAGGTAATTCGTCTCTAAATGTTTACATTGCATCATATCGCAAATATTTTGCTTGACAGAACATTCAATTTCCATATTTCTTTTTCTTTGTCGCTTCACTCTTGTCAGAGTGATCAATGTTATCACATTCCCGATGCAGACAATACTCGCTTCACGACGCCGCGCCACCTCTGCCTATTTGTCCCTGCCTAGTTGTAAGGGTAACTGTATACGTTTCTATAACAACTCCCAGAAGAAGTTACAAAGATGACAATCGGGACATTTAAATCTTTCATTAAAAGAAAGCTAATAGAGAAATCATTTTATAATTTGAAGGAATATTTAGAAGACAAAAAACCGTGGGAGTGAATGAATTGCTCTATATACATCTTAATATAGAATAAATTTTAAACATATATGAGTTTGTTGTGGGCTCTTCTCGGATCGGGGCGCGAAGGAACCCTCGTAACTTTAGATTGTAAGTCGTGCTTTAATGTTATCATCAGTCATTCATTTAAATATTATATGAAAAAAAAAGATATTTGACGATTCATAAGTGCTGTAATAGGCCTACTTGCATAAAGATATTTTGACTTTGACTTTGTCTTTAATCGGGCGCAGTCGTGCATGGGAGCTCCCACCGCAGCCTTTACTTGGTCTGTCCATCTCGTCGGGGACTAACATGCCCAAAAAGATCCGACTGCGCACTTGAGTGGATAGGCGCTCTTTAATGCCAAGCTCATCCAGGATGGAGGCGTTTGTTCGAAACTCAGTCCAAGAGATTCTGAGCATCTTCCTCCATCACCACATCTCCAGAGTTTCTATCTTGTGGCTATCGGTTTGTCGCAAGGTCCATGTTTCAGTGGCGTACAGGAATATGGGATACGCCAGCGATTTTACGCGCAGAACCTTGGTGGCTTTTGTGATGTTTCGGTTCCTTCATATTTTCTTCAGCTTGTTCATTGCACTTCTACTCATAGTCATGCGTCTCTTGACTTCATCTAGGCAACCTTCTCGGTTCGAGATCAGAGCTCGAAGATAGACGTAAGATTGCACGACGTCACAGTGTGCTATTTCTGTAAGGCTTGGCGAGTTTTCGTTGCCTTTGTCGACAATCATCATCTTGATTTTGTTGTGGTTTATCTTCAAATCAAAGTCTAGGCTTACACGTTCAATTTTTTGTAGATGTTCTTGCATGTGACCACTACTAGTGGAAAAGAGGGTAGTAACATCTTTTTTTTTCATGCTGGGAAATGCCTTTACGCACCCCGCTCAGACAAAATCTGAACGGGAGCGTGGGACTCGCTGGCAGTAAGCCAGAATACACCACTAAAACCCAGCGATACCCGCCTCATCCTTTAGTGGAGCACCAGAGGTTCGGTTGACGCAATCTACCCTGGTACTCCGGGATACTCCTGCTGGGAATTTAGTAAGGGGGTAGGAGCAGCGCAAATTTACGCCTCCTACCTCCCAACCTCCTGCGCCGGCGAAGAGGAGCGTCTATAGAATCCTCCCTTTGCCTACAGCGAAATAACAGATTCGCAGAAGGAGGCCACTGCCCTCCACTCCCTTTCGCTAGTGAGCATTGCGCCAACTAGACCCTCCAACGAAAGGTCTCCTCCGACCAACGACGTTAAAAGATGCCGCTGGGGTAGGGTAGTAACATCTGCATATCGTAGATTGGCAATTTTTTATCCGCCTACAGTCCATAATTATTACTGCGGAAAAAAAAGAAACTCAAGACTTCAGTTACCGGCCTGAGTACTCGGATCATGTAAAACAAATAGGAATAAAAAAAATCCTTGGTCACTACATGTATGTAAACCACGACCCCTCTTACAGGCATATTTAGATTTAATTTCGTGGTTCATCAAACATTATAAGCGACCCTGCTTTGTAAGACTGATTTACCACCCATTGAGCAACGAATATATTAAAGGAGAATCTTTTGTATGGTTAAACAGTCTTGCTTATAAATAATAAATATATAAGGTCACATGTGGTTTAAGTTCTTTACTTCTCATCTATACACATGCACGCACGCACACACACACACACAAATAAGAATCAGTCTCAGTTATATAGTCCACGTATAGATATTTGAGGGTCTACGACTCTCTTAAAGAGGTTTATCGCTTATCCTGCACTCACTCATCCAGGTTCGACTGTGTATATACCTCTAAAACCTTTATAGCAAAGAGCTGGAAGCCTGGAAAGAAACCTCAGATATGTATGTGTAACTCTATAACTGAGACTGATATTTATGTCAAACCCAAAAATTTAGGGTAATTTTTTTACGGATGAAACGCGTGATTAGTGTCACGAAGATTTGTTTGAAGGTTAGATAGTTTTAATATCACAAACAACATGTGGCATTTTAACTTGCCACTCGTCATTTAATAAGTTAATATACTAAATTCATAAAATATAAAATAAAAATATTTCATAAATTTTCTTTAATAAATTTTCAATTAAATAACAAAATTTAATTAATAATTTCTAATGTTGACAAAAACTCGTGGCGTTTTTATTTACAATGCGTTATTTGAGATTTCAATAAATTATTTGTATTAATTTTCTACACTTTTAATATTTTAATGGCAATTAAATTCCTAACATCTTCCTTTTCTTCTTTCTTTAAGTTTCAGAAATCTAAAGTTTTAGATTTGTATAAAGATAAACAAGACTTAAAAATTAGATTGCCAAAGAATTTTCACTTCTGACATGTGTACTTTGTACGCACGCATTTTTTTTTCTATTCTGTATAGACTATGTAATCATCCAACCAACCAACACAAACCCGTTTTAATTTGAAAGGCATTATAGGGAAGATGGCTTTAAATGATTAAATTCTGACTGAGTCTCACTTATCATGAGATCTTCAAAGCTATTCGGATTTAGCTAAGAAATTTCGTAATATACATCCCGAAGCACCGATTTTCCCATATTTCCACGTTAATTATTGTTAATTGTACACAATATCAAAGGGTGCCGTTTATAAAATGTCCTTTTGTCTATAATAAATAAACAAAATGTATTAATTTTCTTTGTCGTTGTAACTAGTGCCAGGTATCCGCTAGTATAGACGAATACATTTACAATTCCTTCATATCAAATGTGAAATGCTCGATTGCCATTTATTATTTACAAGCACTACCTACGAACTTTTCCAAGTAGATTAATCTGTTGAATATTTAATTGTGGAAACAAAAGGTGTACACCAACAATTTAGTTTCACACCATTTAGTTATATAATTTAGGAGTTGTCGCGACTCTTAACTTTTCAGTAAAGTTATACATTTTGTTTTGAAGATGTGATGACAATTAAGTTGTTAAATTAAAATATCATGATTCAGTAACAGGCAGAAGAAAGAATTAAAAAAAAATCCTTCATTATAATTTTTGAAACACCTTATTCATACGTTTAAACTAAACTAATATTATAAAGAGGAAATATTTGTGTTTTGTATGTATGAATGTAATGTTTTAACACGAATGCTGTAGCAGGATAGATTAAAAAATAAAAATTACCATTAGAAAGCTGCATTTTCACTGACAAACATAGACTATATAACCTATTAAAAAAGTGGGATTACTAATAGAATAACATTAACGTAACGCAAGGCGTGAAAAAATTAGCCACAAAAAATCTTTCATCGCCTGCGCTGCGGAAACTATTGATGATAAAACAAAAAAATGTTCACAGTATTATAGAACGGATATTAATCTACAAAATAGTCTATCATACCATATGTTTAACTACTGTAGTTATGCCACTATAACTACTTTTATACATTTTAAAAGTCAATAAAAATGCCGACAATAATCAAATCATATTATTCAGCCTACTTCTGTATTAATCCTTATACTATTAACTGTCAATCTAAAGAAAATAATGTAGTATAGTAATATAGCGATGGTCATATTTATTTTGTTTACAGTGTACCATTTTATTCACATGCTGTCAAACACACATAGACAGATTACACTTTATATATAGAATGACTGTTTTTATTCGTTAGCACATTTTTTCTGGAATATTCACTACACATAGTTGTATATCTGTCCTATAGTAGTTAAAACCTAAGTGAAATAAAACTTTTATGTTAACAAAAATAAATCTATAGACCGACCTTGGAGATTTTCCACTGCCACGAGATCGGTATCTCCGTGGCTGAAACCGCGGGGCATTACTGGTACTAAATATATTTAAAAGAAGTTGAGGCTGGTACGCTAGTGATTGTAAAAAGAAGAATGATAGAGAGAGACTACACTTTTTGTATACCATTATATACATAGCATAGTATTGAAATATAAACATAGCATCACCCCTCATTCCCATAGGGGTAGGCAGAGACCGCGTCCTTCCACTTGCCACGATCTTTGCATATCTCCTTCGCTCCTTTCCTTCTAATTAAACCTTTCATATAAGTCCGTCGGTTTAGACTACTCTTGACCTAGCCCTTATTTAAAATGTCCTGGATTTGGTTCAGGATCGTTCGCCTTGGTCTTCCCCTTCCAACTTTCACATTCACTCTTGACTTATAAATCCAAGCATACCTTTCTTAATTTTAGTCACTACGTCTTCTTTTATACCACAACGTTCTCTTATCACACTATTTCTTACTCTGTCACTCAATTTTAATCCGCTCATACTTCTCAACGCTCTCATCTTCACCGTATTTATTTTACTTTTATGCTTCTTCTGCCATGCCATAAGTGTTGGTACCAACGCTCCTCCATGCACAGCCAGTCTGGTCCTTTGAGACATCTCGGCTGTTCATAAAGGCTTAAAGGGAAATATATACAATAACTTAATCATAGATAAGAAAAAGACGACATTATCGCTGAGTTGCGATTTCTGCCAGGCAACCTTAACTCTAAAGTTAGGCAAATTTTGTAGAAAGATGCAAGCCGAACGTTGGGAAGATTACTTAAAGAAGATTAGTCGTACAAAATGGACTGCAAACGGCAGATAAAATTGGAAAGCTTGTGAAGAGGCTTTTATCGAAGTACAAGCCAGAGAAGGAAAACCAGATGCTTTATATTATAAATCATTAGAAAAACTATCGGTTGGTATTAAACATTGTTATATTAAATTTCAAGTCTAGTTTGTTAAGCCAAAGTACTGCAATAAAGTATTATGAAAAACTGGTAAAGCGACGACGACAACAGCTATAGAAAAGGGTTATTTTGCATATATTTTTATATATATGCAAAAAGCATATAGAAAAATGTTACATCACCATCTAGAATCACTACATCTGAACCATTTGTTCAAGTTCTACTATCAGTTCTAACTCTCTCCATACGTATCTTTTTCACATTTTTGAACATTTAGTTAAATACACTTAAACTAAAGATAGGTTTCAATATAAAATAACATATTTTATAAGAAGAGGTGGTAACAAAGTACAAGTAAAACAAATAATGGCAAAGAAAGAAGAAACGATAGAAGTTCTTGTCGATAACGTTATAGGCCTTCATATAAAAAGATATTTAAAGTACGATTTTATGATGTAAAAATCGGCCGCATTACATAGGTTATCTGTTTGGGATCATCACACAACCCGACCCTTCGGCAATTTTGTCTGAGTGCTATCGGTCGGTGTCTATCCCATTCAACAAATCCCTCATTTTAGATGTCTTAATGGATGTTATCTCCGTTATCAGAGAAGCAATATCGCGAGACTTTTTAGTAAAATTATTAAAATAAGTTTTCGTTTAAATATAGTCCTTTTTAAAATGACTAAGGAGCTAAAAATAAGTATATTAAATATATTTAAATAATGTGATATTGCAATGATGATAGTAACAAAAAAAATACCCGACAGAGTTTGTTGTGGGCTCTTCTCAGATCAGGGCGCGAACCCTCGTAACTTTAGATTTTAAGCCGTTCTTAAAATCTACATTACAATTATTGTGTGGGAATAAATATATTTGACGACTCAAAAGTGGGCAATTGGCCTACTTGAATAAAGATATTTGGATCTGATTTAATTTTTGTTGGATCTTAGTTTCGAATAGCAAAATGATTATTAAAATGAATATTGATTTGAAATACAGCATAAATATAATCCTTTTGCAAGTTCACTAAGTACAAGTTCCTTTACATACCTTCTGTATAATATGTATATAAGTGAGAAATGATGTCATATTACGAGATCTCCAATAGTTTTCTGTTGATGGACTTGAGAGTGCACTTGTGTTAGCGCATACAATTGTGTAGTATGCCTGCCAAGCCTCAGTGAAGTAGCATAGTGGGGCTCTCTCTCTTTCAGACGTGGGACATCAATGGGCCTGCTACATATCTCTTTGATTTGAAATTCGGCATAAATATTATTTCGCAGTGTTCAGTCTTTCCATATTTCCACGGGGTCGCTAACTACGCGGGTAGCTTTGCGTGGAACACCTAATACTTAATATATTATTATATTTACATAAATANGCCTTCATATAAAAATATATTTAAAGTACGATTTTATGATGTAAAAATCGGCCGCATTACATGGGTTATCTGTTGGGGATCATCACACAACCCGACCCTTCGGCAATTTTGTCTGAGTGCTATCGGTCGGTGTCTATCCCATTCAACAAATCCCTCATTTTAGATGTCTTAATGGATGTTATCTCTCTTATCAGAGAAGCAATATCGCGAGACTTTTTAGAAAAATTATTGAAATAAGTTTTCGCTTAAATATACTCCTTTTTAAAATGACTAAGAAGGTAAGGTAAGGTAAGCTAAAAATAAAAACACAAAGTTATATACACAACTAAGTCTTGTACATTATTTATAAAACAACTGATTAATAATCTATCTTTTAAATAAACAACTCATTTAAGGGTAACTGTATACGTTTATATAATAAACTTTCACAAGACTTACTAGACATTTTAATTAATAAATTCTGTCTTTGTTAAAAAAAAGTTGATCGTAAAATCATATTATAAGTTGCAAGACTACTCAGATGATAGAAACGTGTGGGAGTGAATGAATTGCTCTTATTTAAATTGAAATATATTAAAATAATATGATATTGCAATAATGATGGTAACAAAAAAAGGAAGAAAGGAACCCTCGTAACTTTATATTTTAAGTCGTTCCTTAATACCATTATCAGTCGTACATTAGAATTAGTGTGTGGGAAAGAAATATATATTTGACGATTCAAAAATGCTGTAATAGGCCTACTTGAATAAAGATATTTTGTTTTGATTTAATTATTGTTGGATCTCAGTTTTGAATAGCAAATAGACTATTATATATTGGAAAAACTTTCTAAAAATTATAGTACATTAACCTCTCTCAGTTCATCAGAAGACCTCTTAAACAATTCGCCTGATTGATTTGAAATAGTTAGATCTTCACTAAGTAGAAGTTTCTCTACATACCCTCGGTATGTATACGAGTATGTATGTAAGCGAGAAATGATGTCATATTGCGAGATCTCCAAAAGTTTTCTGTTGATGGACTTGAGAGTGCACTTGTGTTAGCGCATACAATTGTGTAGTATGCCTGCCAAGCCACAGTGAAGTAGCATGGGTCTCACTCTCTTTCAGACGTGGGACATCAATGGGCCTGCTACATATCTCTTTGATTTGAAATTCGGCATAAATATTTTTTCGCAGTGTTCAGTCTTTCCATATTTCCACGGGGTCGCTAACTACGCGGGTAGCTTTGCGTGGAACACCTAATACTTAATATATTATTATATTTACATAAATAACTCTTATATGAGTGTATATGTCACTCAATTCTTCTGAACGGCTGGACCGATTTTGTTGAAATTTTGTGTCTTCTGGTGGATTCGGAAATGGTTGAGATTTACTCATATTTGCACGGGATCCTGAACTGTGATACCACCGGAAACAGCAAGTATTGCAGAAATCTATAATATTAATCACATATTTGCGCCCTATATACTATTCTTCTGTAACGTAAATTTGAGAATAATGGCTTAAATCTATGTGTTATAAATATATACACGTCTAAAAGCAAAATACGATCACTTATTTATGCACTTAGATCATAAAATCTTAAAACTATTCACGGCTGATTTGAAATTTAGCAAAGTACATCTTAATACTTTTCATAACGTGCACGGTCACTTAGAACGGATTATCCCATAATCACGATCCTCACGATTAATGCGAATGATAGACTACATATTTAACTAATCACTGTGACTTGATATTATGCAAAATATGGTAGCTTTTATAACCTGAAATTTTGTGATTATCTCAATTTCATTGTATATAGAAAACGTAAGTAATATCACATTAAGCCATTAACGAAACATGACCAGATTTAATCCAAGTCGCCAAAAATATACAGTTCAATAAAGTAACTGGAGCGAAGGAACCGACATCCTTTAATTTCGATACTTGACCTTCTCCTTACTGAGCCTCATGAAATTTCAATGATTTGCTTTGATTTCGTACGAGATTGTATAATTTAAGATACAGGCGTTTCGGAGATGAAATCACAATATTGATAAATTTGCATAAATATTTGTTTCGACGTATTCCGAAGTAGAATTATCGGAATGTTTTATCATTTGCCCTAATATTTTATGCAAGACGACGAGAAAATTTAATTCAATATCCACTTTAGAACGGGCTTTCTTTTTGTAGATTGTATTTATTTACTTATATTGTTATTCTGGATTTATGACCTTATTTAGGAGCCATTGATACCTTATCATTTCGTTTAGGTCACAAATAACCAGAAATATTAAATACTTTACAAATTCTGAAAGGTTTATTTTTAGTTAACTAAAAAGCTTGTAGGGTGAAGTTGGTCTCATTTTAAGTTAAATACATTTAGAGGCAATTTGTGGAACGCAATCCGACTGAAAATAAAATTGCCTTTTAAAGCCGGATTATTGCAGCCTATTTGTGCTTGGCTGCTACTCTGGATGCTTTAAGAGGGAACTACATTTAAAGCAATATACAAATGACATTATAGGACCAGATTATAGTACTGCATTTATGGAAACTAAATTACCATCTATACGAACATTGTTTGAAAGAAAGTTGTGATTTTAAGCCAATTTATTGGAGCCAATTTGTACCCACTTCTATTCGAGAGGCTTTAGACACAATAAAAGAAATACACAAATCAAGAAATGATTTTACAGGATTAGATTATAGAACTGCATTTAAAGTATTAGATTTATGTATTGACAGAGACATTGTTTGAAATAAAATTGTGAATTTAAGTCTGATCAATGCAGCTTATTTGTGCTCTGATACAAATCTAGATGCTTTTAAGAGAAACATTTTAGAAAAGCCTTTAAAAGATTTAATTATCGAACCACATTTATGGGATCGGATTTGTGTACAAATTGATAAGGATATTGTTTGCAATGAAATTGTGATTTTAAGCTGGATTATTGCAAGCTCCTCTTCTAAACAAGATACTTTTCAAAAGAAACTACATTTGAAATAGTATACCAATGATATTAAAGGATTAGATTATAGGGCCGCGGTTATAGGTTGAAATTATATACAATTGATAGGAATAATATTGTTTAAAAGAAAATTGTGAAATCAAGCCGGATTAATGCAGTTTATTTGTACATCTCTGCTATTGAAGATGCTTTTGAAAGCAATATACAATTGAGTTTATAGGAACACTTCAAGGATTTACTTACAGTCGATAGGGATTTTGTTAGAAAAGAAATTGTAGGTTTAAGAGTTATTGTTGTAACTTATTTGTAGCCCACTGCTAAATTAGATGCTTTTTACAAGGTGAATTCATTCAAAGTAGTATATAAATGACTTTATTGGTTCGGATTATTGCAGTCTATTTATGCTCTGCTTCTGATCCAGATTCTTTTAAAGGAAATTATATTGAAAACAATATACAAATGGCTTTAAAGCATGATTTGGTCAAAAGGATATTTTACCTTTAAGTTGGATTATTGTAGTTTATTTGTGCACTTCTGCTAATGTAGATGCTTTTATTAAAAGGAAATTACATTTTAATCAATAACAATTGAGTTTGTAGGATAACTTTATAGTATTTTTTTACAGTTGATAGGGACATTATTTGAAATAAAATTGTGGTTATAAGTTGGATTAATTTGTGTTCTTCCTACTCTAGATGCTTTTAGGAAGAAATATACAATTGATTTTATACGTTCGGATTAAGATATAATTGAGAGTTTTAATTGGATTATTGCAGGATATCTGTGTTTTTTTTGTGTCTAAATTAACCTACATTTAAATGTAGGTGAATTTAGTGTTTTTCGTAAAAGATAGTGACTATGAAGACATAACATCTATCTCTTCAATCTGAACAGCGAAAACTAATAGTTAAATATCTTTTTAAAAAAATCTTGGTTGTATCTGTAGCTAATTAAGGTTAAGGGTTGTCTGGAAGAGATCACTACGCAGTTGTATTTTTTAATTAAATTTGCTTAAAATTTGCAAAAAATCAAATCAAGTAAAGAAAAATATATATATATTTTTCTTTACTTGATTTGATTTTTTGTTTTTTTTTTGTGTATGTTATGTTTTACTTAGATTATAAGTAACGTATTGTTGAACGTAGAATGCAATAAAGAGTCCTATCTATCTGTCTTTCCAATATGCCGCTACTATGTACCGTTAAAATACATATAAGTTGGTTTTATTGATAATTTGCACAATACCCATTTCCAGGTTCTTTTTAGTATGCTTTTTTTAAATCAACTACTATAAGGGTTTCCTGGAAGAGATCACTACGCAGTGATTAGACCGCCCCTTGCATTCTTTAATTTTATTCATATATTTTATTTTATTTATTTAAATAGGACACCAACAGGTTACAGTAATAATATGCAAAATATAAATAATTTATAAATAACAAAAGTAATTACTGCAAACCCACTAACTGGTTGCCTCAGCATTCAAAAAATATATTCTAAGAATATGTACTAACTAAGAATAACAATAAAGAAAGAAATCAAAGTAAACAAAAAAATAGTAATATTTACAATTATATAAAAAAATATCTAATACGAGGCAACGAGGTCTTGATCAGGACAGGCAAGACAGTAAATTATAATTTTCCTTTTAAAGAATGCAAGAATATCAAAAGTTTTATCTATATCAATTATTTACATATTTTATTATATAGCATAAATATTCTATTTACTGGTGCAGCCAAGGTTAATTTTGAATACTTTAAATGGAGGTTTAAATGGTAAAAAGTTTTTAACACGACTACAAGGCCTAAGTATCCTATATGAAATTCATATAAAAATATATACTTAATTTGATTTTTTTTGTGTATGTTTTGTTTTACTTATTTTATAAGTAGCGTATTGTTCAATGTAGAATGCAATAAAGAGTTCTATCTCTCTAATTACAATAGTTTTGAAAATGCTTATGTGATTACCTAATTTCGCCTCACCGATTTCGATTGGGAGCATTCTTCATTGCTACTAAGGAGCCGTCAAGAGCCTAAATGTTCTTTAGAGTTGATGCATTTTCATCAACTCTAAAGAACATTTCGTCTCACTCTTGAAGGATCTTTAAAACTCTGTTTTCTGTTATAGCTAGTAGATCAGTAATATACTTTCCTATACTCTTTTCGTTAAAGTCGTATGAAAATAGTTTCGAGTTTTATAATGCAATATATCTATTCAGGTCAACTTGTATCTACCACATGTACCTTTTGCGAGTTTGCCAAAGTTTTATAGTCCAACTGCCACTTAAGATAAATGCTAGCTAATGTAGGAAATAGGATTACTGCGCATTTTCCAATAAATTGAGTTTTTGGATCTATTTAGAATAAAAATACAACAGTTTATTTGTAAAACTGATCGACTATACTTAGCATTAGAATTTTTAATTGAAAAATGAGACTATAAATCATAATATCTGTTTTATAGTTGCCTTTCAATAATGCCTCGGTGGTGGCTCCAATAATTTGACGGCCTCGCTGGCGCAGTGGTGCGAATACTCGCTTTGCTAGCAGAGGTCCCGTGTTCGTTCCTCGGTAAGACGAATTTAAGAAATTGTATTTTCTAATTTGTCTGAGTGGGAGGCTTCGGCCGTGGCTAGTTGCCACCCTACCAGCAAAGGCGTACCGCCAAACAAAGAGATTTGTGTTCCATCTTAGACTGTATCATCACTTAACAACAGGTGAGATCACAGAAATCTTCTAAACTGACAGAAATAAAAAAAAATCTCATAAATTTCTGAAATGAATAATCCTTTTAATATAAATTCATTCCTTTTTTAACTTTCTTAATTAATCAAAATCCAAAATCTTAAACAGTTTCCTATATGTCTTTCCTACAGAATGTTTCTGTTATAAAATCTTCATGTAGATTGATATTATGGAATTTCGCCAAAGTTTGCTTTAACCTTTACAGCCATTAATCATGTGTTGACAATATTATCTCACGTTCTGAAATTTAATTATGTCTGCTGATATATAAACCTTACATAATTATGCAAATTCTGTTGGTATTTCGAACCCGCATAATTTAATGTATTATGTTTACTACAATCTCAATCGAAGGATAAGTGCAGACAGTCGAGGAGGCGCTTACTGTTACCATCTCCATACAAATGTAAGTATAAATTTCTTTTTTTGTCTTAATTATCTAGGCTTATTCCCTCAGAAAATTAAAATAGATGTCATTTTTTAGTCTTATAATAGACATTATCTACATATATAAAAGAGATATCCAGGTATCTATTGACTCATCACGATATCTCTGGAACCATAAGGCGTAGAGACTTGGAATTTGGTAGGAAGATTCGTTTTGCCGAGTAGAGGGCAGCCATGAACAGATAAATTTATGAAAATGTTACCCACATTCCACGCAGACGCAGTCGCGGGTTTAACTCGTAGTAAACTAAAGGTAGTCATTGGAGTCAAAGAATTATTACTAATTAAGTCTGTAAGGCTAGATCCTAATCATATATTATAAAGCTACCAATGGTTGGTTATAATATTAAAAAAGTTTAGTCTATCCGTAGTTTACGTTTCGTTGAATTCTAAATGTTATTGGTAACTATTTTCACGGAACATTTCGCTTGAAAAAATCGCCATATTTTAATCTCTTGTAAACATTAATCCATTTATTTTATTTATACTTCTAGTGGATCATGTTATTTTTTCGAGAATTAGTTTATTAATTACAATTATTATTTTTATTCATTAAAATATACAGCATCACTTAACGATAGTTCACATAAGAGGTTTAATTTTACTAGATGACGTAGAAATTTATTATGTCTTTAAATTTCTTATTCAATATGCTGAATATTGATTGTTTGCTTTTTAATAAATTTATTTGCAAAATGTATTTCAAAAAGTATCAGTTTATGGGTTTCAAAGGCCAGTATTGTTATCCTTTGATGATGTACAGAACAGAATTCTAAGGGACCACAAAAGATAAGGTTGCGGTATCGCCACAAAGTATTTCACTAACTAGGTCGTTTACAATATAATACTGACGACTTTACTGTTAGAATATTGCGAAAAGGTGTCAAGTCGGGTAAACCACTTTTACAAATTAAGAAACAAATCTACATAGATCTTTAATAACTAAACTTAGGTCTTTTATAGATCTTTTAAACCATTTATTTACTATAATTATTTTATTTCGGAACGGGAGGGACCTTGTAGGTGGCTGTTGACAATTTGATGTAGTCAAACAAGAGGAGGTCAACCGCTGAATCCAACTCAGGTTGGTCAGCGTTCGGGAAACTACGCCAGATATTTTCGTCCGATATCCCTCAGTGCCTGAAGATCAAAATCTTCGAACAGTGCGTGTTTCCAGTGATGACCTACGGTTCTGAGACGCGGTCGCTGACTATGGGCCTCATGCGGAAGCTCAGAGTCACTCAGCGTGCGATGGAGAGGGTTATGCTCGGAGTTTCTCTACGTGATCCAATTAGAAATGAAGAGATCCGTAGTAGAACCAAAGTCACCGACATAGTCATCCGAATTGCGAACCTGAAATGGCAATGGGCGGGGCACATAGTCCGAAGGACCGATGGGCGTTGGGGGCCGAAGGTGCTGTAGTGGCGACCCCGCACCGCACGGCGCAGTACCGATCCCCTACAAGGTGGACCGATGATATAAAGATGGTCGCCGGTAGCCGCTGGAGCCAGGCGGTGCAAGACCGGGCAGTGGACGTCCATCGGTTGAAGCGACGACGACGACGAAACAAATGGATACCACGTTTCCATTTAACTCAAAATCCTAAGTCAAATCCTAAACTCAGTAGTATTCGTAAGTATCAATGGACTTCGTTATCTTCCACAATAGTTACTCTGAGTTAAAGCATAGAATTGCTCAACGAGAGCAGTAGGTAATAACACCAGCCATCCCCCAGAGGCGTGCGGGATGACGCCGTGCGGCCCATGACCGCCGGATACCACTTTAACGGTAACCTCTGGGGCGGGAGAAACGGGGTCTGCTGTCCTGCAGAAAAAATAGGTGGTAGGTGGCATACCAGGTGATCCGGACATGCCACCTTCAAAGAGAAGGGTCGTGGAACTTAAGAGAATAGGATAGCGAGGATCGCGTAAGAGTCTTCCGAGACAGTGACAGAGTTCTGACAGTAGTTCTAGCCGGTATCCATGAGGATTTCCCAGCGTTAAAAAAAAAATATAATTGCTGAACGTATTAAAAAAAACGATTTGTACTTATTAACATTACCAACCAATGACCGTCTCACAGAACAGGGTCAACCTAAAATGATTAATTAGAAAGTAATGTCAATAATAATACTTTTACTGTCTTTTATTTATTTATTATGACTTTAGGTTTATATTGTACAAGATTTAAATGTAATATTACTCTAAGAGCAAATTAACAAAATCGAATTGCTATTACGATTTTATGTTTTTATTTATTTACTTCCAATCACACCGAGTGATGCTTACTTGTTATTGGAAATCAAGTTACAATGATGATTAAAAGATTATCAGACTGATTTTGTTGTGGGTTCTCAGTAAAGGGCGCGAAAGAATAAAATTAAGATTTGTTATATACTACTGGGTGATCTCGGCGGTGTCATCCGCGTAATAGTGTCCCGTGGAGATACGGACAATTTCGTTACTTAACGGATCGGATTAATAACCTAAACCGTTCTCGAATCCACTATAGTGCGCTTTATCATTATCGACCACAGTAGGCAACCAACAAAAGTCGTGTTATTTAAAAAAAAATCATTTTCAGTATTTCCCTTCCTTTGAAGATTGCCATTCAATTTAGTTAATGAAAAAATTATTAATATTTTAATTGCGAAAGGAATTTCCAAACTGAAGGATGGTTTACTCGTTTATTTTTGTCTGTGTATGTGGTTAAGACTCGAAAAAAAGATATTCACAACGGAAACGTATGGAAAAACGCGATAAAAAACTGCTTTTCTCTCCGAGTTTGTGTGAACGGACACTAATCGTAAACGCTTGTGAAAATGGCAACTTGTCTAGCAAATGTATGGCGCTTGACGCCAGCAATCTGCAAGACGCTTGCATATAATCGAACGAATAGATTAGTTGCAACATGTCTATCGTTAATTTGATCACGTGATTTGTCGTCGAAGAAACGTCATTCCCCTACATTTTTTGAGCGTTAGCAGTCTACAAAAGTGACGTTGTCTAGAGGCACTGTTATTAAATAGATATAACATTATGATGTCACAATTGTGGAGACCAACTAAGGCGCGATTATAGTCACTTAATTTTTATTTAAATTTCATCGATTTTTAACTATTTATAATTAATTGGAATTTTGTTTAGGTTTTTTGCATTAAATATCATTATTATTAATAATATATTTTTTTTCAAAAACCTTATTCTGATACTTAAATATAAAGAAAACAATCACAGCGGGAAGTTCAGTCTCAACTTTGTTAATCTTGACAGTCAGAAAATGCGAGTTTAATACTTACTCTGTTAAATGTATAGCACATTCTACCTACACAAATAAATAAAATTGAAGTATCTGATTGTAATTTGAAATTAACAAATTTTTACTCAATGCATCTGAAAGTAAAATATATGAAAAAAGTCTATGTTTAAATTTTTCATCTGTCTGTTAGTTCTACATAATATCTAAAAAGGCTGAACCGGTTTTAACGGCACTTTCACTTATAGATAGCTGACGTAACAAGGAGTTACTTAGCTAAAGTTAGTCTTTGTTACGTCAGATATCTGACTTTTATTTTTAGAAAGTTCGGCATACGATATTACGAGGTAATACCACGGGGAGCAGCTAGTTCTGAAATAAGGAAACTTCAAAACACTTACATCAAAGTAACAAATTAATTGGATGACTTCAATGAAGTGCCGGAAAATTATTTCAGCTCCGTATACAAGAAAATGCTCAATTTCAGCAAGCGGGACGAGATGCGCTCGGAATGCTCCGCATGTAAATTAGATTCTCGTACTCCATACTGAAATTGCAAAGTTCGTCGGATTTTTGTCAGCAAAAATGAAATTAAGGTCACACAGGAAGTTTTAGTTTATTTATATTAAACTAAGCAAAACTAGAAGTTTTCTTGCCACGTCTTAACAGCGCTTCACTTTAAATACTGATTAATGATGATAAAAAATACTGCCTTGAATTTATTGTGGGCTCTTCTCAGAACAGGATGCTAAGAAAACTTTAACTTTTAAATTGTTCTTTAAAGTCATCGTTAGTTATATAATAAATCTTATAGAAAATTACAATATTAAACGATTTAAATGTGTTGTAAAAGCATACCATAAAAATATAGCAATATTTTAATTTTTATTTTTTATGACGTAAAGAGTTTCTGAAAGAAATGTCGTGTAAAAGAAACAATTTGAGGTACATAAAGGAATGCTACTGATCTGTGTGCTCAAAAAAACCCCTTCGTATACAAGTTTAAGGATTGTGATACATATAAAAACATTATCTATATTGTAACGAAAACGAAATGTTTTGCTTGGCGGCAAGTGTTTGCCGGTTAAATTAATGTATTCGGGAAAGTATAAATCGCGTAATTCTTGCAATCTTTCTTGGCAATCATCCGGCAGTAATCAATCAACTGCATTAATTTAAGCAAATTGTTTTATAAACAAGGAAATAATAAATAGAATTCTAAATTTCGAGTCTCTACGACTTATGATTCTAGTGATAACGTGATGAGTCAATAGTTAACGCCCCCGCCCCCGATAAATATACTAGCTGAACCCACGACTTCATCTGGAATGGCGGGTGGAATTTCGTAAAATCCGTTCTTAGCTGACCTCTACTCGGCAAAAGGAATATTCCTACCAAATTTCAAGTCTCTAGGCCTTGTGCTGCCTGAGATATCCTGGATATCTCTTATATATATATATATATGATATAGATGAGATCACAATCAACTGCAAGCCTGTCAGGAACATAAGCGCCTGTCGTGATTTTTACGAAAATTAAAATTACCTTCGATTTAATGCAAATCATTTGATCAGGTTCGATTAAAACAAGTAAAATGGTATTTAAGAACGTAAACTTATGAGTGTGACCTTTCCCGGAAA
This sequence comes from Elymnias hypermnestra, assembly GCA_015832385.1. Taxonomy (NCBI): domain Eukaryota; kingdom Metazoa; phylum Arthropoda; class Insecta; order Lepidoptera; family Nymphalidae; genus Elymnias; species Elymnias hypermnestra. Next base: position 1,529,648 of record JACTOM010000046.1, read on the forward strand.
TATATTGCTCAATTTGATTCTAAAAATCCATAGAAGACATGATTTGATTAGCAATACAATTTTGTACGTGGCGTTTGAAATCGAAAATTAAGTAACATTACATAAAGCTTGCACCTGAATCAATTTAGAAAAGGTCACTTCCCAAATTAACCCAGACGTGAATTGAGACCTCAGACGGGATCTCATCTTACGATATGGCTTTCCTTAATGAAAAAAAATATATATTTGATTTAACCATAATATATATTTCATATCCTACTATTATATTAGTTTATACTCCCTATTTGATTACATATAACTTATTGACTATTTGAACGGGTACATATCACGATGGCGATTTTTAATTTTTAATTTTTAATTTTTAATTTTGCCGATATTTCGACCCAGTTGCATGGATCGTGGTCACGACGATACTGCTGTGGTCGGTTGTGTCAAGCTGTCAAGGGCAGAATCTGTCTACCCTACGTCTGATCCTTCTATTTTTCACGACACCCACATCCATTTGTCGGCATACTACACCCACAACGTCACGTTTTACTTTTGAAATATCGGCAAAATTAAAAATTAAAAATCGCCATCGTGATATGTACCCGTTCAAATAGTCAATATGTTAATAAACACGAAAATTTAAGTTTATAACAATTAGTTACATATAACTAGCGGAACCCGTGACTACGTCTGCTTGGAATGTCTTTTTGGTAGCATTTTTATCAATTTAGACAAATTGTTTTACAAATAACAAACATAGCCGCACTGCCCTTTGAGGATAGAATTTCCTTAAATTTATCTTTGATAGATTCCATAATGTCAAAAAAAAGTTTGACCAAGTTTTACATACCATAAAAGATAAAGTTTTGTAAATGTGAAGTTTGAATTTTTTTTATATGAAAATTTTAATTTTTTTTAATTAACACTCACGCAGACCTCTTGCGGGTAGAATTTCGCAAAATCCGTTCTTAGCTGACCTATACTCAGCAAAAGGTATATTCATAACACACTTCACGTCTCTAGGGCTTATGGTTCCTGAGGTATCGTGATGAGTCAATAGTTAACATCCTGCAAACACCCTTGCGGTGGAATTTCGTAAAATCCGTTCTTAGCTGACCTCTACTCGGCAAAAAGAACATTTCTTCAAAATTTCAACTCTACGCCTTGGGGTTCCAGAGATATCGTGATGAGTCAAGACATACCTGGATATCTCTTATGTATATATAAAGATGTAACATTTCCCTGTCACAATGTTTGAAGCGGAACGATAATAGTACGTGATAACATTATAAGAACATTTTACGTCTTGTTTATACCAACCTAAAACTTTAGATTTCCGAGACTTGGAGGGAAAAATTAATATAAGTGTCGAAAATGAATACAGATAATTTGTTGAAATCTCAAATGACGAATAGTATATAAAAATGCCACGCGTTTTTTGTCATTATTAATTAAATTTTGTATTTGAATTTAGAAAATAGAATTTATGAAATATTTTTTTTTTATATTTTATGAAAAATAGTATGTTAGGTTATTAAATGACGAGTGGCAAAATAAAATGCCACAGGTTATTTGTAAATATTAAAGCTACCTAAACTTCAAACGAATTAGCATAAAAAACGTTGCACATCTTTGTGACAGTAACCACGCGTTTCATCCGTAAAAATTTTAACCTCCGCGCCTAAAGAAGTGTCACTTCAAAAATCCATCCTAAAAAAATGTGTTTTTTTAATAACAATTCGCATATGCCTATTAACCTCTGAATGCGTGTAGTTTAAATATAAAACTTTGATGTTTTTAATTCCATTGTACCCACGATACCCAGCCCACGTACAATAACTTGTGATTGCTTTTTATAAGCTTTTCATCTAATATATGAGATTTATTTGTATTAATGAAATATCACCATATGAAACGTGATGATTCATTATTAAAAGTAAATTTAAGCCGAAATACGATTAATAATCTAAGACTGTCACAAGCAATTCCTAATTCGTTTGATTCTGGGCCAAGTGAACCATACGAAGTGAATTAGCATTTAACAAACTAGAACACGTTCATTTTAGAATGTATTTACACTTAATATCAGTTATGAATACAGTTGAGCGATAACCCATCCTCAATTTAAAAAAGTGTGTGTGTGTGTGTGTGTGTGTGTGTGTGTGCGCGCGTGCGTGCGTGCGTGCGTGCGTCTGTGCGTGCGTGCGTTTTGGCGTAACAAGATAAAAATCTTTTCATACAATGCTATACATAAACTTTGTCTCGTAACATTTAAATTATCCACCATTCGTTCACCCAATGCAAGGCAAAGGCCAAACATTGGAACATAATAAACTTTAACTAAATTTCATTGGATATAATTAGTTTATTAATCTGTTTTCTATAGTTGAGACTGAAAGTTATAATTTTGATAAGAACGTCACGTTGATATTTTCGATACCACAATATATCTAACAGTACACAACAGCGGCATCCTATTAACAATGCGTATGCTCAAATCGACAAATGATTTCTGAACTCTAAAATATGGAATTACAACATTGTTTTTTATTTCTTGTATTAAAAATGTGTATTTCACTTTTTATTGTATAAGTGAATATTATCATGAAAATATAAGGATATATCTTATATATCCATGATAATATTCAGACAGGGGTAGAGATGAGAGCGTTGACAAGTATGAGTGGATTGAAACTGAGTGGAAAAAGTATGAAATAGTGTGATAAGAGAACGTTGTGATTAAAAGAAGATGTAGTGACTAAAATTGGGAAAGGTATCCTTAGATGGTTTGGGCACGTAGAGAGAATGAATAAAAGGAGACTGACTAAAAGGATTTATGAGACAAGAGTGAATGGAAAAGTTGGAAGGGGAAGATCAAGGCGGACTTTCCCGGACCAAATCCTGGACATTTGAAATAAGGGCCAGGTCAAGAGTACTCTAAACCGAGGACCTTGTATGAAAGGTTTAATGAGAATGAAAAAGCGAAGGAGATATGCAAGGAACGTGGCAAGTGGAAGTACGTGGTCTCTGCCTACCCCTATGGGAGTGAAGCGTGATGCTATATATGTATGAATAGTATGTATATAAGATATTATTCTATATATATTGCGACAGTATATGGCCCTAATTCTTTTTTGTAAAATAAATATAGTTTTAATGTCCGCGGCCTTACCCCATACCAGTATGGCGTAAGAAATGCTATGAAAATAAGCGAAATACGTCATTTTGGCAGTTTCAACTGTATTGTCTAACTTTTGCAAGTGCAGCGGATTTGCTATTAGAAAAGTTTATAATAATTTTATTAACCACGTAAAGTAGCTTTTAAATTAAATACCTGTGATTAGATGGAAATAAATTGATTGAGCGATTTGTTTAATAGGGGACGATATCTTAAAAAAAATATGTCAGTAGTAATAGCTTCAATGATAATGCAATTTAATGGCACAATAGAGAGATCGAAACAATTCGGCAAAGAGAATGGATGTGTTTATATCTTTATTACCCTTACGCCTTCGAGTGGTTTTCGTACAAGTGGATGACAAGCCTACGAATGTCATGATTATGTGATTTTCGCTGCTATATTAGTTATCCCTAGCGATTCTATTACAGAATTACTTAAATTATGCCGTAGAATCTAGGGGAATATGTGTACACTAGAACCCTCATATCGTATTGTGCTTTTGAAGTGAAACTTGTTTAGGCGCATGAGAGTAATGTTTTTACGCATGAAACGCGTGATTAGCGCCACGAAGATGTGCAGCGTTTTTAATGCTAATTCGTTTAAAGGTTATGTAGTGTTAGTATTCACAAAAAACACGTGGCATTTTTATTTATAATTAATTCATCATTTCAGTTTTCAATAAAGTATTTGTATTAATTTACGACACTCTTAATATTTTAATGACAATTAAATTATTAACATATCTTCCTCTCTCTAAGTCTCGGAAATCTGAAGTTATAGTTTTGTATGAATATAAGACTTGAAAATTAGTTTGCCAAAGAAGTTTCTCTTGTGACATGTGTATTTCGTACACTTGCACTTTTAATATTGAAAGATATGGCCCTTTTATACTATAAATTGTACAAGTGTATCATATAAAAGTGTAAATATAAAATCGCTCTACTCTAGTAAGTGGTAATTTACCTCTTTTTGTTTTCTACACAGTATGGTACCGGAACTCAAGTCCTTGCTGGTAGTCCCACTAGTTGAGACCCAGAATAATTAGAAAAAGTCAAATTAATACGGTATTCGATTAAGATTTTGGATGTCAAGGTAAATTGTACAGTTAAAATAAATTGAAAGACTTGTCAAATAATCGATTAAGTTTGTCTTGAGATCCGCCAATAATTAAATCATCAACTTTATTTGTAGAAGACAGGGTTCTGACTTCATTACTAAGATCTTCAGTGTTCTTAGGATTATTTTAACAGGGCTACCACTCTTCCTTCAAATGATATGTAAGTAAAATAAATAATAATATTCCTTATTTACCTCCAATTTGGACTACATACACAAAATCATTTACAAATAAAAAAGCCTCAATTACATTTTTTTTATATAAATACGTTAGAATCCACGTGTTTAATAAATCATCTTTTTGACTCTATAATTTCCAATCATTTGGTAATTAGATTTACAGTAAGTAAAAGGCATCAACTGCTTGTTTTTTAGAATTACTGACTTATGTAATTTTTACAGGGGAAATTCCGTAATAAAGTACTCGAAGGCCGAAGTTCTCGAAGTGATATCTACACACTAGTTTATTGGCGCTATTCCTTGAAATTGGTCTCTCATAGGAATTAAAATTACAAATAGAAATATTATATGCTGAAATTTTTAATCACTTTCGACACAATATCATTAGATTTTAGTCAAAGATATATGGTTGCTCATGATTTTAAAAAGCTTATTTTACAAGGAGAGCCGTATTGAAATTAAAAGAATTATTAAAAATTAATCGTCGTTTTTGCCGATTTAAATATAACTTCTTTAAAGTAGAACAAATAGTCTAATCTGGTTTGTTTCTTTTTGACGCTTGTAAACGGGTAGGGAATATGGGACTCACTGAAAGATACCCACGAAAAACGTACTAAAGCCCAGCAAAACCCTTCACATCTTTGAGTGGAGAACCTGAAGTACGCATACACAATCCACTCAGAAATCCTGGTTGTAGAGGCCATATCTCAATCGTTTATGAGTGGGAAGGAGATGTGCAAATCTACGCATCCCGCTTCCCCGCACCCCGCACCTTCGGATAGGGGGATCGTTAACGGCATTCTGTCTCATTGTTTCCAATGCCTCCTTCAGCAACATAACAGATTCGTAGAAGGAAGCGACTGCCCTCCAGCTTGTCTCGAAAGCCAGCATTGCGCCGACTATGCTCACCAACGAGAGGCTCCCTTCTCATAGTCCGATGTAACGGCAATCCAAATGTCTGGAGATAGATCAGGCGCAGAACTGACGGTTTAACGTGCTCTTTGGGGCACATTGCCTACTTCCCAACTTCGTGCAAATACCGACTATTTCTTCCTGTGGAAACTAACTGTCAATTTTCCGACCCGGGACTCGAACCCAGGATCTCATCTGTAGCACAGCAAGCTAGCCAATAGACCAATAAGGCAATTACGTATATATATTTATGAACCGATTAATGTTAAATATTGTATATTCCATTTGTTCTCTACATATATTAAATTTTGTTTAGATTTGGAGACATGCGGGCTATACCATGGAAGATAACAATTAAATTGGGTCAACCCTGCGTAAAAGCGACAGCGGCTCTACGATGTCAGGGATGGATTATGGGGTGTACAAGTGATGTATCAAGCGATATTGAATTTAATTAAGTCCAATAATTTATAGGATATATTCAGATAATCTGTCGCCTGATTTTGTGAATCATTTTACAATTAAATTATTGATGGAAATAAGTGTGATTTGGGGATATGTTCATTTATATAAGCGAAAAACGACCAGATATCTAAGTGCAAATACAAGATATCTAAACTTTTCCCCTCCAATCGATATTATGCGGATGGCCTATAGACACAAATGTAAATGTCCTCTTAATTTNCTGACGTGGTCCAGAGGATCACAGACGTGGCCGATCAGGCTCTGGTCGAAAAATGGAGGGAAAACCTCGGGTCTGCAGTAGCGACTCACGCTATTGTGACGGCGATCCGTGCACCCTTTTCTACAGCCTGGTATAGGGTTTGGATGGACATGGGTGCTTCGGAAAGTTCCTGCACCAAATTGGCCGGGAGGACTCACACGCTTGTCGTCGATGCGAGGTTGCTATTGACTCAGAGCATCACACTGTTGCAGATCGGGGGCGACCTCTCATTGAGGAGCATTGTATATTTCTTTGTATCGTAGTGTCCAATAAAGCATATTTTCTATCCAATTATCTACTTAATTAAAGATATCGCTGAATTTATCCTCGTATTTCACACAAGAAATTCAGTTCAGACCTTAAGATAAATTTAAAGTTTAGTCAGTCCATATTAAGTGTTTCACAAAATATGTGATAAAACTGTAACAAAGCATTTAAGGAACAGTCCAGCGGCTCGAAATTGTGTCATCCTCCATCAAAAGTCATATCGTATTCCGGAAAAGCAACGACGCCAGCGAAATAATTTGTAGCTTCCAAATAAATCACATTTGGACCATTCCTTTATAATTTATCACCAGTCATTAGCGTCTACTAATTGCCAATCGCAAAATTCCTTTGAAAATACTTCTAGGCGAATACTGCCGAAGAATTAAATTATTCATTTATTGACTCAAATGAAAAATTCCATTATTAGAATCCGTTGCATTCATGAAATACGATAATTGAAATATTTCTTGCGTTAATACTACTTTTTACTCTAGTCAACGATGTGTAAAAGAAACACATTTATAATTGACAGGAAGACTTTTTTCTTACAATAAATAGCTTATCTTCTCTTCAAAATCTAAAAAAATGCATCAGATTTAAATTTTGAAGGCATATGCACATATATATGATATTATACTCGTTAACCCATGTCATTGACATGCTTATGCAATAAAACTAATCTGGAACAAATACTGCACAATGAGGAAAAAAACTATCAAAATCGGTTGAATAGTTTTGGAGTTCAACGCTATGAAACACTATAACTGGAAGTTTTAAATATAGATAGATAAAACAAAGGAAATCAATTATATCTGTTTCATGTTTGTGGTTAATAATAAAGAATGGTCTACCTATCTACAAATACAAGTAATATGCAGAAGAGGCAAGCGTGTTCACAAATAATTTATCATAGTCCGATGGGATATGAGCAAATCCGACACAAACAGAGAGAGATTTGGAATAGAACTGACAGCATGAAATACTCTGCAAGTTGTTTTATTCTACAAATTTCAAACATATTCTAACAAATGTTAAAAATGTTTAGACACAATAACCAATTGTTTTTAAATACTAACCATGTAGTTCCTAGCCCAATCGAAATATCGGGTATCTATCAGAACGAATTATCAATCTAAGCCGATGTTGCTCAAGCTTTTTTAGGTCATTATTAAAACATCGTAAGTAAAAATTCATAACATATAACGAAAATCTGAAATACTACCTATTAATTTAAGATTTGCATTACATTTTGCTATACCTATTAATTTATCAAATTGCCCCGTATGGGGTGTTAGCCCCCCTTCGGGAAACACTGTTCTGAATCATTGCTCAATACACCTAAAAAAAACTAAAAATAATAATATTGGTTCAGCCGTTTATATAATGAATATTAATCTATATTAACATCCAAGTCTCGTTCACTAAAAGTTAAAAGAAATGTATTTTAACTTGAGTGAATAAAAGTATATTTTATTTACGATTTAAAGTATTGAACAATTTTGCAGAGTTGAGAAAAGATACAAAAAGTTTAATTTCAACCAATATCTGTTTGTTAGTCACTTTATAAGTCTGAATATTAATAAAGGACAAATTCAACCACATCTAAGTTGTTTACAAACTTTATTATTAGTTAGTTGAATTTCCGATGCAAATCGGACGACGAACCAGTTTGTAAGAAAAAGATATAATTTCTTAAATATGGTGTGAATATAGATTTGTTTTAATGTTTACTAATTATTTTTTGAAAAACTGTGCAGCATCCTCAATTGAAGGTTTATGTAACGGTGCATTATATTATAAAAACACCAACTCATATTAAACAACTTTTATTCACTTCATTATTTAAATATACACAACTTCCACTGTACTAATAATTAATTTATTCTATGCATTTACAAAATTTAACACTATTTCTCTTAAAACAACCGCATCACAAGACAGTACGAGACACAATCTTGACTCGAGTGGAATACTCGTAATATGTTTTATATTGCAGAATATTTCGTAATATGTTTTTAGTAATTTTAAGTGTTGCCACTGCATTGCTCTAAAATTCACAATAATATCGAGTTATCAGTGTTGCCACTTAATTCTATAGTCGAAAACTTACTATTTAACAAGTTTATTAAGTTCGTGATTCGATGGCGTTAGTAATTCTTACAAACGCGTCTTTCTCTGTGGTTCTTAAATAAATGCAGGAGTTTTTCTTTTTACTTGTTATTTTTATCTGTAAAGTACATTAATAATTTCTTCAAAAGCAGGAATTTGATCATACTAAAATAACCGTTTACATTTAACGGCAACTGTGAAGGACGTGGTAATTGAATTTCGTCAACGTTATGAGAGCTTAATTAACCAAACGAGCTGAATGTCATTGTATTTGTTCAATCGCCGACACCTCTTAATGATCCTATATTAACGTCAAAATTGTTATAAATCATGGTTTGATCAGTTAACACATTGAAAATCAATTCAGGCTGAGACAAACTAGGTAAAATATAGAGTGAGGTGAGTAATAGCCCATTTGGGTCCCGCGGTAGTTTGGGTAGTTCCTTTTGCCTCCTTGCACCCTCAATCGGATTCATTCAGGATGGTTGAAATGTGCGAGTAGTATTCCTTCCGGTGTCTCGCTCAAGGAAAAAGCTGGGGTTAAATGGTTATTGCGAGGTCCACTACCTTTTTTTTACATTTGGAAATGCCTTTACGCACTACGTTCAGACGAAATCTAATCGGAAGTGTGGAACTCGCAGGCAGTGAGCCAGAATACCTACTAAAGCACAGAGATACCCTCCTATTATTTAGCGGAGCACCAGAGAATCGGTAGACGCAATCTACATTAGCACTTCGGAAGATTTCCGATGGGAAACTTAGGAAGGAGGCAGGAGAAGCGCAAATATACCTCTTAATTTCCGCTACCTTTTTTTTAGCTGGAAAACGCTTTTATGCACTAATCCCGACCCATGGGTCAAGAGTGTGGGACTCAAAGGGTTAGAAGGGCCACGCAATACACAATCAAAAACCCAGCGGAACCCTTTTCATCCATGAATGAGGCACCAGGGGTTCAACTTTCGCATTCATCCCTGGTGTCATTGATAAATCCGACTGAGAATTCACGGAGGCGAAAGGACTTAGACAAACACGCGCTACCTTGTAACCCGGTTCCTCCGGCGGTGTGAACCTCTTCTATCTTGCAGAGTTCTACATTCCTCACATATTTGCTGAAATTCTTTTTCCAACGTTCGAAAAAGTCTATTAAACGCTGCTCTTATCATAAATGCAACTTATTAACAGGCTTCGCGTGTACAAAACTAGCTCCAAGACTTTACAGCATTCCTGACAGTAATATCCGTCACGTAAAAGCATAATAATGAATTTGAAGTAGCAATTAGGCACAGAATATTCCTTAAATTGCACTTTTCTTTAACTATTACCATAAAAAATTTAGCAGACAAAATACTATCTGACATTGTTGGTATAAAATCAAGTATAAAATCGATCTTTGTCGCCATTAATTAGGCTTATAATAACTTTAGACAATAAACAATTCTTATTTTTCGGCTCTCAAACTAAAATATACCTAATCTTTCTTTTACATATGATATTATTACTCATAAGTATACTGCGCTTAAGACTATATTTTTAACGTACTAAGATAAAAGTTTAGTGCAAGAAAATATAAGTTCACCTTGGTCTTTAAAGTTTCTGATTACTCAATTCCCAGTTAGACCTTGTACGCTTTTATTATTTACTACATTTGAATTTAGTCCAAAAATATACCTAGAATTTAATCTTATAAATAAAAGTGTTTGCAACTTTACTTTTAGTATTAGGATGGTAAAATTGACATACTAAATTTGACGATTCAAAAATTCTGTAAAAGCCTACTTGATTAAGGAATTTTTGACTTAATATGATTAACAAAACAGTAACGATTGGTAATAATGTAAAATATTTTTTTTAAATTCTATTGGAATAGTTACCGTTGTATTAAGGGTCACTAGTTAGTTCATTTTGCATAGACGTACATTTTCTTAAATAGTAAATATGATCTATAAGTGATTGCCAATTAAATCATTAGACAAAAACCACGTTAGAGGAATAATATAAGTATTCGCTTCTCTAGTATCCCAAGAGGTCCCAAGTCCGATTCCTGACGGGATAAATCTATCAATCTATCCGTCTCTATGATGGGACTGGTTTATTTATCATTCCACCTGCAAGGATTTGCTAAGCTATGGAAAATTGTTTTCCGGTAAGATGCAGTGTAGAAACCTTTAAGCTGTAAATCTTCTCTTACCAGATTGGCGCGTTACAGTCTTAGACTGTGGCAACTCTGCCCATCAGGTAAGGTTTCTTTATTTCTTCTTTAAAATTCAAGGTCTGAATCGTCTAATATAAGTTTTTCCATGCAATAGTTCCAATGAACGACTGATGATGATACTACATAACAACTTACTGTCTAAAGTTACGAGGGATCCTTCGCTCCTTGACCTGAGAAGAACCGACAACTAATTCAGTCGGGTTTCCTCTTATTTACCATTATCATTACAAATTTTTTTTTGTTCCCTTTTACACTGCGATCTGTCACCACAGGGATATTTATCAGTGGGTTGGTTGGGATTATCAATGGCTTATCACTTTACTTCCCTGTTGCAATTTAAGTGTGTCTTGGGGCAGCCTTCGTTTTAATCTGCGAATTATATTGCCGTCTTCCATCAAGACATTGGTCAAGATGTTCGGATGGTCTTTAATTCTTTCCTTGTACGTAATTGTATGGAAGAGAATTTCCTGTTTGACTGGTTATATTCAGGTCGTGCTGTAATTGTTCACTTGTGACGAACCACCATCTTTGTAAGATTTCAATATTTGAATTGGAAGCTGTACCCTCTCACTGACTCATTAACTAATACAGTTGTAGTCTTGCGTTGTTGTAGTCCAAATTGTTTCCTTTTTGTAAAAATCTGTTTTTGCCAAGTGAGCCGTTTATCAACAACATAATGCTAATTATCCTATATTGATTAGAGCAATTTACAAACTCCCACGCTTTTTTTGCATCTAAGTTAACTTTTAGGCTATAGTGCAAATATTCAGTTAATTTTCTTCTAAGTGACATCACTAGAACATTTTCTAACAGTTTCTTATAGAAACAGTTAAATGTCTAAGTTTAAAATATACCAGTTTATGTTTAGAAAATATCAAAAACAAGGATTTGTTTTTAATTGTTTTCTGATAGCTTTCTGAAGTTGAAATATACCTTCAGAAGTTATAGCTTGGTTTTTCGCATTCAATAACAAGTTTTCCACACTTCATTCGCCGATTTTCGCGTTAAGTTCGAATTGGGTCAGTCGCGTGTTCTAAAATTCAAACCTCGTCAGCTTTCGGTTTCGAGTTATATCAACTAGGAGTCAGCTACAACAATTACGCTTAAAACCTACATGATTTATTTATCTTTTTCTCTTGCTTCTTTTAAAGCATATATTGAGCTTAAAGGTAGCAAGAATCCGCTATAATAATGGTATATTTAATTAGAATGCCTATTGTATTAATCTAAATTCGATATAAGTATCTAACATAGTTCCTATATCTAATACTTTACAGTACACAAACAAGTGTTTGTTTTCTAATAAGAAAAGTTATTTTATGTATATGAATTGAGTGTCTCATGTAATAGTATTAGTATTCGTTAAGCTGGCTGAGCGTCGATTCTGAACAGAGTAGATTTAAGATATAATATTTTCTAATTTGTCTAGATCTGGATTGATGGGAAGTTTCGGCTCCATCCTACCAGTGCAGACATGCTACCAAGCAATAAAAAATTTGTTGTCCGGTGTGTTGTTCCGTAGAAACCAATAAGAAATACATTAACTCCTTCCAGTCTACCGCGCTACCATCTCATACTGTATGTAAATGATGATACCATCAGGTGAGATGACAGTTAAGCGCTAAACTGTCAGCAATAAAAAAATAATTAATAATTTGCATTCAATATACACTAAATAAATGTTTCTTAGGTCTAGCGGTCTAGCTTGTTCGGTTGCAGTCCTGAGGTCCTGGGTTCGAGGCCCAGGTCGGACGAACTGATAAATCAATGTTGAATTTTTTTGTTAAGAAATTCTCAATCGTGCGCCTGATCACTCTCCAGTCAAATCGAATTTCCGTCACATTCGACTATGACACCGTGTTAGCGCATAAATTTGTGTATCTGTGTATCATGGAGCAGCGTGGTGGATCTATGTTCTGAAAATCCTCTCTATTATTATAGACAAGACCTGTATCCAGCTGTGAGACATTGATGGGTTGTTAATTACTTTTATTATAATTCATATGGTATTGGCTAATTTTAGGATTGCTGGTTTCAGTTACTTCCACACACAAAAAGTTTACCGGTTCAATTACATATACTTTACAATGTAATGGATATACCATTACGCACCATACAAAAGAGCTCCAGACTGAACATGTGGCGGGTTTTTCTGACGTACGTAACTTTGGATTTTAAGTCGTTCTTTAATATAATCATCATTCGTAAATTGGTAATAATATGTGGAACAAACGATGTTTGACGTTAAAAAAGATTAGTTGTCTAAATTTGCAAATGTTCTTCGACCACTGTCTCTTCGACTATTGATGAAATCAAAAAAACTTCACACTATCATCGTTCGTGTTAACGTGGAAAGTTAGACGTATTACTTCCCAGAACCTATACGCTATATTAATGAAAAATTATTGATGACGAATCATTTTGAACAATTTACTTGGTATGGCATAGGAATGGTTACTCATGCTTTTACAGCAATGATTACTTTCTAAGAAAGTAACTAAAAAGCCTGTTCACTTTACGCTTAATTATTTATAATCATTTTACTTTCAGGGACTTCTCCGTACCGCAATAGATGTTAGTTTTGAACCTTTTTTATACTTAAAAAAACCAATACTTATTGTTCAAAATTAAAGCATATTTAGTAATATTACAAAACGTACCATACCATATTTCTGTTATAATTCTTTTATAATTTTCTGGAATACATTTCTACTTAGGGATAAGACTGCCTATTGTCCTTTTTCTTTCTATAAGTTTGTTTTTCTATTTCTTTAGGAAGTCCGATAAAGCGTATGGATAACTATAGAATAGGAATTAAAATTACCAACATTTGCAGTAAATACAAAGATATTGTCATATAATAATACTAATATTGTATGTATAACTAATCCGCATTATGCTATTATTTGTATCATATATTTAAGAATTTGTGAAATAAGGATATTTAATAATAAAATAGAAACAGTTAATAAACTTATATATCGTTTCTTTACGAAAATGCTGAAATAAAAATACATTGAAATATTAACATCAGACTTTAAATATATAAATTATGTATTATTAGCTTCTGTTAGTATTTTGGCCGTGTAGTTGGAGGTTTTTAAAAGTTTGTCTGACACCCACTCAAAATAAAGAAATATGAAGAACTCTAAAAAATGATACGCAATTATTTTTTACTTTTTAGTGCACATTAGTATATTTGGAAGAGTTTGTTTTAAAGGCGGTTCTATTTTTATTTATTTAGTGAATCTGAAGTAAATTACGACAACGACGACGACCTTTTAAATGAAACAACTTTAAAAAATGAAATTTACACTGGTACCGCCACACCCGGGATCGAACCTACAACTGTTATATAATACTCATACCTGTACATATAAAATATCAAACTTAGTAACCTTCAGTATTATAATTCCATATTCTCACTAGTACTCACTCATTTTCATCATATTGTAAACATCAATTAGTAGATAAGGTTCATTACAATAAATAAGCTAGTTAAGTTAACAACCCTCTCACACCCTCCACGTCTCCCCGTCCCTACCACATCGTACTAATACTCCCTCATGCCTTAATAGAGACTCATGCGCATAGCCACGGGCGCCCGCTGGTTCATGCGCAACGTCGATCTCTACAGAGATCTCGACGTCGCAACGGTCAATAATAATTTCAAAACGCTCTCCGTAGACTACTTCAAGAGAGCCGTCAGTCACCCCAACCCTCACATTAGAAATGCCGCCTCTTATGGGATTAGGCTAAACATCCCGCCTAGGAAGAGGCGGCCCAAACACGTCCTTGACGACCCAGACGACCAGATTACTATTGACAATGCCCCGTACACTAACACACACACACAGCGTCTTCGCCGGCGAAGACGAGGTCCCCGCTATCTGACGCACCCCGGCCGCGGCCACCAGTCGCGGACCAATGGGCGTCAAGATTAAGCACCTGTCCGATTGTCTATTTCAGCAGCAGCAAACGTTGCTCTAAGCCTAGGTCCGAGCCTCGCAGGAGGCGCCCTTAGAGCAACGTTTTCCCCCGACGCAGCAGGGCCCTTCTACGGGCCCACCCCTCGGCAGAGCTTCTGCGCTCGCCACCCCTCTCGGTTAGGTTGTAAAAGCCAGTAGGGCTAACAGCAACTACACACTTCGAATAAAAAAAAAATAATAGAGACACATTCTATTTCCAACTCTCTTAGTGTTAATATTGTTCCTCTGTTTTTCATTACTCTGTGTCTTTTAAATCGTAATTAAGTTATTGTTTAGTTTTATTTTAAATTATAAAGTGAATAAATAGTTTTTAACAAAAGGACAAATTTGTTTAACTGCCACATAACACCACTCCATACGATGCATGTCGGTTACTTTGCTATCCCGCTACCAACAGTCTTTTATATGGTAATCGACGTCATCTATATTACTCAAAAGCCCCCCACCCCCCCTCACTCGGCTACCACCACTTCACACATAATACACCTTGAGTAAATATTGTAATGCAGCAACAAATATAAGCTCATTGCAATTAGATTACAGAAACTTAGATATTGTACCACAAATCGCGTCCGTATTGTAAGGCGTTGAGGAGTTCCATTGATCATCATATTTAACAACGACAATTACTCGTCTATAACTACGTTACGGTAGGTGATACAAATATCCAGATAGCCTATAAAAGATTCGGCCGAGTAACCGCCTTCAAAACAAATTCTTACAAATATATGGTCCAAAAGTAAATAATAATTGCGTATTCTTTTTTAGAGTTCTTCGTATTCTTATATTCGGAGTCGGCGTCAGTCAAGGTAGGTGTCCCGCAGGTCTACTTGGCAGCTCCGACGCCGCTCACATCTATAGCTGCATATGTTGGTACCTTGGCTGACACCGCCTCCAATTTTTAGAGCATATTAATATATTTGGAACAGTTTGTTTTGAAGGCGGTTCTTGTTTTGTTAAAATTTTTATCAATTTTTTGATTTTTAGTGAATCTGAAGTAAACTCACAAATTTATCTCTATATGTGTACACCTAAAAAAAGTGTTGCTCATTCATATGAGCATGGTGCTATCTCATGATAGCATATAAATGAAACAACTTTACAAAGTTAAATTTACAATGATATCGTCACACTCGGGATCGAACCCTCAACCTAATACTTGTACGTTATAGGTTAGTTATTTTGCCACCCCGCTATCACCAGTCTTTTATTTCTATGGTCATCAACATCAACATAAAAAAGCCTAACACTAATACAAAAGTCCCCCCATCCCCAGTTACTACCGCATTATACATAATACGAGTACACCTTATAAATATTGCAATGCAGCAACAAACGTATTAACGCTCATTGCTATTTAACTACAGACAGTTATATATTCAGCCAAAAATCGCACCCTTACTGTAAGCCGTTGAGGAGTTCCATTGATCATCATATTTAACTACGACAATCACTTATTCATTCCGAAGTTACGGTAGGTGACTCGAATATCCGGAGATCTTTTAAAAGATTCTGCTGAGTATCGTTAATTTGCTCCTAAGGATTGAAGAGTTTCGATATTTTGTAATGGATCCCATGATCACAACCTAACCAAACTATCATCAAACAACCCTTGAAGTATATCCTTAACAATAAAAAAGAATCATCGAAATCGGTTGGTGTGATTTTGAGTTATTAGTTTATTTGTCGCGCACATACTTAATGCAAGTTTAAGACTTGTACGGTTTTCTCATGGATGCCGCCATCAGAAAAATGACAACTCAGAAGCAGACTCTACGACAAGCATCACCTTTCATATAAAAAAGAATAATCAAAATCGGTTCACCCAGTCGAAAGTTATGAGGAATATATTTGAAATAGTATGATACGAAGGCGGTTCTTCTTTTGTTAAAATTTTTATTTATTTTGTGGTCGGTTGAAAATGTGAAAGTTATGTGTAATGTTGGTTAGTTTGACAGTCCACATGTCAAATATGATCATATTAAACGCCTGTCAAAAAAGAGTGAGCAAATACCTCGAGTAACAAAGTTGATTGTAATTTTATATAAATTTTGAAAAGAACCATTGAAACTTCTAAAGGAATTGAATCTATGATTTATTACTACCATTATTTTATACTTATGTTTAATGTTATTAAATACCTACCACACAATAACAATAAGTCAATGAAATACTTTTTTATCTATCCACTAAAGTTCTAATATACATTTTTAAACAGTTAATGAGCTTTGATGTTAATACAGTTGTTATTGGTGTGGTAATACCAAATTTAAATAAACATTTTCAAAGGGATTGTTTTATAACCTTTACTTATTTAATGATGAATATGAAGGCATAATATTTAATATAATTTTTAAATTAGTACAGGCATATGCAAGACCACAATCTTAACTAATTGAAACTGACAATGCGGTCGAGGATTGAATGGTTGGTTATATCCTAATTAAAATGTCGAATGCAGACAATGTGTAATTAATCTTTTTATTAAATTTGATTTACGATTATAATATTACTGTCAGAGCTTTAGCAATGCAAACTAGACAACAAATTAGTAATCATATTTTGTCGATAGCGTTTATTCGTACCATTTAAGTATATTTGAAAGCTTATTGCGCTTTTTTTCCACCAAACAATTTAATGCGCTTTTATATTTAGAAAAGGTCTATCTACGTATGCGGTGAGCGGTAATCTAATTCAAGCATTGAAGTCTCTCTATGAGGGTTCTAGTGTTTGTGTCAGAATAAACGGGGCGTACACGGAGGGGTTTCCTGTCGAAAGAGGTGTTCTACAGGGATGTGTTGCGTCACCATGGCTGTTCAACCTATTCATGGATAACTGTTTGACAGATTTAAAAGAAAGTATGTATGGGTTAAGAATGAATGAATGAATTACTCGTCAAATGTTTACTCTACGCTGATGATCAAGTAATATTTACGTCATCCGCTAATGAGCTACAGGAGATGGTAAATATTATGAATGAAGCTTTGGAAAGGAAAGGAATGAAAGTGAATATAAAGAAAACGAAAGTTATGCTTTTTGAAAGAGATGAATCTATGATGAATGATAATATTTTGATAGATGGGGAACAAGTGGAAGAGGTGAAAGAATTTGTATACTTGGGATCTAAATTTACAAAAGATGGAACATGTGAAAGTGATATTGAAAGGAGAGTGAATGCAGGGAATATGGTAAATGGTGCTCTGCACGCCTTTATGAATAGCCAGATGGTGTCTCAAAGGGCTAGACTGGCAGTGCATGCTGGAGTGTTGGTGCCAACACTTATGTATGGTAGTGAAAGTTGGGTATGGCAGAAGAATCACAAAAGTAAAATAAATGCGGTAGAGATGAGAGCGTTGAGAAGCATGAGTGGATTAAAACTGAGTGACAGAGTGAGAAATAGTGTGATAAGAGAACGTTGTGGTATAAAAGAAGACGTAGTGACTAAAATTGAGAAAGGTATGCTTAGATGGTTTGGGCATGTAGAGAGAATGAATGAAAGGAGACTGACAAAAAGGATTTAGGAGTCAAGAGTGAATGCGAAAGTTGGAAGGGGAAGACCAAGGCGATCATTACTGGACCAAATCCAGGACATTTTAAATAGGAGCCAGGTCAAGAGGACTTAAATCCGACGAGCTTGTATGAAAGGTTTAATGAGAATGAAAGAAGAGAAGGAGATATGCAAACATCGTAGCACGTGGAAGGACGTGGTCTCTGCCTACCTCTATGGGAATGAGGCGTCATGCTATGTATGTATCTAGAAGCTTAAAGCTTTCTTAAAGCGTTGTATTTAAGAAAGAGTTAGCGTGTATTCTTATATTATATGAGCATCTATATACATTAAAATAAAAAAAAATATAATTTTCTTTTCCCCACACTAGTTCTAATGAACGTCTGTTGATGGTATTAAAGAACGACTTAAATTCTAAAGTTACGAGGGTTCTTTCGCGCCCTGTCCTGAGAAGAGCCCACAACGAATTCAGTATTTTACGGAGTTTGGCTAGAATGTGATAAAGTTCACGTTCTTTTTATTACGGTTCAGTTTAGAACTAAGCAATTTTTTTACTAAAGTTGTTGCATATACCACATTATTTACTAAAGCTAAAACGTTCTTCAATTACCATCCAGCTTTTATTTATTTATTCTAAGACGGTACAAGGTTTGCCGGGTCAGCTAGTCGTTTAATAAAAATTAAGCCTTTTTTTGTACCACAATGAATGAATTAAAATTTTGAGCATTGTTAAATAATGTCATACAACATGGAACATCGTTGCGAGGTGGAATAGTCTATAATCAATTTGAAATCGAATTAATTGATCTTTATATAAGGGGTCTTTTATTACCGACTTAAATTTTACCAACTACATAATTGTAGAAAAAATGTATAATTTTTGCATGTTACAATATAATTCAAGAAAGATAAATTGTAACATTTATAATTGCTTGAAACTTTTTAAAGCGCTAATTTGATGGAAATAAAATGTTGAGATTCTAAATATTTTATACCAAAAAATTTGTATGATACAACTACTTAAAAACCAACTTAAAAATTTTAGTAAATTCTTATAGGAATGTATTTTTAATTAAATAATAAAGTTGAATGTTAGTTCATATTGTAATGCGAAATGTATGCAATTTAAAAGCTTCGTTAAACTTTTCACTAGGATTCTTAGTAATAAATTTTAAATGATTCTTAAAGAACATTTATTTTTACGTAAATACATATTATTTATATGAAAACTAATAAAGTACAAATATTAGAAAACAAAACTTCTTACCTTAAATATATTCGACGTAAGCAGGAACAACTACAAAGTTCTCTTGGTTTGCGGAAAGTTTTCTAAACTACTTATAATTTTACTTACTATACTACGAAAGGGTTATTGAAGATATTGCTTTAGAGTCTCTCGATAGGAGGAGATAGTTTTCTAGTTAGTATCGAGTCATGGTTAACTAGTCGCGAGTCACATGGTGTCACGGTGTGAGCGGATCGGAGGCGCGACGCGGTCTGCAGGCATCGCGCCGCCCGCCCTCACAACCTGCACTTTGTATGGGCTTACCAAAATTTCCCTTCGCAAAGCCTTATTATCCATGCGTGTTATTCTATTTTAAGAATTCGTATAGGGACGATAACGATTATCTCGTATAAATTTTAAGCATTAATACATTTTCGAAGTAAAACTTACACACGCTTAACTTTGTGATTACCTGGTGAATGCGTGACGAGAGCGTTACGAAGAGTGTAATCGGGCGATGCGAACGGTATCCAGGTATTTTTTTTTTATAATTATGGCAGACAAACGAGCTGGCGGGTCACCTGATGTTAAGTGTTAGCCGCCGCCCATGGACACCTGCAGCGTCATAGGGACCGCTGATGCGTTGCCGGCCTTATTGACCATCTATTGACTCATCACGATATATCTGGAACAATAAGGCGTCGAGACTTGAAATTTGGTAGGAATATTCCTTTTGCCGAGTAAAGGTCAGCTAAGAACGGATTTTAAGAAATTCCACCCGCAAGGGGGATTGCGGGGGTATTAATTTAAAAAATTCTTATTTCCTCATTTAATAAAAACTCAAACTTCATATTTACAAACTATATCTTTTATGGTATGTAAAATTTGATCAGAATTTTTTTTAACATAATGAAATCTATCATAAGTAAATTTTAGGAAATGGACCCTCAAAGGGCAGTGCGGGTATGTGTCTTATTTGTAAAACAATTTACCTAAATCACTAAAAATGCTGCTAAAAAAAAACATTCCACGCAAACGAAGTCGCGGGTTCAGCTAGTTTTATATAGAGGAAACATTTGTATTTTTGTATGTAGCTATGTTTATATTTATGAAAGGCCACAGACGTGAAGTTCTGGGTTCGAGTCCCGGGTCGGGCCAGTTCAAAAATTGATATTGAGTTTTCCAATAAAGATTTTCTTAATATTTGCCTAGGAGAGCAAGTCAAGCCGCCGGACCTGCGCCTGATCTCTCTCCGTCCGTGTCGAATTTCCGTCACGTCGACTTATGAGAGTGTAAGTATAAATCCGCAGTGTAGCAGCGTGGTCGGTCTATGCTCTAACAACTCTCACTTCTAGGAGTGAGTAGGGCTGTGCCCAGCAGTGGGACGTTAATGGGCCGATACTTACCTTTTGAATTTACATGTATGTATGTACATTTTCACAGAATAACTATTAGACCGAGTTCAACATTGTTATAGAAGGTATTAATATTTCTAAAACACTCCGTGATACTATATGTCCAACTTCTGAGGTTTTGCCAGTATACTTTTTTACATTTTAAAACATAATAAAAGTGCTGAGAATATTCAAACCACCCTGTGTCACCCACAGTCAGTGTCAGTAACTTTCTCAGAACATTAATACGTGTTTAATTATAAAATATGTTGACATATAAACAGAGGCTTTAATATTTTTTATTTAGAGAGATATTCAATACATGTATAGCAATTTAAGATATTTTTTAAAAGTAATAACCACACGTGAACCATAAAGCTGATAAAACTAATGGGTAATCATTTTATCGTCAAGAAATTTTGTTTTCTTACGAACTAACGACGTGTAGTCGTTATATTGTTACTTGAATCAGAATGATATACGAAGAAAGGACATCGTTAACGTATAATAGCATACGCCAATTAGGAGTATCGCTAAACGTACGTACATATCTATAAATATCACATGTCTTCTTCGTAAGAGGAATGCAGCCTTCATTATGTATAATTTTAATATTGATAACTTAACTACAAATATGTTTATTAATTATTTATATAACTTGCAAAAAAGTGCAAATCCTTACTAATATTATAAATGCGAAAGTAACTCCGTCTGTCGCGCTTTCACGTGAAAATTGCGGAACCGAATTGAACTAAATTTGGCACAAATAGTCCAGTGCCTTTATTTTGCGCTTGGAAATGCTTTTCACACTTACCCCGACCTGAATGGGTCAGGAATGTGGAACTCGGCGAAGAAGGAGCCCTCGCAAAACCCAGCGGAACCCTCT
This sequence comes from Elymnias hypermnestra, assembly GCA_015832385.1. NCBI lineage: Eukaryota > Metazoa > Arthropoda > Insecta > Lepidoptera > Nymphalidae > Elymnias > Elymnias hypermnestra. Next base: position 1,551,339 of record JACTOM010000046.1, read on the forward strand.
TTATTTGGAAGTGAGAAACCAGAGCTTCAGTTTTCGCAATCTTACCTGGTGAAATAGTGAAAGATAGGCTACATTTTAAAGCGAAAAAAGGATTGTAAGGCATGGAAGTATCGTCATTTTTTAGAGCTAGATACTTGATACTTAATTGCTAGGCTGTTGATTCGATATAAATAAATATAACATTCACAGGTTGTAAAAGTTTTGTCCTCAAGGGTGTAAAATAACAATCCTTACTAATATTATGTGTGTCTTCTTATTTCTAATAATTAGCCAAAATTAATAAAACTGCTAATTTAATGGAGACGACGTCGCGGGCACCGCTACTATTTCTTTACGTAGTGTATTATAATGGTAAAGAAATAAACATACTTAGGTAGGTTTATTTGCACGTTTCCCGTGTAGGTGTTTTTCCTGTGACCAAATATAGGACCGCCTTTGCCCACCATATTTCATTATTATTTATTTATGTTACCTTTAACAATATTGTGTCTGCAATGGTTCTTACACAATGTGAATTAAGTTATAAATAAAATTAATAACAAAAGGAGAATGTTTGCGAGTCATTGTACTGTCATTAGAATTATTGTTTCTGCAGAAGAGGAAGTTAGCGGGTCTATGCTTGAAAAACTCTCTCTCTTTCCTAAGACTGAGTAGGCCCATGCCTACCAATGGGATGATAATACGCTGCTACTTATCTCTATTCAATTTAAGAATTACGGCAAAATTCGACGCACTCGCTTTATTAACAGAGGTCCCGGGTTCGATCCATTGTAGGGCGAATTTAGAATATGCTTTTTATCATCAAGTGATATCACAGTCAATAACTACAAACTGTCAGTAATAAAAAGTTAAAAGTACGCGCGTACAAAGTATACACGTCAGAAGTGAAACTTCTTTGGCATACTAATTTTTAAGTCTTGTTAATATTTATACAAATCTTAGATTTAGATGAAGGAAAAAAAAGAAATTTAATCGTCATTAAATATTAAAAGTGTCGAAACTTAATACAAATAATTTATCAATATTGTGTGTGTGTTTTTGTCAATATTAAAAAATTATGAATTACAGTATGTTTTTCAATTAAAAACTTGGAAAAGAGAATTTATGCAATTTTTTTATTTTATACTTTATGATCCTCCTTATATCGTCGGTCCACCTTGTGGGGGGTCTTCCTACACTGCGTCGTCCAGTGCGGGGTAGCTGCTGGAGCCAGGCGGCACAAGATCGGGTCTTGTGGGCATCATTTCGTGAGACCTATGTCCAGCAGTGGACGTCCATCGGTTGAAGCGACGACGACGACGACGACGATACTTTATGAAACATAGTATATTAAACAAGTTGACCTTTATTAGAAGCTTAATGTAATGAGTTTTTAATACCACTAAATTTAATTATCAACTTAATTAATAAATTTTGTTTTTTAATTTAAAATTGAGAAAAGAGAATTTATGGAAACTAGTACATTAAATTATTAAATGACGAGTGGCAAATTAAAATGCCACGTGTTATTTTTAAATATTAAAACTACCTAACCTTCAATCGAATTAGCATAAAAAACGCTGCACATCTTTGTGACGCTAATCACGGGTATCATCCGTAAAATTTATGCGCCTAAAGAAGTTTCACTTCAAAAATAAGCAAATTTTGTTGCTTTTCTTACAGTTCAGTGGCTTTAAAGTCGACTTACAGTTAGCAAATCTTTAAAATTGACGACTAAATTGAGAAGATTCTCTTTGAGTACTCTTTATTCTAATTACTATAAAATAATTCCAATAAGTATGTGTGCTATTTAAGGATAAGCAAATTTTGCCTAATACATATGGACTCATCCCCACTTAATTTTTATTGCTAGCTTTAAACTGTATTATCTGTCGGGTTAAACTTTACTATTACGCCGAAATAAATTATAATTTTAAGCTTATAAGTTTTATGAGGCACGAAACTAAACATCGTTTCGTATTTTTTTTTTAATTGTGTGAAGGGCTGGACATGAATAACACTTTTCGTTAAAATCTTATAGGCTTTATATCTTTCCTAGGAATCAAGCTACAGGTCTCATAGTGTTTTCCCTGGCTTACTACAGCGCCCTCTACCATTAGTTTTTGCGATTAGTCTATATATATGAATAACCTGGACGTAGAGTGGCATACCTCAGTGCGCTACTTACGGTGCCGCATCGACCGCGGGCTGCGCCTAGCGGACACGGTGACCCGCGCCGTGGGCCAGGCTGTGGCGGCCTGGTCGCTGCTGCGGCCGCTTTTTACTTCAAGTCTTCCAGTAAGAGCCAAATTGAAGGTCTATGGAGCTTACGTCCTCTCCAGACTGACATATGCGGCTCCTGCCTGGTACTTTTTCTGCTCAGGGTACCAGAAGCAAAGGCTGCAGATCCAGCAGAATAAGTACCTATGTCTTATAGGAGGAGCTCCTAGGTACGTCAGATATGACGTCATACATCGTGACAGCCCACCGTGGAGGAGTTCGTCCGCCAAATTGCGTGGAGTATGTTTCGCCTAGCGGACCACTCCTCACATACACACCTCCGCGGCATTGCCAGCCACAATCAAAGAACGGCAAACACTTGGCGTCCCCTGCCTCGTGAGCTCCTGCTGCTGCTACCTCCGGACGTAGGTGATGGCGGCGAAGACGACACAGTGGCAGTGGCAACACCCGAACTCGACGATATACTGGAGTGACCTGGATGAACCCGCTAACTAGGTTGGCTAACCAGCCCGTTTTAGTGCGGGCATAATAGATTACGGGGCAACATTGATGCCCGAGAAATTGCCCGGGCAATGAGGCCAAGCCGAGCCAAGTTGAGAAGAACCCCGGATGATGGATGAATAACCTTATTTATATATATTTATATGATAAGCGGAGAACCCTACGCCCCTGTGCTTTATGCTTCTCCGCTCTCTGTTATTCTCCGACATCAAAAGTGGGATAACTGTTGGTGCGAAATGAGAAAAAGAGCGAAACGGACGTTTGTGCTATGTGTACAAATGCTATGTGTGAAAATCTGAATTAAAACATGTGAGTACTGATCGAAGATCTACAAAGCAATCTACCGGTCCAGGGTCGAACATGGTCCCTGACAAGAAAAATACCGGCGTGAAATCGTAGTTCGCTACAGCTGAATTGTGTTTTCTGAAAATGCATCACGTGGCGGCCATTTTGTGCTAGCCGCTAGTAAGGCGCTTGGAGTAAAGCTTCGACGTCACTGTCTCGGGTGGCATACGGGAGTTACACGGTGTGAGTTTAGGTTTAACTCGCGGCTTCAGCGTTTCGAGTTTACTGAGATCTGGTGAATCATCCAATGTACTAACTTTTGTCAAATTTCTGTGACATGTTGCGTCCGGCGCGACGAACGGCGGCGAGCGCCCGCGTCTGGCGCGACGCGCGGCGGCGAGCGCCCGCGTCTGGCGCGACGCGCGGCGGCGAGCGGCCGCGACGAGGACCGAGCGGCGGCAATAGCCGAGCGAAGCCGAAAGACTATGACGGTGGCGCTGGTTGCCTAGGCGACGTCGATAGCGCCCGAACGATATCGTGGGCGAACGACGGTGCAGGCAAAGGCCCAAAAGTGGCGAGTTGTCACACATGGGTGAAACAATTTACGATTTTGATGCTGAATTTTGTGAAGAAAATTTCTAAGCCAAGTTTAATGGCTATCGTTTAATAATATCGTTGCTATGACTCCTATTTCTCAAACACGATTAATCAGTACAGAATAGATTCTCATTTATCTCGTATTGTGATTAACGCTTACTGCCTTCAAGTCTAATATAAAACATATTAGACTAGTCCGATAAATATTTCCAAAGTGACTTCAAGATAGATTACAAGAATTAAAATCCAGGTTTAGCTATAAACATGTTTACGATAGAGCTTTGAAGATTCTTAATGTAAATTCGGTGAAACACGGTAGCGCGCGGAAACCGGATAAGTCGAATCTTTATCAAAATCTAGGGCTTTCTGATTTTATTTATCACAGGCCTACCTGTGACACGTTTACATACAAACAAGTTCGAGTTCGAGTTGGTAGATCCGAATCGTAGCGTACAGAGAAGACCATATCTAATGGCTAATAATCCAACTACTTCTGCTGTACCTCCTGGAGACACACCATATACCTCCAAAACCAGTTTACGTAAAGAATAGAGCTTGTAGGTGTCATTGAGGCGGGAGATGCTGGCTTTGCAAATGATTTTCTTAATACGATAGGCGATGTTGGGACAATGTTAAAGTATTAGTCGAGCGTATTCGAAACAGTTCTAGCAGATAACAAATATGACCACAACCGACAGCACCCACTTGACTTATCCTAATCAAAAGGATAAATGACCGCAAAAATGACTAAAATGAATTTATAGTGTTGTAAATAATTCAGTTTCTTAAAATTAAGAAGTTTAAAAAAAAAAACAAAAAAAATTGAAGTTGTCGATAGGCAAACTTAGCGTTATTAACGATCACGTAAAAGACCTTTCAGGAGCGAATATTATTAACCCTCGTTTCTCTCAATTTGCTAGCCCTACTTTACTTGTGTAGAAGCATGACTGTTTTCAGACCACATTTGTTATGAGTATTAATTTAACAGTAACTCCGACTGTAACCCACTTCCTTTGATCACTGGATAAACTTATCAGCGTCATGGAGCCGACTACTTCACTAAGCTAGATTGTGCTAGACATTTTATTTAATTCTCTTCCCATTTCTCGCGTTAGTGAAGAGTTCAAAGAAAGTAATGCTTTCATAAAAAATCGAAGGTCAACACGAATTTCTGACTTTGACATTTGGATTGTGGTGTGCAATTTCAGTGTTTCAAAGTAACTATTATGAACGCGCTAGGCGATCTCCCTCATGACTATGTAATAGTGTACCTTGATAAAATTTTGATTCATTCTTCCGATGTAGAGTTGTGCCTAGATCTATTTAATGCTGTACTGTAAGCCCTCACTAAATTCGGCTCCTCCTTGAACATGGAGAAATGCTCATAATGAAAGTAGACTTCTTGGGGTTCAAGGTAGTCTTGGGTATCGAGGTAGAGTCTTGTCAGATTTAATTAAATATCAGGAGACTAGAGCATCTTTTGTCTTTACCGCCCTCTGAGACTGTAACTCTCTTTTCTTAAGTCATTAGGTTTTAATGTCAAGTACAAATGACGTGAACTTATGTCGCATGTTGATTTCTTTTAACGAAACCCCCACTAACGTCAGATCAAAGTTCAGTAGAGTCGCGGGCACTGTTAAAATGTATTGTCATGACAGACAGTTGGAAGTACAAACTGGTTCCAAGCGGAACAGCAACGCGATGTAGTGATTTCTAAAGTTCTAAAAGACTAACAGGAAGTTAGTTGATACTGCGGCTAGGACGTACATACATCGAGACACAGAACCAATTGGCATCCGTATATGGTGGACATCCCGCAAGTCCACACCGCTAAGAAGTGGAAAGCCTTGCCTGGCTTCCGTTGTCCCAAACTCGTACGATCCAGTATTATTTACAAAGTCAGAGTGAATAGGCGCCTTTTAGGCAAGCGCGGTTCACCTTAGGCTGTATCTACACTTAACATCAGGTGTGATAGCAGCTAAACGCATGCCTATCAATCATGGAAAAAAATATAGGTCGCATTCTATATCTTAAAAAAAAAAAAACTATATCAATAACAGCTCGAAATGTTAACCTCCTTTCAATCTTGCCATAATTACCACGTACTATACAATGGTCAGTAGTAAACGATTTTCGTAGTTTTATTATCTTGGTGCCTTCAAAAAAAATAATTGTAACAAAAGTAAAATTAAATAAATTTACAGAATAATAATTGGAATAACAAAATTATGGTTTAAGTAGTTTCCAATTCGTTTCGGATTTCTGGGTTTCTAAAAGCCATTGGTTGAATTGTCAGACTTGGACATCCTAATCGGTGGAGGAATATGGTAGAAAAGGACTAATGTAATAACCAATATTTTTCGTACTGCAAGGTTTAAAAAATGGCCTGAACTTATGCAATGTTTTAAGAGCGGCATAGCACTTAGTTACTTTTTGCTGAACATGTTCTTGAAACCGTAGACCACTGTAAAATAAAAGATCCAGATTACGAACCGTATGGGAATCTTGAATTGCACGGCCCCAACGATAATAGATTGTTTATTTAGTAGAACTGTGTTAACTTGTATTGTTGGAATAAATAAGTGCATTTTTGTGAATTCAGTATGAGCCCGTTAGACCATTCTTTAATAGAGGCTAGATCGTTGTTTAGCTTTTTTGTGTACATAGCTGTAAATCTAAATTGGACATTGAGTGCGGACTAATAAGTAATTGCGTATCATATGGACTAAGCACGATAATAACTGAAAGGCTATTAGGTTTTTACTGAGTCCTGGGTGTGTCACAATACTTTAGAAATAATTTTTATAGCTGCGTTACTTTTAAAGTTGCGAAGACTCATTCTGTAAAGGTTCTATTCGAATTTCATCCTTTATCTAAGGTAACTTGTGCCATTCAGTACATATAAACGCGACGGGTAATCTTAGTGGAAAGAACGATAAGAAGTCAATATTAATTGTTTTGATTGGCGATTTTCCTCACGATAAACATTGATTCCTAAAGTAGTTGGTATTAACACGGTGATTTTTGGCGCTTTTTTGTGCCCTTACCCGAATAATTGCCAATCAGGCACATAGTACGACGATTAAAAAGTTTAGTGTTGAGCACGTAAGAATATCAATTTGAATCTCATAGCGACAGCTTAATTCTCATGCCAATGGGCAAGTAGAGCGCGTTATGTTTCTCATAAAATTCTTACTGTGCTAGAGACTAGAGATTGACAAGATGCTTTAGAAGAAGTTCAATTGGCTATAAATTGTACAATAATCTGAGTTTTGAAAGATTTCTCTTTAGAGCTTTTGATAGGTAAAGTCGCGAGAACTTTGTCAATAATGTATAGTGAAGTAAAGATTGAGGTAGACGATAGTGATGAGATTTTTGAATTGCATCCGTGAATATTATGGAGCGTGCNTTTCTCCGTTCTCTCCTATTCTCCGACATATATATATATATATATTATACTTAACTTATTAGTTTATATATATTTTGTTTATTTATTATTAGTATGTTTGATCTTCAAAGATAAGACCTCCTTTTATACATTTGCTTGTATAAATTAATACACAATACATAGTTTATTATTTCGTTGCTTTGAAAATGTGCAATTGATTATATAGTACTAGCAATACTCCACGGTTCCACTCACGTAGATGCCGATCTCGTGGCAGTGGAAACATTGTAAAACTCGTTATATCTTTTGAATGTATAATTTAAAAAGTATTTTACAGCTATTAAACGGTCTTTAATAAAATATCATTCAATAAGATCAGGATTAAAACAGAGGTGTGATTTATTATGGTTTGATTATTGTCCAGACTTTTATTAACTTGTAAATACTTTCTATAATATTGTAGAACATTTTTTGTTCTATCATCAATAGTTTCCGCAGCGCATTCGATAACAGATTTTATGTTTCACACCTTGGGTTACATTAATGCATAGTTCTTAGGGATACCTATTATTTTGAGAAGGTAATATGGCTTATGTCGCTTAGAGAAAATGCAGCTTGTAATGGTGAAAAATTTTTTGAAATCGCTTTAGTAGTTTTCGTGTGGAAACGTTACAAACATACATACAAAAACACAAATGTTTCCTCTTTATAATATTAGTTTCGATAATATATAGATTTAATGCCTCCGTTTTTAGTTTCTACAGTACCATCGTAGACGAGATGCTAAAATGCAGTGTAGTTTTTGTTGTACTTATTCTTTCAAATTTGTTTTATGTTGGGAAAGTTGTTAAACTTTGTTGTTCCTCCATTTTAGGATCTGAATAAAGCGTATCTCGTCAGGAATGCGAATTCAATTGGATTAACTTGTAAATTCCCAGGCCCCCTGTCACCTCTTTTATACTAACCGACATTAATGAATTGAAATACGACCTAAGCTTTTAAATATAAATACAAGGGAGATTGTTGAAGAAATTTATGAACCATATAAAATTAACGTTGGTGAAATAATATAATTATTGAACTATAATGTCATTGAAAATAAAAATTGCGTTAAGCCGTCGGTCCTGCGCCTTATCTCTCTGGTCGTGTCGGATTCCCGTCACATTGGACTATGAGAGTGAAGGAATAGATAGTGCACTTGTATACTATACCTGCCAATCCGCAGTGGAGCAGCGTGGTGGGTCTATGCTTTAAAAACGCTCCTCCTATGAGTGAGGAAACCAGTGCCCAGCACTGGGACGTTATTGGGCTGCTACTTACTTTATTTCAGTGGTAGGACGCGGATTTCTCGTTAACAGACTGACATCACTAAATTTATTTTTATAGAAAATAATTTTATGTGCTTGATTTTTCTCTCCGATCCACCATTGCGCTTTTAGTAAAGGAGATAATCGTTAAGAAATCTGTATATCTCGGGGGTAATAAGAATATGTTTTTTTTTATTGCTGAGAGGTTAGCTCGTGACGGTGATCACACTTGATGGTAAGAGGAAATTTATCTCTTATGGTTTCTACACAGCATCTTATCGGAACACAAATCTTTTTGGATGGCTAAGCCTCCCACCGGTTAATAGTCAGATAAATTAGTGAATGTCATTTCCTAAATTAGCTTTATCGGGGATGGAACCCGGGGCCTCTGCTAGCAAAGCGAAAACTTGTACCACTGCGCCATCAAGGCCGTCAAAAATGTTTAGCGGGTCAACGCACAGTGTAGCAGCGTAGTGAGTTTATACTTTAAAAACCCTCTGTCCTATGAGTGAGGAGACCTGTGCAAAGCAGTGACATGTTAAAAGACTGCTTACTTTTACAGTCTTCATTTTACTGGTCGTAATATTATTTTTGTGATAGCCTCGCTGGAGCAGTGGTGCGCGTACTCGTTTTGCTAACCGAGGGTCTGCATTTTCTTATTCGTCTGTATTTGGACTAAAGGGAGGTTTTAGCCTTGGCTAATTACCACCCAACTAGCCAAGACGTGCCGCTAACATTTTGTGTTCCGGTGTGATGCGGTGTAGAAACCATAAAAGGTAAATTGCTGCTTATTAGGTTAGCGCGCTTCCATTCCAGTCTAAGCTGTATCATCACTTATCATTAGGTGAGACGACATTTAGTGACATTTTTTATTACATACAAGAAAATCCTATACGCTAGGAATTTCCATTCCCGTAAAGCCATCTTGAAAGATTAATCCATCAAATTGAAAAATATTTTTTAAATCCGACTGATAGCGTATACAAACTCAATTTGTACCACTCAAAGTTGATTTCCATCTGTTGACAGTAAGCCGGAGAGGCAATTCTAATATAAAGTTACCAATTTTGATTTTTACGTTATTTCCTTAGACTAGAGTTTTGTCTATAATATAACAAAATACATTGTTTTATCATATACTAGGTGTTAGCTATGTGGTCGATCGCGTGAATCCCGTTAATATATGGTTTGCCTAAGTTGACTTTACTCGATTTCAAGCAATAACAATTTTAGCCTGGATAGTTTTAGATACCTCTTAGTCAATGAATAGTCTTAGTTAGGTATATATATATATATATATATATATATATATATATAAATATCTCTATATATATCCACATACAAATAAATAAGATTGGAGTGCCTCCTTGGATATTCCAATTAATAGCTGTTCACTAAATGAATATGAAATTACACTCAGTTTTTACTAAGAGAACTATAAAAAACTTATTTATAAAAAAGTTTGTCTGTATGTTTGTTCTCTCTGAAACGCCTGGGTCGATTTTGACCGGACTTTCCTCCCAGATAGCTAATATTTATAAAGAGTAAGTATTTTTTTAAAAATAGAGTTCCACAAAACAAAATAGAGACTAGTGAAACTGATCGTCACAGGGACTGTTGTTATTAATTGAAAATTAAGGTTGGAATCTTTATAAGCCTCCAAAGAATAAAAAAAAAATAAAAGTGCATGCGTACAATGTACACATGCACTTTTAAAATAATTTTAAGTCTTGTTTATATTTTTACAAATGTAAAACTTTAGATTTTCGAGAGTTAGAGGAAAATGAAGATATGTTAGGAATTTAATGACTAACTGTCTATGACTAACTGACTAACCGACTCTACTGACTAACTGACTAACTGCCATTAAAATATTAAAAGTGTCGAAAATTAAAACAAATTATAAATTTATTTATTAATATAAATATATACCATTTATTTCTTATCTATTTCAACAACGACCCCGAATAAATCTACTTTGTGAAGGGGGTCGTCAACCTGAGCCTGCGGACCGATAGGAGTCAATAAACAGGCAAAAGGAGGTTATGACAGACGCTACTCCCTCTCGCCGGAGGAGGGGGGGCGCTAGAAGGCGCAATTTTGCTCCTCTGCTCTCCATCAACTAAACCCTTAAGTCGGCTTCATCCGGGGCGCCAGAGCTGAATGCGTCAGGGGGCATCTAGACCCCAACACCTGGATGAAGAGGGTTCCGCTAGGTTTTAGTGGGTATCCTGGTACCACCAGCGAGTCCCACTCTCCCGGTAGTAGGTTTACACTTCATCCGGCGTGCATAAAGCATTTCCCAGCGAAAAATAAAAGGTATAAGACCAATAAAAATAACGTATCTAGAACCCATGCGCAAGAATGATGTATACCAATGTTATATGCTAAATCTTGTTGCTTTGAATAAACATTAATACCAATTCTTAATTAACTTGGTGCTTGGTATTGGCTTGGTAGCTTACATAGCTTAACTTAGAAATAAATACATTGACATTTAGCTGTTGTAGTTAATTGAGTTCTCGTATCGTTTATGAAATTCAATTACTACGTCTCGTACAATCTCCTTTAACGTAAAATCCGAATTTCGGAGTTAGGTAAAGCTATGGAAGTTTGGATTTATTCCTTGATTTCGTTGGCTTTGATATCCGTTGTACTAATTATACTCGTATAGCTTTTGACGAATAGTGATACAATTCAAAAAGATTATTTTATAGGTGAGCCGTTTTAAAATTGAAGGTTTTCGATTTATAATTATAATTCAACCAATGATATAATAACAATGTTGTTGATTGGCATAATAGTTTATATTATAATATTCTAGATTTTGCTATGTTTTTTACTCCAAATTTAGATTGTGTGATTCAAACTTTTATACAGATTTAACAGGTTTTCTTGAATGTTAACAACCATTTTTGTCAAAACCTCGTGGGTTATATTTTATTCGAGATTTCTGCTGCAGTTTTTTTTTGTAAATTTCAGGATATATTGTATTTGAATGTAAACAAAACCCATTACGTTATATTTTCGGCTAAAGGCAAAAAATAAACGATTTTCAACCACTTAAGATAAATAACACAATAATAAAAATATCAGACTGTGAAAAATATCTAGGCCTAATGTTAGACAATAAACTAACATGGAAACCACACATTGATAAAGTAAGATCAAAGTTGAGATCCTTAACTGGAATGCTGCGCAGTATAGTGAGATGTCTGCCCCCCAAAGCACGTTATATTATATACAACTCACTAGTCAAACCACACATTGACTACCTCATCCAAATTTGGGGCTCAGCTGCAAAAACTAACATCAAATTATTGCAAATAACCCAAAACAAATTGATTAAAGTATTATTCCATTACGATTTTTTGACTCCAACAGTTAAAGTATACAAAGAAACAAAATTAATGAATATCACAACAACCTACAAATACTTTACATGTCTCCTAATTCGAAAAATATTACACAGTGACATCCATACAAATTTATCTTGAATAAAGAAAAATAAATACTCAATTTTGAAAAGACTTCGAAGTGCTAATGATATCATTTTAGGCCAACCAAGAACTAATTATGGAAAGAAAAATATCACCTTTGAAAGTGTACAAATATATAACAATCTGCCAAGTAATATTAAGGAATGTCAAAGTATTTACAATTATAAAAAACTCCTTAAGACACATTTACAAAATGAAAAATAATTACTACTTATTCCTAACGCTTCATAATAATAAATGAATCCAACGTAACTTTCAATCGCCTGTAAAACACATCTAGTAACAAGTTTTTGTTATTATGGTACAAAACTACTCGCACGCGCGCTCGTAGTGTAAATTATTGATAAACATTGTAATGTGTTGTTTCAAATAAGTGAATTGTAATTCTTTTTGAATCAAAAATAAATCTTTTAAACCACATATGGTTATAGGTAAGTATCGTAAAAGTGCATTATAATATCATAACTTCTCAAGTGTAAGAGAAGTTTTGCCATAAAATGCTTTGATACAAACCATATATTACTTTTATAGAACTAATATAAGTACGTATATCTGAAATACTGGGGGGAGAAATCAAGCAAAAATCCATTGTTCATGTAGGGTTTGAATGATCAAAAAGAGTAACTTTTTCATTTTATTGCCAATTAAACTTACTGGGACTTCATTGAGCCTTGTTCTCACCAGAAAACACATAAAGCACCATTGAATATAATTTTTTATCCATAATTGCAATTCGTTCACTATCATGCTTTATTCACATCTAAATTATCCTTCAATATAGACATGTTAAATTGACTCTGGGAGTCTGAGGTATCTATATATTAATTCATAAAGCAAACACTTTGCACTTTGTTTTTACGAAAATTTCGGGGACGAGGGATTATCAAACTTCCCACACGTATACTTAAAAATATATAGAGAAAGATTGCAGAATGCTAATGATTTCTTACAATTATGCATAAAAATACACTATAAAATTAAAAGTGCGTGCGTACAAAGTACACATGTGCGAAGTGAAATTTCTTTGGTAAACTAATTTTTAAGTCTTGTTTATATTTATTACAATGCTAAAACTTTAGATTCCCGAGACTTAGAGGGAGGGAATTTAATTGTCATTAAAATATTAAAATGTCCAAAATTAATACAAATACTTTATTGAAATCTCAAATGACGAATTGTAAATAAAAATACCACGTGTTTTTTGTCAATATTAGAAATTATTAATTAAATTTTGTTTTCGACTTGGAAATTCAGAAAAGAGCATTTATGAAATATTTATATTTTATGAAATATAGTATATTAAATTTTAAAATTACGAGTGTCAAATTAAAATGCTTATACATGTTATTTGTAAATATTAGAACTACCTAATCTTCAAAAGAGTTAGCATTAAAAACGCTGAACATCTTCGTGACGCTTATCACGCGTTTTATCCGTAAAACTTTTACCCCCATACGCCGAAAGAAGTTTCACTTCGAAAACATTACACGCACTACCATGTCTTTAATACGCATATATGATCTTTTGTTTCTTGTTAAAGCCTGTAGTCAAATTGACAATAGCAAATGATGAACGAGGTTTTACAAAAAAACATCGTTTACAGAGAAGTTTAGTATCATTAATTAAATTATCGTAATAGATATCATTTCTTTATGGCATGGTATTTGGTTTTTGAAAAAAATATAAAAAAAGAACTTAGTTCAGTGGGGACATTGCGTTCTGGGACTCCGAAAACGTCTGTTACGACTATTCAGAATGGCAGGAGACTCCCAAAGGCTCTTCTGGCTCCCGGTCTCGGGATAACGGGATAAACGGATAGAGGTGGCCTCAGCTACAGCTTCCCTCTCTGATGCCTCCTTCTGTTAGATGACATTCTCACAGAAGGAAGATACCATCCGCCAACCACTTTCACTGCCGAGCATATAGCCGACTATGTTCATCAGCGAGAGCTCACCGCCAACGAGAGACATCAGGGGGTGCTGTTGAGACTCCCAAGCCGGGCATTTTACCACAGTATGATGAGATGTGTCCTTGAGGGCTCCACATTCGTGACAGGCGGGAGAGTTCTCATGTCCAACTATCTGGAGCAAGTACTTACCAAAGCTTCCGTGTACAGTCAGTACCTGCACCAGTCTAATCGAGAGGGATCCGTGCTTCCTACATAACCACTGATCGCTTCCACCGTAACAATAACCGCAGATGGAGACTCAAGATCCTTTTTCCATTGCTGTATCAAATTCCTGTCAGCTAAAGCCCGGATTCTTCGGATATCGTCCGCGTCAAAGTTACCATTAACCATTGCGGCTACCCTGCCTTTATATACAGTCAAAAGGACCATCGCCTGTAATTCCCAAGGGGGATCGCCCGCCATAAGTGTCGCCGCCGTCCATGAGAACGTCCTGTACCCCCTTATCGCCTTAATTGTTATAACTCTTTTCGATTTATTAGTAGCTGTCAGAGTTTCAGCCCACACAGCATATAGTGCCATACTATAGAAGTATAGTGTGACAATGGAACCTTATTTAATTTTCAAACTTATAACTTAAATTAATTATGGTGGACCATTGTGCCACCAATAGTAAAAATTAATAACGCAAGGATAAACAAATATGAATATAATTTATAACCTAAATGGATATGTAATATAACCTTTACTTAGATTAGGAGTTTTTAATGAAGTCTTCAGAAAAAACTTTAAGAATTCAATGGCTTGAACATGCAAAAAAATCTCCTTTAAATATCCCATTAATGGCCCAGACTCCTGCGAGCTAATTAGGTAAAAACCGCCCCGGACTTTCAGACAATGGATCTTTTGTCATCGTTTCAGTATAAAAACGAAGGATTTTGATGTTTTATACCCATTAAGTTTGATTACATTAGGCTTTTGCTTTATCTACAAAAAGGGTTAGCTTTATATTACATGCTTAGAAAATTTATATTTAATTCGTACCAAAAGGGATTTATGCCTGTTTATTCATAGCAGCCTTTTATATGGATTCAAATCGCGGATTATATACGCACCGATACTTTTGTATATCGTTTAAATTTTCAAATGCTATGTTGTAAAACTAATATGTAGAACAACAATTAATCTGTATATATACATAATTTGTTCGTGTGTACGTTTTCTAGAAATATTTAGATACAATTTGATCTAATAAAAAACTTATGTACCCATGTCCTTATATGCATTGAATGACAGCTCACTGCGTATACATATTAGAAAACTTGTTGTAAGTACATAAAAACATTGACTCTTTTAGTAAAATGAGTACATCGAATAACGTACGAAACAAAAACGAATTTGTTATAAATTCTAGTAGGTTGGGTAAAATTAACAACTCATTTAAGGATAACTGTATATGTTTCTATAATAAATTCCCACAAGACGTTTTAGAGATGTCAATTAATAAATTCAAAATCTTTGTTAAAAGAAAGTTGATAGAAAAATCGTATTATAAGTTGCGAGATTACTTAGACGGCAGAAACGGGTGGGAGTGAACGAACTGCTCTAATTTGAATTGAAATATATTAAACTAATATGATATGGTAATGATGATGGTACCAAAAAAACTTACACCCGACTGAGTTTGTTGTGGGGTCTTCTCAGATCAGGGCGCGAAGGATCCCTCATAACTTTGGATTTTAAGCCGTTCTTGAGTACCATCATCAGACGTACATTAGAATTAGAGTGTGAAAAAGAAAAAATATATATTATGTGACGATTGAAAAGTGCTGTAATATTCCTACTTGAATAAAGATAATTTGATTTGATTTATTTATTTAAGTATTTGTATTTATACGTATCTATACTCGTATCTTTCAAATAACATATGTTTGTCTTTTAATTTACAAACACCGCTTACCTTCTCTTTCCTTTTTTGATGGTTACCCCATACGTTGGGTTCCCTGGAAAAGATCGTTAAACAGCAATAAGCTCGCCCATTTTACTCTAGAATTAGTTTAAGTTAGGTCATTGTTTTGTTCTATTTTTTTATGATGTTCAATAAAGTATATTATCTATCTATCTACCCATTTCTCCACGGTATACATGAACTACGCGTGTAACAAGTGCGAACAGCTGGTATATGCATATACCATTATAAATATAATTCTTATGTGGATGTGCATGTCATTGTCACCGCCGTATTCGGCTGGAGCGATTTTGTTGAAATTTTTTGCGTGTCTTCAGATGGATTCGAGAATGGCATTGATAATTCGATCCGATAAAAAACGGATTTACTCATAACTCCACAAGATCATGTACTACAGGGGTAATATCGAAGGGAATAGCTAGTTATACAGTATAATATATAAGTCAATTCTTTACTTAATATAGTAAAGACTGTGAACTAATAGTAGGATTAGTTATGTTCAACATTTTAGATTTCTCACTGGTTTATACAAGAGTTTTTTTTAAATACCTAGCCTATCCAAACTTTTTATGTGAACTTTCAAAACGTAGCATTGTACGATTTTTCAAAAAAATAATTTATTTAATAAATTAATATAAATTAATTCCAATTTGAGTGTAGGAATAATAAAGTATTTTGTTAACATTTATTACTTTGAACAAAATATATGTATGTATCGAAAGAGTGAGTAATAAAGGTAGGAAATAAAATAGATATATTAAAGTTTATATTTAGCAATTTGTTATAAATTACTGCTTAAGTAATATGCGTATTTATGTCTTCAATTAAGTTTCAAATATTGATAAAGTAATTAATTTCACCGTGAACAAAATTTCGCATGTTAAATCATTATACAAAATATTTAACAGCTCATTAAGGTAAATTATTTTCTTAGATAATTTAACAGATACCTTATATTAAACGGTTTTCGTAATTAAATTATTTACCCATAATTAAGGATGTGCGAAGAAGATCGACATGTACTCAAAATTAAACTAATCAAAGAATAAATACGCAAATATTTTTATCAGATGATAATCGTGTAACTGTAATGGTCCAATGGACAGATGTGAATTCCTGTTAAGAGCTTTTGGTTTCATCCTGGGTTTTTTTATTCGGAGTGTCTTTAGTTATTAGCCCTACTGGATTTTACAGCGTAACCGGAGGGATGGACAGGCTTTTAAGGAAGCTGCCACTTTTCCAGTGCGAGCCCTTAAGGACTAGTAATCATGGGAACGCTGCTCCAAGGGCTACTCCTGCGAGGTCGAGCCTCGGATTCGAACAATGCATTATCATCAAATCACATAAATTGAATTAAGATCATCCCCAGGAACGTGGATGTCCACGTCCACGTCCAGGTGACGTCAGAAATCGGGGACCTCGACTCCGCCTCCGAGTGTCTATGTAAAATTTGTGTACTAACTTATTGTTTACAATTAATAACTATACTTTCCGGCAAAGGATACAATTGTGGAGAAATCTGCTTTTTTTATTGCTGTCAGATTAGCGCTTGTGATCTCACCTGATGGTAAGTGATGATACCGTCTAAGATGGAAGCGCTCTAATCTGTTAAGAGGCGACATACCCCTTACGGTTTCTACACAACATCGTACCGGAACACAAATCTCTTTGTTTGGCGGTACGTTTTTGCTGGTAGGGTGGTAACTAGCCACGGCCGAAGCCTCCCACCAGTCCAGACTCAGACAAATTAGAAAATACAATTTCCTAAATTCGTCCTACCGGGGATCGAACCCGGGACCTCCGCTAGCAAAGCGAATACTCGCACCACTGCGCCAGCGAGGTCGTCAAAGGCTTTTCTCGAGAGTAAAATATGTGTAACCCAGCAGTGCAGTTCAGGGCAGAAGTTCTCACGGCTGCTTACCAGTGCAGAGTAGAGTAACAGAGGCTTGACCCAAAGATGAGAGGAGGATCTCGGGTCCCCAATAACAGGCGGGGCCATAGCAGGGGCGAAATGCCCTTATCTGGACAAATGGCTGGGCAGAGAACACGGATCGCTTTCCTCCAAGTTGTTACAGGTGCTAATCAGTCATGGTTACCTCGGCAAATGCCTGTACCAAACTGTTGGCCAGCTGTCACGAGTGTGGTGTCAACTTAGACACAGCCTACCACACGGTGGCAGAATGTTCCGCCTGGAGACCTCAGCGACTCATTTTGACGTCGCTGATCGGCACAGACCTCTCACTGGCAAGTATTATTGGTGGAATACTCATCAGTCAGCAGGCCTGGAGAGCGGTTGCTATCTTCTGCGGAACACTCCAGCCTCGACGTAGGGGAGTAGGAAAGAGGAAGCGGAGATTCACACAACTCCTCCCTCTGTAGAATGTGTGCAGGCTGAATCCGAGGGGCCAAAAAGGTATGCTTCAGCAAACCTCTGGCTGACTGACTCTGACTCAAGGTTGATGACCGTCCCGCTGGGTTTTTAGTGGGTTTTGTGAGTTCTTCCCCCTCGCTAAAATCTCACACCCCCGACTCCTGTACATGTGTGTGCGAGAGTGTGCTTTTTCGACACTGCTCCTTTACACATTATATCAAACATTTAGAAAGAAACAATATAAAGAAACTTAAATACAGTTTTGTTATGTACCATTTTTTAAAAATAAACGAATGATGTATTTCAATACCAATATTATCCCTTTAACAGCCTTGAATATTGAATTTATAAAACCTATAAAAGGCTTATATTTAAAGGTTAAATAAAAAATTCTAATACATTTTTTTGTTTAACTCTATCTTTATACGTTATTATGAAAAATATAAGTTTGTTTTGTGCGGCGTCCGGCGGTAGTTCATACTCGTATTTCACTTGTCCCTTGGTAGTCGTTTTACCCGGATTCAACTGTATTAATACAGTGATTCTTTTTCTTAATTTATGATCTTGTGCCATCAAAATCTTAACGCAAATATATTTACCTTTACTTTGCACTTAACCTATTTCATTTTGTGAGAGCTGGATCAAAATTAATCTCTTAATTAAGAAAGCATTAAATCAATTCTTTAACTTAATTAAACACGAATAGGAGAAGCAAGTTGAAATGGGGGAATTAATTACAGATTAAAGCATCGACCGTTGTGTCGGTCGTAAATTTCGCAAATTTGTATCGCAATAGCTTTACAGGAACATAATTCTTCGACAAATTATTATAAAATACTGCGTCATTTAGTTACTTAATAAAATTTTGTAAAATAGGTATTGGCTAGCCCTATGATATACATATGTTTGTAATGTCAAAATAATATACTTTACATTAATAATACTGTTTTATCATTATACGACATTTTTGCAGACGTTATATAAACGGTTAGATACATAATAATCATGTATTGCAGAATTGTTCGTCTTTTAAAGTTAACTATAAAGTCCATTATAGCGATATCTATCTTTTAATATTTACATAGTATAAGCTTTTCATGGCAATTAAGTTTTTTTGTCTCTTTTATGTAACGCATACGAAGTTGTATGGATAAGCATCAGTATTATAAAGGGAAATAATACACATAGAAGTAAAGTATTAAATCATTACTTTTATTATTAGTTATAATTTCATAAAGAAATATTATCATGAACTTTATTAACTATTATATTCGAATCAATTTGTTCATAGGAATAATTTTATAGTTAATCCTCTTAAAATTATCTTATATACTTAAATATTATATATAACAAATTAATATTAATATCTAGCGCGTCTAATCATAAAGTCTCACTAACCTAACATTAATATTTCTAAATTCGCCAATTTATATCTCACATATATTATATTAAATAGAACGCTCTCAATATTATTATTTGTAGCAATATATTATCACTTATTGACTATTTGAACGGGTACATATCACGATGGCGATTTTTTAATTTTTAATTTTGCCGATATTTCGCCATCGTGATATGTACCCGTTCAAATAGTCAATATGTTAATAAACCACGAAAATTTAAGTTTAAAATATTATCACTTGACTATAATCTCACCTCACGGTAAGTCATGATACAATCTACATAACCTGGTGAGAAGTAATTTCTTAATGGTTTCGTAACAGCACAGCTATTTAAAACCAATGAAGTTTTAAAGCAAGTTTCATATAAAGCAAAATCATTTACACCTGGTTATTCAGAAGCGTAGTATTAAGAAAGAAACAGTGCTTTAGACCCCCTAAGCCCTTTCTAGAAAACATATTAATAGGCTGGAAAACATCGGTTTTTCGTCCCATATAAAATGTATACACCTATATATTTATAAAACAAAGCCGGGTTAGTGACACCATTATTTACACTTTTATATATTCCACTATATATAACTTAAGAACGATTGAATCGCTATACAGAACACCTATTAAAAGATGTCGCTGGACATTGTGAGAGCGGGTTTCCTCACAATATTAGTGAAAATCTAAGCGAAAAGATCGCTTTTTGCAATTCCAAAACTATTTACCTAATTGAGTTGAAAATCGGCACCCTTGTATGTTCCCTAAGTCGGATTCATCCGGATTGTCAGAGCTCCTGGATGAACAGTGTTCCGCTGGGTTTTAGTGAGTATCCTGGTACAGCCAGCGCGACCCACACTCCAACATGGAAGTTTATACTTCATCCGACGTGCATAAAGCATTTCCCAGCGAAAAACACTTGTATATTGTTCTGGCTCGAAGTCACAAATAACGGGGTTTCCTATTTCCCACAGTGTCGAAAACTACGTGAGTGATATCGCGGAGAATAGCTACTTAAATAACAAATCGATTTCTCACTTACAAACTACAAATGTTTACGTATATCGTGTACCAGGAGATTTCTGAGATAGTTATCATCGTTGGCAAAACATTCAACAATATCGAAGTGGTCCATTTGATCTTTGATTTCTAGATACATGTTTTGCATCAGACATGTGTTTTGTAACACTTCGTAAAACTCTCTTGATTGCTTCTTAAAAGTCGGACTATCGTTTTGACCGGCTAATATGTACATCCGTACTCGTCTCGCCTGAAGATGTGTGAAGCAGTTGAACTGTGGAGATAGCGGTATAGCCCATTCAACTGGTAATTGTACCGCTAAATTCACTGATGTGTGTACCAATTCCCTTAAGTCATAAACACCAGAAATGAGGAAGGCTCCCTGAAGGCGATGAGACCCTGGGGTTTGCTCCAGGAAGTCTGAATTTGAGAGGAGCTTGGCAACTAAGTGAGCACCAGCGGAATGGCCAGCAAAGTAGACGCCTCTGTAATCGAATAAATAATACTTTTAGAGTCATCATCATCAATCATTTCCTTTACCATCTAAAACGAACTTCTTCACCAGACATCCTGGTGCCACCTTACATGTGCCGAGGAGGGCCACCGAGGGGGGTTATACTGGGTATAATTCTACATCACCAGGCCTTTCCCCCAAGATGCCGGGTATGTTTAGAAGATTTCCCCCCGGTGAAGAAAAAGATCGAACTTCTTAAACTCATTACACAAAAAATCTTTAATTAATTTACGTGAAGAATTGAATAACTAAAAAAAAATCCTTGATAGCCTCGCTTCTTTTGCTAAGGTCTTGGGATCGATTTTCAGCAAGGCAGGACAACTAAAAACTTCTTTACCACCGTACCATCAAATGCCAGTGTTCCAGTACAATGCTGGATAGAAACTATGTTAGAAACCATCATAGACTGCAACATTACGAATTTAGGAAATTGTGTTTAGTAATTTGTCTGAGTCTGGACTGGTGGGAGGCTTCGGCCGCAGCTCGTTACCACCCTACAAGCAAAGACTTACCGCCAAACAAAGAGATTTGTGTTCCGTTACGATGCTGTGTAGAAACCATAAGGGGTATATCGCCTCTTACCAGATTAGCCTGCTTCCATCTTAGACTGCATCATGTAACATCACTTACTATCAGGTGAGATCAAAGTCAAGCGCTAAGCTGTCAGCGTACCACTGTTTTTAATTATGTTAAAACATCAACGGCTATACAAAATTGATCGAACGATGACGTTGATCGATTGTAATTATATTCAATTCCTACAATGATGTATTTTACACTTTCCTTGAATATAATGTACCTTGTTTAAAATTTCAATATTTAATTAAATAGGTTTTTTTATTTAAAATCTGAAGTTAAAACTGATTCTTTTATGTTGTAGTACATGATATTTGGTTTAAATACAGAGCCTTAAAATGGTAACTCTTTAATGCAAGTTATTTTCCCAAAAAATGCACAACTCCTTCTACTGAAAGTTTATTTAAGTTTTTTAAAGATTTCTTTCTATGTGATAAGTTTAAGTAGGTCGTGCTAGATGGCGTAGGAATGGATTTATTTTTCTTATTAATAGATTAAGCTATATGTATCTGATTTGAATTTTAGGGGATGTATGAAAAGGTATTTAATTCACTATTGAAAGATTGCATAAAATATATTTGTAAATTAGCCTTTTTATTTATTATTTATTTGTAAATACAGTCTTTAATTATAGCTAATGCTCTTAAAACAATAGCCACCTACGTGTAATTGGTGTAACGTATTGTCCTGTCCAAAACATTCAAGATTTTCTTTGTCACATAAGGTCCTCGCAACCTTTTGAGTATTGTCTACCACGATGTATTGTTGTCAATGACTTTACGAAACTGCACATAAAAAGGTCTCTCTTAATGGTAAAATTAGCTGTAATACATTAACAAGTTCCCTGTCCAATGAATCACATATTTAATAGAATACACATAGAAGGATTAATTTTGCA
This sequence comes from Elymnias hypermnestra, assembly GCA_015832385.1. Lineage (NCBI taxonomy): Eukaryota > Metazoa > Arthropoda > Insecta > Lepidoptera > Nymphalidae > Elymnias > Elymnias hypermnestra. Next base: position 1,573,779 of record JACTOM010000046.1, read on the forward strand.
CAAGCTTTTTCGAAATATACTTTAGGAAGGTTCTTCTTAAGGTTGTATCGCTAGGGTTTTCATAGCGAAGTGAAGAATGCTTTTCACCATTCTCAATAATCAGCTTTTGCTCAAACGTGCATGAAAGAGAGCTGCGTTCTGCTGGGAATCTGCTACTGACTGTACCCGCTCACCGCACAGCTTTTAAACATGACTCGTTTACAGTCAGTGCAGTTCGTCTGTGGGATGAGCTGCCGCAAGGGATAAGAAAAACCACCTCAATTTATTCATTCAAAGTCCAATTAAAAAGGCATTTTTTCAATAAGTACATCACTGCTTGAATGACGTCAACTATAACTATTATATAGTTTTTTTTGTTTAATTAATTATGGTGTTGCTATCGCCGCTGTTTATGACATAGTTTACTCGTAGCTGTAATTGTTATTAATATTTCCTTTAATTATTGTTTTTTTTATTTTTCTGTCTGTTTTCTTTAATACTGTAATGCCCATCTACCAACGACTTTTCTAACACTAGAAAGGTTGGCTGGTAGATAAAGCTTTGTAGCTTTAAGCCCGCCAGTTGCACTTTGTGCAATAAAGTTTATAAATAAAAAATAAATAAATAAAATATCCTCCAGGATAGCAAAACGATTATTAGCTGTTCAGAACGCGCATTTTCTGATTCTGCGGATGTACATGGAAATACTACACAGTTGTTCACGTAGTTCCCCGTATTCCAGAAAACGTTAATAGTTTTTGAGTTTTCATGATAAGTGATTGATTTTAGAGAGAGAGAGAGAGAGAGCATATACTTTATTGTACACCACAGAATATACAAAAAAATAATAATAGTAATAATAATTACCGAATAAGAATTGTAGGTACAGGTAGGCGGCCTTATCGCTCAATAGCGATTTCTACGAGGCAAACTTAGAGTAAAAGAATAATTACTAAAAACAAACGGGGCAGGTGGTGTCCAATCCAAACTTAAATGTAATGGATATAATAAATACGATTATAAACAAATAGATACAAAATCTACCTCCTCTCAAATATAGTACATACATATAAACTAATACATAAATTTAAATCTGCAGATACATAAAATACGGATATATATATACATATATATATATATATATATATATATATATATATATAAGCAATAATAATTACGATAAGATATAATAAAAAAACAATTAAAACAATAATAATATAAATTACCAAATCAAATTGTCGTCAATTAAAGTGACTGAGAAAGGTAATAGTGTCCAACTTGTTTTTTGAAAATTTCCAGCGACTTAGCATCCCTGATCTTTAGAGGAAGCTCATTCCATAATTTTATGCTTATGACTGCGAAAGATTGACCATAGAACATTGTTTTATGACCAATAATGTTAAGTTTGAGACTACGTGATGGTCTTAAGCACCTCCTGTCCATATCACGAAAAGAAAATAATTCTTTGAGATAACTAGGAGTACCAGGCCTGAATAACACACAGTACAGAAGGGAGACGATATGTAAATTCCGGCGAAAGCGTATAGGCAGCCACTTGTGCTTTGTTCGAAATTCTGAGACATGGTCATATTTGCGTAGTCCAAATATGAACCGAATAGAGATGAGAGATTTTGTAGTCGCTCAAGTGATTGATTTTAGTGTTATCCTCTTAAATATATATTCGTGATATAAATTATTTGTCTTCAAGGTGCCATCTATGTCATAACAGTCGTACAACCGTCATGACGAGTAACATTTTGTAGTAATTCAGTCATTTTTCCGCTTAACTAACCCGTAGCAGGTAAATATTAACAAAACGGTTTTGCCCTATCAACTAATTTACGATCGTAATCCCAAAAACTTATTGTAGCAATTTAATAACTATAGTTAATAAAATTAATTATAACGTTTCAAATATAATATTGATTGTTAAAGAAGAAAATGTGCTTAAAAAACAAAGGTTTAATTCACCTTATTACAATTTTTTTTCACTATGTAACGCTCGTTCGAGTAAAATCGGCTGAAAGACCGAGAGATTTATAGTCTACGTTTTATATTTAAATTAATTATGTACATTGCTGTCAAAACATTGTATTTTATGAATATGATAAAAAAATGTTGTATTTCGTTACACTACCTCGTCTTGGTGTAGTTTTCACTTATGTCAATTGGTCTTAAGGACTAAGCATGGGAGTTATTGCTATTTTTCAATATCTGTAACTCCGATTTTATAAAAAGTACATTAATTGATATCTTATCAAGTTATTTGTAATTGAAAAGTTAATTTTTTCATAGGCTACATATTAGGTACGAGATATATATATATGACAAATGTAGTATATAGAGATATAACACAATAATTCGTAGACACTGAGAAGGAAGAAGATTATTAGAATCTCAAACTTAAGAGGAGGATGAATGGTCTAATTTCTTTGCAAGCTTGTTTGCTATCTTGTTTTTCTATTAAAAGGATCTAGAAAAAATAATAGTTTACGTCTTTTTTTTAAGCTGGGAAATAAACCCCGATCAGTGTAAAATCTTATCGGGAATTTGGGACTCGCTGGTAAACCAGAATACCCACTAAAACCCAGCGATACCCTCCGCATCCTTTTGTGCAGCACCAGAGGATCGTTAGACGCAATATACCCTGGCACTCCGGACGATTCCGCTGGGAAGCTTAAGAAGGAGAAAGGAGAAGCGCAAATCTACGCCTCTTACCTCCCAACCTCCTGCGCCGAAGTAAAGGAGCGTCCACAGCGTTCTCCCTGTGCCTCCTTCCCTCCCTATCACCCGTTAGCGTCATCTACACATTAATAAACTTTAGTGCTTTCAATCAAAACTTAATCAAAGTATTTTCTTTGATAAAAATTATATAAAATTAGTTCAATAATATGCACTTTCTTCCACACATATTGACACATTTACTCATTTTTAAAATACTGACAGTAACGTAAAAATACTCTTTTGGATTGAAGTTAATTTCGTTACTTAATTTTTTCTCAGTAAAGTAGCAAATAACGGACATGTTAGTTACCCCATGCTTATTAAACACACAACATGGTTGTATTTGACTAGTAAAACAAATATGCGAAGTTCTCAGTATTAACTTTAATTGATGGTTACGTGACATTGAACATTTCTATTCTATTATTTGATAAAGGTATCTTGTAAGACAAATGGTTTAATTGTTGAATTTATTTGAAATTAATTATATCTAACAAGCTGGCGTGACAAAGGCATCGAAGCTATTGTCACCGCAAATTGATTAGTACCTTGATAAAACCAATTGTATTTTTAAATATAATCAACTGTAACAATAAGAGTGTTTTAGAGGTTACAATGCTATTAATTGAAGGTTAATATAATTAATTGGCGATGATATTCATTCTCAAGATTTACTCATTTGAATTTTTACAGTAAATGTATTTTTTGCTACAAAACTCCCTAAATGCGGTTAGTGTTGTAGTATAGTGTAGCTCATAATTGGGTTGAGGCTGCCTTAGAACACACATATCCATATGAATTAGCTAAATGCTGAATAAAGGATACTTGAAAGCCAAGTTGAGGTGAAAAAAGCAAGCAACATATCAACAGTACTTTTTACTTGAACAAGTACTATAATCTTATACAGGGTGGGGCGAAAGTCCCGCTGCCATTTTGATTGCCTATAACTTTGTTCAAAGAAAAGATAAGTAGGTTTGGTTTTCATAAAAAGATTATCTGTTTATTTCTGTGTTATATTTGGAACATTTTTTAAGACATTTGTCATGGCATCCTTTCAGGACAGGCTGAATTTCTTCAATTTCGTGACGAATAATGTCTTTAAGATGTTGAAGCGTTTGGGGTTTATTGACATATTTTTTTTATTTTAAAAAACCTCATAAGAAAAGGTCTGGTGCTGTTAAATCCGGAGATCTGGTTGACAATGATAAACCGCCAAGAACATTTCGAACGATGTCTTGGTATCAATCGGCAGCAACAGTAACTTCAACACCTTATAATAGGGACCAGTGACGTTTTTTATATGATTGATAGGCATACACTTGGCTGCTATCATACCCGATATTAAGTGTAAATGCAGCATAAGGTGTACCACGCTTGCCTAAGAGGTGCCTATTCAGTTTGACTTTGAAAAAACCTGGATCGTATGCCTCTGGGAAAACGGAAGCCGGTGAGGTGTTCCACTCCTTAGAGGTGCGAATTAGAAACGATTGGCTAAATCTTTTTACGCGGACTTGCGGGATGTCCTCCATGTACGACGGAGGAACAAGTTCTTATGTATAGCTCCTGCGCATACTCTCCGAAATATATTCTATAGAATACCGACAGACAGGAAGACCACGTTACGTCGATGCTGCAGACTAGTCATTCTCCGACCGAGTTCTTCGTCGCTTATGCGTCTCCGTGCTTGACGACCCACCGAATCCAATGCATCAAGCTGATACTTGGCTAAGCCATCTCAAAGGTGACTGCAGTACTCCATACACGATCGAACTTGTGCTAGATATATATTCCATAGCTGTTTCAGTGTGAAGTCCAAGTTTTTTTAGCCGCAGTTTGAGCTGTGGACTCGATGCACTGCCGGAAGTTAAGATTGGAAGATAATGTGATAAATACTGTCGGCGATCGGTGCAGAAACATTCCGGAAAGTAGGAGTGTAAGGAGAGGATCTCTTTTTTGCGGTAAACAAGCATGCTTGTGTTTTGGCAGAATTGTTTGGCAGTTTCATTGAATTAAATTAAAGAAAATTAAATTGACCCAAATACACTTTTTTAAAAAACCAAACCTACTTATATTTCCCTTGAACAAAGTTATAAGCAATCAAAATGGTAGCAAAACTTTATATAAAATTCTCGTGTCACAATGTTAGTTACCATACTCCTGCGAATCGGCTTGACCAATTTTTCCGAAATTTTATATGCATATTCAGTAGGTCTGAGAATCGGCTACTATATATTTTCATACACCTAAATGATAAGGATTGTCCACCCTGAACTTTTTTTATTTTTTGGACAATTTTTTAGGATAGCCATGTATGCAAGAGGGCCCTAAATATGATGGTAAGCGGGAGGGCCGGGAGAGGACCACCAAAAAAAGTGTGGATGAACTGTGTGAAAGAGGATATGTGTGTAAGGGATGTGAATGAGTAAATGCAAGCGGATAGAGTGAAGTGGTGAAAGGAAACATGCTGTGCCGACTCCACCTAGTGGGATAAGGGCTAGAAAATCATGGCCAATTTTTTTTATAATGTTCTATGACCATCCCCTATTTTTAAATTGCGATTATAGTTATTATATGCAAAACAATGTTTGCTGGGTCAGCTAGGTAGTTGTCTATGAGCGATGGATTGCGCTCAACATAAGGTCTTCAGATAATATATTATAGCCAGAAACTTACTCTTACTTGGTATTTGAATAAAAAAATGTCGATATGGTTTTAATACAGCAATAGTTTATTATGTTAAACTTGATTTATATATATGTAATTTTAATGTATACCTACATTGGGCGACCTTATCCCCAATAAATAAGGTACATTAGTGCGCACAAAACCTTTAAGAAAAAACAATAATACAGGAAAATTATTGGAATTTGCTTATGCAAATGTCTTATTGCATAAGCAATTTCTTAGCAGACAACCTTGGAATAAAGGAAACGTTCAGTGACATATATAAATATAAAAAAAAATTAATAATTATTAAAAATAATACCTAATGCATGACTGATACGCCAATATATTAATGACACATTTGATGATGAAACGGAAAAAAATCAACCCTGATTTAAAAAAAAAACATGTTTCTAGAACGTTTCTAGAACGTTTTCTCAACGTTATTTACGCCCCACCATGTTAGTACAGCTAAAATAAAGTCAACAAAAAAAACGAAAAAAAAGTAGAATAATACAATGACTCAACTAAAAATAATTCTAGTGTACAATGGGCGGGCCCTTTGCTATTTAGCTTATATATATATCTTTTCCAGAGAACCCAACGTATGAGGTGACCGTCAAAAAAAGGTCAGCGGAAAAAGGAGAGAAAAGGTAAGCAGTGTTTGTAAATTAAAAGACAAACATATATTACTTAAAAGATATACATACATATAAATACAAATACTTAATTAAATACACATAAGGACATGGGTACTTAATTTTTTTTATTTGATCGAATTTTTGAAACAATTCTCGAATTCACCTTAAGATACATAAATTATACAACAAAAAATCGATCCAGCTGTTTAGGAGGAGTTCAGTGATATACACACGAACAAATTACATATATATAATAGAAATAAAGATAATTAAAGAAATTACCTTGAGCCCATCTTCTCAGCGTATTCGAAAACAAATTTAGCAGCATTTTGTATTTGATTCACGATTTCTGGTAACGTGGCAGTGGGACAAAGGTCATAGCCGACGACGATTGTCTTGATCCTAAACCGGTACAGCGGCTGAGCAGGATACCGAGAAATTTCGCGTGACAACTCCTGCCAGTAACCACCATGTACGTAGACGAGGATTGGGGAATCTGGAAATAATTTACGGCTTATATTACAGGAGCTATGATGGTCTAATGGTGGGTGACACGAGTGGATTTTCGTTTAGATCAGATACCGTAAGTTACTCTTTATAAAAATGCTTGACTGTACTTCTCAATCCATCATTGCACTTCTCGGTAAAAGAAAACATAGTGAGGAAACATTATATCTCGGGAGTCATTTTGTATCTTGTTAATCCACAGTAGAGCAGCGTTGTGGGTCTGTGCTCTAAAACCCTCACTACTATAGGTGAAGAGGGCTATATCAAGCAGTGGGACGTTAATAAGATGATATTTACTTTCTTTATTTTATGGGATGTTTGGAAAAAATAGCTTGAAGTAATAAGACTGCCCTTGCACATAAGTTTATTTTTCATTACATAAGTTTTAGTATAAGTTATTGTATGATTCTGTGTTCAGTAAAACATATATCTCTTTCTTTTTATTTTTACCTCGTTTTTGTTATAAATTTCTTGTGTGAATAATAAATGTAAATCCTTTATTAAAAGAAAGCTTATTCGAAAACCGTGCTATAATTTTAAGGATTGAATATATTGCTTTAATCTGAAGTTATTGCTTTAATCTAAATAGAATATATTAAAATTACATTGTAGAGGTGATGATAATATGAGATATCCGATTGAATTTGTCGTAGGCACTTCTCAGAAGAGGCCGCGTAGAAAACAACGTAAATTTCGAGTTTAAGTTTCATATTTTAATCAAAGTTTAGTCAAATTAATTCTAATATTCAATTTCAAAGATCTTTATTAAGACGTACTAAAGAGATGTAAATCTGAGATATCGTATAATTGTCTGTAAATACTTCATATAAAACTAATTATGGGAAGTAATTCTTATAGTCAGTCTATAAAAAGCGGTTTTATTGCGCATCTAAAAAAAGTTATAATTATTTTTGTATTTTCATCCTCATAATATAAGACATTAGTCATTCCACACATAGTGAACGATCCCAAGGGAATATAGGATAACCGAGAAGAATGATGCAATAATAGTGAGAAGAAGACGAACAAAGTTAAGGGAGTGGTCTAAAACAATTTTCGCATTATTGCCTTTTCAGAGAAAGTTATTTGAGGCACCTTGGTTGGACGACTTCAAAATCTATAACATATAGAAACTGTTATATTAAGTGAAACTTAAGAGATAGATATCTGCTATCGCCTCTATAGATATATCACTTTTCAAAAACAATTTCACTCGTAACTTTTACTATTTTCAATAATATTATTTCAATAAAAGTGAAAAAGACTTCCTTGACTTACTTACAATCCATTATTCCATAAGATAACAATTTTATAGTATTCGTTGATACAGAAAACAATTAACATATAGTCTAAAATTGAATTATAAGTAAAAATGTTATCATACACATTCTATGTAACACAAGCACACAGACCCACATACTCGTTCACACGCACACACACACACACACACACACACACACACATTATCTCTTGCACAGTCGACCGTGCATACATGTCGTATAATAGTTTTAAATTTAAGGTTAAATTTTAAATTTTATTTGCTTTCTAGAGAAATTGCTTTTCGCAAAGTTTCAATAAATTGCACCACGGAGGGCATAACAATTGCGAAACAGTTTTAACTAATGTAATTGTTATGATCTCACATGTTATGTGCCATAACAATTTTGTTCCTAACACAAGACTGAAAAGTTTGATCCAGTGTTGGTTCGTTATTAATACAGAGGTATGAATAATATGGTTGATTATGGTCTTCTAAAATGTAAAAAAACTAGTTATAGGGGCATAACTACAGTGGTTGGACATATGGTATCACGGATTTTCTATAGATATTAATACCTTCTATAATACTGTAAAACATTTTTTTAATAGTATCCCCAGCGTACTCGATGACAGATTTTTTGTGACCAATTTTTTCGCACCTTGGGTTACATTAATGCATTTTTATTAGGGATCCCTTTTTTTTGAAAAAGTAATATAGCCTATGTCGCTCAGTAAAAATTCAGCTTTCTGATAGTGAAAAATTATTGAAATCTATCCAGTAGTTTTTGCGTGAAAACGATACAAACATACATACAAAAACACAAACGTTTCCACTTTATAGTATTAGTTAAGATGATCAAATGTTGACGTTTTATGCGTATAAAATTTCACAATTATTGTCGGGTAAACTTGGTTAAAAGATAAAAATGTTGTTATTTTGTTCTGTTTCTGTCCGATTACCTTTCAATGCTTTGTTAACGGAAGCAATTCAAAGGTATTTGTTAAGGCAATTAAATTGCATGTTTTTTGCTTTCAACGGTTCTTTACTATAAACATTAGCGTAAAATACTTAAAAGTTTACATCTGCCTCATTGATCTAGTGTTCGACTGCAGACATGAGGTCCTGGATTCAAGTCCTGTCTCGGGCGTATTTAATAATCGATACTGAGTTTTCAGTTGAGATATTCTCAGTATTTGCCCGAAGATGGGATGTTGGCGGTGTGCCCCATCCTGGTCCTACCCTCGCAGAGAGAGAATACACTTTATTGTTCACCACAAACAATACATGAAATACATACAGTAACTTAATTATAGTGTAAAAAGTAGCGATTTCTGCCAGGCAACCTTAGTGTTAGATAAATTTTGTTACGAAAAGAGAACACGTTAAGCGATGAAGATCCTGCGCCTGATCTCTCTCCGATCGTATCGGATTGCTGTCCTGTCGGACAATGAGAGTGAAGGAATTAACTAATATACTATACCTGCAATTCTACAGCGGAGAAGCGTGGTGGGTCTATCTTCTCTTTCTTATGAGTAAGGAGAGCTGTCCCCAGCAGTGGGACGTTAACGTACTTTTTTTTTAATATTGCTGACAGTTTATCGCTTTACTGTGATCTCACCTAGTAAGTAAGTAAAGTAAGTAGGAGCACATTAACGTCCCACTGCTGGGCACAGGCCTCCTCACCCAGAGAAGCGAGGGTTTTTAGAGCATAGACCCACCTCGCTGCTCCGCTGCGGATTGGCAGGCATAGTACACAAGTGCACTCTCTATTCCTTCACTCTCATAGTCCGATGTGACGGGAATCCGACACGACCGGAGAGGGGTCAGGCGCAGGACCGACGACTTAACGTTTTAATTAATAATTCTAATATTGACAAAAAAACACGTGGCATTTTTATTTACAATTTGTCATTTGAGATTTCAATAAATTATTTGTATTAATTTTCCACACCTTTAATATATTAATGACAATTAAATTCATTAAATCCCTAATATATTTTCCTTTTTCCGTCTCTCTAAGTCTAAATTAGTTTGCCAAAGAAGTTTCTCTGTATAACCCAGAGAGTTCATTTAGAAGTAAATTCTACAGAAATTAATTTATTCAATGTTTTCAGATGAAGTCAAGAAATCTTAGATTGACAATTTGATTCGATATATCTAAAACATTCTAATATCCACCTTTTTATATACAAAAGTAATTATCTAAATCCAGTCTTTTAGGTGTTGAATCACATTCACAGATACGGAAAATTATATAAATTAAGTGACGATTAATTTTCCCATATACCTATTGATGCTTACAGACACTTATTATGCTAGATAAGTCTAGAGAATTCCGAATTGGTTTACATGTAATGGATTTCATTTTATCTTTATTTATACAATCATACGTAATACGTCGCATAAGTACCGACGTTAGTCATACATATATAAATAAAAATAAATAATAAAGTTATTAAAATTAAACGTTTTCTTACTTGTATCTTAAATAAAATCAGGTTTTTCCGGCGGTATTTCACGCATAGTTCATGATCACGTGGAGGTATGGATGAATTCGTTATTTATCGGATCGAATTGTCAATCTAAATCATCCTCGAAATTTTCAGAAGACAAACAAAATCTGTCCAGCCGTATGGGAGAAGTTCAGTGACATACAGACGCACCGAAGAATTTTTAAGTAGTTCACAAGTTACCAGTATCATACCATCATATATACCAGTAGTAAACAAAACATTGTATACACTACAAATAGGCGCAGCGAGAGTTATGATGAATCGCCGAAGCGAATGGGGAAGAGGCGACGTGGGGACGCTTCGCCAAGGCATCTGTTTCACACGCCACTGTTCATATTTCACTTCAAAAATTGTGAAATAGTTTTTACATGTTGAAGATATTTAAAATTAAAAGTGATTGTCTGCAAAGTCGGTTTACGTGATAATGTCATATGAAAGTATTGATGAAAAAGTATTGTTGTAATAAACAATAGAATTAGGACGATGGCGCCTCTTTATCGCTTGTTCCACGCTCTGGCTTGCACGCTCGGCTCAAACAGAACGTCAGTATGCTTTTTCGTGCGTGCACTCCGCGTTCATCGATTTATAAGACGTTATCACGTCAAAAATAAAATATATTAAGTACGTATTACGACATGTTCGTGTATTATTCATAAAACACATATATTTGAAAACCCATTTGCCGCATATGCCAAATGAAGCTAAAATACACTCGCGTTTAATTAAGTTGACATTCCTTATGTTTATCTAAGATTATGTTGCCTCATACGAAAATATGCACTAAATTTATTTATTGTAAAGTTGAACTAAATTAACCGCTAAATAGTTTTTCAATTCTTACTAACAATTCACTCTACATATCTTCTTAAAATTTTTAATAGTTAACAAAATACTTTTTATTCATCCACTCAAGATCAAATAAATTGTTAAAGTAGTATTTATTAAATTTCATCAATTGCGTAAAATGGTAGTGGCATCTAAATAAACCTTATATAAAAGATTAAAAGTTTCTATCTATACGTTTAATAATTTTTTTAAATGTAACTTCGTTAGGCGCATGAGGGTAATTTTTTTACGGATGAAACGAGTGATTAGCGTCACGAATATTTGCAACGTTTTAAATGCTAATTCGTCTGATGGTTAGGTAATTTTTATATTTACAAATAAAATGTGGCAGTAGAGGTCAGCTAAAAACGGATAAATGAATGAAAAGGCTACCCAAAAAAACATTCCACGCAGACGAAGTCGTGGGTTCAGACAGTAATAAATAATTTGTTAACATTTGCAGTGATGCAAAAGATTTATTTATATTTGATTTTGAAGATATTTAGACATGGTATTTTAACATTATTAACTAAAGTCGACGTATACGTTGAGTCAATTTGTAGTTTCTTCCTAAGATCGTCACCTGATTAGTAATGCTTCGTCGCATTTAATTGCTTTACGTATTTACCCATTGGCACTTCTCGAACTTAATCTGTTAAACGTTTTACCCAATACGTGGATTTCAAGTTACGTTTATGGAAAAATCATAGGAAAATTCACATTTAATATTTTGTTATTGCGGACAGGTTAGCGTTAGACTGAAATCTCACCTGATAGTAAGAGGTAACTTACTGCTTATGGTGTCTACACAATTTTTTTGCTTGGTACCACGCCTTTGCCGGTGAAAAGATAGATACAATTGAAATGTATTGATGAAGAAGGATGCTGCATATAGCACGAACCGCAAGAAGACAAATAGGTCTATCTTGGAGCAGCTTGGTGTTAACAGCGGAATCTCGACTAAATGCTTCCAAAATATCATCAGCTACTTTAGTCACATTGCCCGACGTCAGCCCAGGAATGTAGACAAATTGATAGTTCCTGGAAAGGTGGAGGGTAAAAGACCATGCAGCTGGGCACCTAGTTACTACTCCGACAGGTCAAAACGATTACTGGTCTTCCATTCGTTGCCGCTATGAGAATAACTGACCACGAAATGAGATGAAAGATGTATGGACACTTGAATACTCAAGTATGAAGACCACTACCGGCGGGAAGAAGACATGTTTGATTTACGATGCTGCCAGGGATCAAACCCACGATTTCTCTGAACGAGAAAATACACGACTTAGCACTGACCCATTATGTCTTATAAAAATTGGAAATGGGTGGGAGGATTGGTCGTATAAACATAGGGAATGAAGAAAAATACGTAGCAACTGTGTTAAATGATGCTAATTAATGCCTTTCTCGAGCCTTCGATACGTCGGATCGTTGATCTCGAACATTTAACATTTGCGGTTCATCAACCACATTTGGTTCGTTAGCCCTAAACCAGGCATTGTTTACCCATTAACAGTAGTAATATTTATGATAAATTTAATTTTTAACAGCCGATTTTAATGTTGAAAAGTACAGTTAATCTTAAGTGTTGTAATTTACTTTAATTTGCTAGTTGCAAAAATATGTCCATTGTTTTTCCAACAACATTCGAAAAAATGCTTGTTTAAATAAGTCATTTAGAACCATCTATGTTTATACACTTTTCCTGAAGTTTAAAACTGACTTTGATTATCGCAAAATAGATTTAATTAAAAAAGTGATATTTGAAAAAACTGTGGTATCCAAGTTAAAAAAATATAAAGTTGAGTGAATGAATAAAAAAAAGTACATTATTATATAGGGAACGTTATAACTAAGACTACAAATTGATAAAATCTGTCATCTATAATATAGACATTCACAGTATTTCTAAAATGTATACGATTTAATATCACTAAATTTTCACCTACTTTCAAATAAATTTCCTTCTCCTTAAGATTGAAGCTCCATCTTTAAGAAATTAAGATTAGCTATAAGACTGCCTTTTTGTATATTCGATTTTAATTACTTATGCCTACTTATACTTTGGTCAGTTTTTGTATGGTATACAATAAAGAGCCTTTAAAATGGATATTATTCTTCAAGAAATAAAATCGACAGTCTATATTATATAGAAAGCGCCAATAATATATTTATTTATACTTATTTTGTTGTGAGGAAGTTCACCTTGCAAATACAAGAAATCGCGTATAACTGGTTTTTGTTATTTCTGTTAATTTCGATGATAATCCGCTACATAAAATCTACTGCTGCCACGAAAATATCCTTTCAGCTAATGAATTTAATATCACATGAGACATAATAAAGCTGGTCATGATTTTTGACTTCTAAGTTTTTAATTTTTATTTTACAGAAGGATTTACCAAACATACAATATCAAATGCGACATTTCCAGCGACACTGATCATACACAATAATATTTTTCGCAGTGTTAAATTAACTTAAGGCATTTCCTTATTATGCTATTCAAGTAAGAGCGCAAATCAAGTTTAAACTTAAATGTTGAGCTTTAAGCTATTATGCGTGAGGATATAGAACGTTCTTTCGTGTCGAGTTGGCGGGATGATTATATCCCAGAATTGCTTCAGGGTAAGCATATTTGAAAGAAAGAAAGAAACATTTATTCTGTAATGGTGTTACAAACAGTATTCTTAATCTAGCTTTGCAGCGTTACTGTCTGTAACACCACCTGGATAAGGTTCACAGTATTAGTATTTCCTAACAATATTTTAATACCGAAAACTACAATGATCAATTTTAGAATTTTACCAAAACCCATAAGGCATTTAAGAACTTAATCTACAAAATTTTACATCTCCAGCATATTACCCTCTTAAGAAGAATTGACACGTAACTACTACTTTCATATTTAACTAATAAAAGGCTCTTACCGTCTGGTAGATCGGTGCCCAAAATATCCAGCTTCTGTCCCGGGGTTGATCCATATTCGATTTCTGATTTATGGGGTAGGTTATTCACGGCGGCTTCACTTGCTGTAAGGAGCAATGTTAAGCAGTTTATATTTAATTTATCGACATATATTAATACTAACTTGAAATGTATATCCTCTATAATTAATAATTTACTCAAGTTCTTTTGAACTCTCATCGCCAATAAAAAGATTTCGAGAGATACATTTAATGAAATTGTAAATTATATTTCGCGTTAAACTCCCTTGTCTTAAGAGATTTCGATAGAAAGCCAATTTTTTTCTAATTAAGCAAATCTCTCTTGAGATTTATCAACAGAAAAACGGTCTTAAAGATATTTTTATTTTAATAATGACATCAATCCGAATATAATTGAACTCTGCAAAGATATAGACATGGTTTAGGTCATATAAATGTTAAACATTGAACGGTGCGGGAGTCACATTAAAGAAACCTATTGAAATTTTAAAAATCATCCCCTGACCGCATTTCAGCTACGGCGGCCTATTTCATTTAAAAGATTAGCCATTTGCGCAGGACATATTGTAGTACCCAAGTGTGTGTGCAAAGCCAAGTACAATCTCTATTCCTTCACTTTCATTATCCAATGGAACGGCAATCCGATACGACCGGAAAGAGATCAGGTGCAGGACCAATAGCTTCCCAACTTCAGGCCAACACTAAGAATTTCTTAACACAAAATTCTATATCACTTTCGAATGCGTCTGACTTGGAACTCGTATCCAGGACCTCATGTCTGTACTCGAAAAAAATGACCACTAGATCAATGAGGCAGCTGTAAACTTTTAAGTATTTGGCACTGATGTTCATAATTAAAAACCTTTTGAATTACATCCGTTAACATAGTCCTTTATATTGAAAGGTAGTCAGATAGAAGCAAGAGAGAAGCAAGCAGATGTAGAATGAGGCAGTTTATATAATATCTATTAAGCAAGTAATAAGTGCACAATATTATCAATAAATACCTAAAGGTCTTCCTTTAGGTATTTATTATTAATGTGAAACACAAATTTCATTTATCCAAATATCACTAATGTGTAGAGACAACATAACATAAAAACGAAAGACACCTCTTAACATTTGCAGCCTAATGTATTTTTGATATAAACGAGAAAGAAAATAGTGCATATTAACATCGTTAACCAGTTAGATAATGATCTGTCCAAGCAGGTTTGCTATAAGAACAAGAATTTAGTGTCATTTGCAGAGCATTATCGCCTTTGCTCTTTCGTTTCGCATACATACACTGTCTAAAGAAATAGCGTAAATCAAGATAATAAGAATGTGTTATGGATTGATTTATCTTCGTGTCGGAATATAATAGCTTAATTGCCAATATCTAACACCTCTTTTGCAACCTCGTTATTATAGTTTATTTGTCTTTTTATAAGTATTACTTCTCCTTTACATTTGATGATATTATTAATAGATTATTTTAATGTTCTTAGTTTTTATGTGTAATTGATCGGAATCAAAGTTAGTTTTTAAATACCATTCGAAAATCACCAGTTTATTATACAATTGTGGTAGATTATTCCAAAATATAGTTGAATTTTAAAGAAAAAACATGAAATTCCAACCTGTAGTTACAAAATTAACGTGGTGTTGCATTACATCTTGCGGCGAAGAGAATCTCTTCGACCACATACTGGGTGAATACTCCTTCTCTAAATCTATGTCGTCTGTTATTAACGCCATTTCGTCCTTTGTCTCAACCTGTAACAAATATGACATAAAAGTCAATTCCTACTTAAAACGGGTCCATTACATGATTTAAAAAAAAAAATTCAAGCGAATGTACAGAATAGTATAATAATGACGCATGATACTTTGAGGAAGATAAATCGCTGGACCCCATTAGAAATCCTAATAACATAACTATTTAGGAGTGTTTGAAGTTAGTTTCAATAATAGAAACTTCAAAATCTGCCTCTGTAGTCAAGATGACATTCTAAGTACAATAACGCTACGACGAACGACTATTACATACAGTTTGCTCATGTGATCACGTGCCATATCGATATGAAGCGTTTACGTAGTTAGAATGTCATCTTGCCTACAGGCCCTGCCCTCTTACTGAAGTTGTCGTTCTACGTACAATAACGTAACGTTAAACGACAAGAACCACACAATATTTTCATGAGATGACGTCACATATCGATATGAAACATCATTCCCATACATTTTCAAGCGTTCTACTGGCGTTAGCGTACTTAGAATGTCATCTAGTCTACAGGTCCTGATGTCTAAAATTTGGGTCATATGTACTACAATCGAAAGCGATCAACAATGTTTTATCGATAGCCATTATGAGAAAGTAATCAATTATCTTCCAATGGCGTCTACTTTTTACCATATCAGATTGGAAAGTTTGCTAAGTATCACATTTGTTATATTAAAATTTAAAATCTTCTTGCCTGAGGCCTTTTTAATGGCGGGGAAATGCTTCTACGCACACCGCCCAATCTGAATGTGTAAAACAAGCACAGTCAGTGACACCAGAAGATGCCGCTGAGGGCCCCACGCTGGGCATTCTGCCACGGCCTTGCCTGAGGCCTCCTATCAGCCAAGATTTAAATACGTTTAATTCTTCTTACATGTGTGTGACTGAACTACTCCACAACGACTGAACCGATTTTGACGATTATTTTGTAAATGTTTTAGAATGACAATTTGAGTCGAATATAACAGATTCCCATACATTTTCACAGAGTTAATTGGAATAAATCTTAAAAAGTCAAAGACTTTTGTAAGTTGGAAACTACATAAATCTTTTTTTTGGCATCTCTCTTCAAATTCGACTTACAGAAGTTCTAATATACTTGGTATTAAACTCATGTATAGTTTAATACCAAGTTTTACGTGAACATCGATGAAATGTTCTAGCAAATGTTATATAAACGTGCAAGGTTTTTTTTTTTATATGTTAAAAAGGCAAAATTATATAACAATCTATTATACACTTTCACATATCAAAAATGGTTTCATTTTATTATATCATTTTGTCATTAACATATTTTGTGTCAACATTAACTGTGTCATATTTATATCGAGAATTTAAATTAATTTTTATGTTCAAATTATATATATATTGTTGTTTTATAAATTCAGATTGCAAGATTCTAATTAACTCCTTTCTACATGAATATATCAATGCTTACTGTTATATATCTTTATTAATAAGTCCAAGAAATCCTTGAGATAACATTAGAAAATCTTAAAACTAATTGTTGAAAGTTGCAGATATGACTTCTTTATTTTATTAAGCTGCGTAGTTTTCGATCCCGCGTAAATGTGGGGAAATCTACTTTTAATCGAATCGACTTGTTGCACACGTACAAATATACGAGTATATGTATTTATTTAAAATAGAAATGTCCGTAATATCACATTAACAGCGTTTCACTATATGCATATTAAAGTACTAACAGAACCCGCGACTGTTTTTTTGGTAGCATTTTCATTAATTTAGGCAAATGGTTTCACAAATAAGAAACATACCCGCACTGCCCTTTGAAGGTGGAATTTCCTAAAACTTACTTTTGATAGTTTCCATTATGTCAAAAAACAATTTCTGACCAAGCTTTACATACAATAAAAGATATAGTTTGTAAATGTGAAGTTTGAATTTTTTTATGTGAATATTTGTTTTTTTTTAATTAACAGCCCCGCAATCGCCCTTGCAGGTGGAGTTTCGCAAAATCCGCCCTTAGCTGACCTCTACTCGGCAAAAGGAATATTCCTACCAAATTTCAAGTCTCTACGCTTTATGGTTCCAGAGATATCGTGTTGAGTCATTAGTTAACACCCTCGCAACTCCCCTTGCGGGTGGAATTTCGTAAAATCCGTTCTTAGCTGACCTCTACTCGTCAAAAGGAATATACCTACCAATTTTCAAGTCTCTATGCTTTATGGTTCCAGAGATATGGTGTTAAGTCATTAGTTAACACCCTCGCAACTCCCCTTGCGGGTGGTTTTTCCTAAAATCCGTTCTTAGCTGACCTCTACTCGTCAAAAGGAATATACCTACCAAATCTCAAGTGTCTACGCTTTATGGTTCCAGAGATATCGTGATGAGTCAAGAGATACCTGGATTTCTCTTATATATTTAAAGTATATACGGGATTTATATGAGAAAACCATTTTTTTTATATTTCATCTGTCTGATTACAGTAATCTGTGAAACGGCTGGAGCGATTTTGACTAAACCTTCATTAGCGGGGGACTGATGTTATAAGGTACTCCTCAAACTTCCCTGAAAGTAGTATAAACTTAGGTTTTTATTTTTCACAATAACAGCCAGTTATATATCAAGTTATCACAATAAGTTACACAATTAGTAGATACTCTCACCTTATAGCTTATTTCATCACACACTTGTTTACTATAATCATTCCGTCCAATTAAACGTTTCAAGTTTTTTAAAATAACAAATTTTATTTTACACTTCACAGACATTAAAACGGTTTGCTAATCGACTGGTTTGAAAAACAATACGTTAAGTGGCATGCTGATAAGACAGGGGCATTAACTTGTTTAATACTTGTCTTTTAAATGGTGTTGTCAAAAATATTTACGACTGACGATTAAATAGCAATAATAAATTCATTAGTATTTGGTGTGAAACTTCTTATGGCACGGTAGGAGAACATTTCGTTACTCGTTACGTTAGGTACTTTTGTGCGAGTATGTATAAGTGTGTGGGATCTGGTAGTATACCAAGATAAATGTATTACTCATGTATAAAATTAACTGAAAATAAAATTATATAGTAGAGTGCTAACACAATATAAACCAAAGAGGTTTCACTTCCACCACTGTTACACTGATATATGTATTTTTTTTTAAATTAAAATAATGCAGATAATAAAAATAGTAGTATAGTGTAATAGTAAAATATATTAAAATTAAAAAAAAAATAAAGAAATATTATATTAATTTTAATTCTAACGCATAACAGTTTGTATTTCGATTTGAAAAAATACCTTAATAAGGTATTTTTTTTTATTTTTATCCAATCCACGAGTTACCTAATAAAATTATCAATCATATGAGAGATGAATTTTTATATATTTAAAGAAAATACACCGTGAATCAATAAAAATTGTGTTTTAATGTGTTTATAATTAGCGAATATGAATAATCAATTTGAAATAAAATAAACTAGTGTTATCTTTGGCACTTTTATAAAAACAAGAATATTAGAAAAAAAACTGTACACAAACAGCGAACGCGTGAAGTATACTGTATAAGAATAGATAAACCTAGAAGCAACATAGTATACGAGCTTCACAACGAAGTAAAGATAGGTATGGTAGAGGGGGCATCATATGAAAATGTCTCTTATCTATTTTACATTCCACAACGAGAATCATTTGGCATTAGGTGAACTACACTTTTAACGGGGCTTAGAATAAAACTAAGTCTTTTTTTCTATATACAAGATGTTTAGAGACCGCTCCCGAAAACTAAAACAGATCATAGTACAAAGGACACCTTTGGGAAGGAAAAATAATCGATCCTGGTTAAAAAATCTACACACTCTACCATCTATTACTAATGATTTTCCTTGACTTACAATCCATTATTCCATAAGATGACAATTTTATAATATTCGTTGATACAAAAACAATCAACAAATACTTTAAAATTTAATTATTTTTATTAAAGTAAAAATGAAATACATTGCGTTCCCACAAATAAATTACAAATGAAAAGTTCATGCGTACAAAGTACACATGTCAGAAGTACAACTTCATTGGCAAACTAATTTTTAAGCCTTGTTAATAGATTTCTGAGATTGAGAGGGAAGGAAAGAGAAGGAAGGATATGTTAGGAATTTAATGAATTTAATTATCATTAAAATATTCAAAATTTCGAAAATTAATACAAATAATTTCATGAAATCTCAGATGATGAATTATAAATAAAAATGCCACGTGCTTTTTATGAATTATTTTTGTTTTATATTTTGTAAAAAATATAGTATATTAAATTATTAAATGATGAGTGCCAAATTAAAATAAAGTAGCAAATTAAAATGCCACATGATATTTATAAATATTAAAAATACCTAACCTTCAAACGAATTAGCATTAAAAACGCTGCACATTTTTGTGACGCATTACGCGTTTCATCGGTAAAAATTTTACCCCGATGCGCTTAAAAAAAGTGATAACGAGAATTCAATCGGTTTTGTTAATGTGTTATTTTAACTTTCTACGATACCTTTCCATTTAGTTTTAACCTACGTTATAGGCTTACATATTTTAGTCAAAATATACCTAACTAAAATAATATATGAGAAATTGTTGTCGAGAAAAATTATCGACTCTTTATATATCATCACTACTTATCTGATACCATATAATGTTATCTTGTACTATATACGAATTCTTTTATAACATGTTATGCGATATGCCTCTTTAAACCATATTTTGTTGGTAATCAAACAAACGGTAGATTGAATACCGTGACATTGGATTTGTATAGAAATCCTTTTCAATATAATCACTCAAGCAATTTTGCTACGGTCTGATTTGTCACACGTTCTGATTCACGTTTATTGATTTCAGTAAACATATTGTATTACATTACTTAATACCAAATACATTTTAATTAATCATAGATGTTTTATGGAACACAGCATTATAAAGAAATATACAATTATTCAGCATAACGTACTTTTAGTGTACAATTGCGAGATCTTATCACTTAATAGCAATCTCTTCCAGATAAGCCTAGTGTCACAGAAAGGAGAGAGAAGTTAGGTGGTGTGTATATATAAGTAGACATACATTTATAACATATAATATCATAACTAAGCGACAATTGTAATTTTTACCGTCATTTATGTCAAAATTTTTATAAAATAAATGTGTAACTTTAACAATATTTTTAAGTTAAGAAATAGCAAAATGTGTGTCCTACAATTATCACTTACAACAATAATACTTTACAGAACCATTAATTCAGAATAGTTGATGGAAAAGGCAGAACCTCATCTTCGTTCTCCAGGCCGCCTTCTTCAACGAGAGGAGGTATCCGCGACATTCTCTCTCTCTACCTGATATCTCATTATACGTAATAACTGACTCGCAGAATGAAGCAATTGACCTCCAGTTCATGTTGGTGGTTAACGAGTTACCGCCCTAAGTCTTGTGTAAATAACCCAGAGAATATTAGGGACTTTTGTCCACAAAACATGGCAGGCCCATCGTAATTTCGCCTTAATATAAATCACTAATAACCCGCTACTATCGTATTATAAATTTACACAGCTATTTCTGACGTTGGACTACTCAGAATGCTCTGCAGTTCTGCAACATCCAACCAATTTAGACTATAACGGGTCATCAGTGATTGTCTATAGTCCGATATCTCATATACTCTAGAAGAGATGATTTACATCTTCTAGTTCCCCGCATAGAGTGCAGTTCGGTGTAGTCGCCCTTTTTAACAAATAGGCATATTTATTAGAGGAATAATGCCCGGACTGTAACTTGAAAAAAACCTTAGTATGGTTTTACCAAAGTTAGCATGTTCAAAACTGGTGTTCGTGGAGGTTCGCTCTGCATGGTCTTATACCAGACTTATGTTCTGGATCTTTCATCATAATATGACTTCCATAAACTTTGTATCAAATATCTTACTTTCGGAAGGCTATACAGAGATTAATTATTTATACTATAGGCGGATCGTTTATCGGGTGATCTTTGACAAAATATATTAAAATTTAAGTGTATACATTCAAGTGACATAAATCCAAATGATACCGACTCAAACAAACTTGCACTCGCTCATTCATAACCACATAGACGCACAACACCCACACCCACACACACACTTTTAACACACTGTCCCAAACATAAACATATATGACAAATTTATTTGTGTTAATTGTTTAGTATTATGAACAACGTGTTTTATATAAGCGAAGACGTTGATCACTGCAACACAGTTTATACTACTGCAGGATCATCGTTCCTATGTATTTAAGATAACACTGTACTGTTCTTTAAATAATAAATAATGCAGTGAGACTTATCTGAGTAAATAATATTTTTATTTTGGTTTTGATTATATAAGTTTTGAAGTTCCGACATGGTAGCGAGTCTCGGCTAATAAAGTGACCTCTTAGTAGGTCATAGCTTCCTCATCACTTTAGTGTCGTAAGTGTATCACTTAAAATATAATACATACATACATACGCTATGTATGTATTATCACGCCTCATTCCCATAGGGGTAGGCAGAGACCACGTCCTTCCACTTGCCACGATCCTTGCATATCTCCTTGGCTTCTTTCATTCTCATTAAACCTTTCATACAAGTGCGTCGGTTTAGAGTACTCTTGACCTGGCCCTTATTTAAAATGTCCTAGATTTGGTCCTCATGGACGTTCGCCTTGGTCTTACCCTTCCAACTTTCGCATTCACTTTTGACTCATAAATCCTTTTTGTCAATCTCCTTTNCGTAATTTCGCCTTAATATAAATCACTAATAACCCGCTACTATCGTATTATAAATTTCCACAGCTATTTCTGACGTTGGACTACTCAGAATCAGTGATTGTCTATCGTCCGATATCTCATATACTCTAGAAGAGATGATTTACATCTTCTATTTGCTCGCGTAGAGTGCAGTTCGGTGTAGCTGCCCTTTTTAACAAATAGGCACATTTATTAGAGGGATAATGCCCGGACTGTAACTTGAAAACTACCTTAGTATGGTTTTTACCGAAGTTAGCATGTCCAAAGCTGGTGTTCGTGGAAGTTCGCTTTGCATGGTCTTATACCAAACTTATGTTCTGGATCTTTCATCAAAATATGACTTCCATAAACTTCGTATCAAATATCTTACTTTCGGAAGAATAGAGAGAGATTATTTATTTATACTATAGGCGGATCGTTTATCGGGTGCTCTTTGACAAAATATATTAAAATTTAAGTATATAAATAAAATAAATCCAAATGATACCGGCTCAAACAAACATGCACTCATAAACACTTCATAAACCCATTCACCACATAGACGCACAGCACCCACACACACACGCGCAAGCGCACACGTACACACACACACACACACTCACACACAGACACACACACACACACACACACACACACACACACAAACACACACACACTTTTTAAAACACTGTCCCAAACATAAACATATATGACAAATTTATTTGTGTTAATTGTTTAAAATTATAAACAACGTGTTTTATATAAGCGAAGACGTTGATCAATGTAACACAGTTTATACTACTGCAGGATCATCGTTAATTAATAATAAGTAAATAAAGTTTCACTTATGGGAGTTCAGTGTTTGAATGTTAATTAGTAAGTGAAAATAAACCTGCAATGAGACTTATCCGAGTAAATAATATTTTTATTTTGGTTTGGATTTTTAAGTTCCGACATGGTAGCGAGTCTCGGCTAATAGAATTACCTCTTAGTAGGTCGTTGCTTCTTCAACACTTTACTGTCGTAAGTGTATCACTTAACATATAATAAAAAGTTAGAAAACCAAGATTTCGTTTAAAATATATCATACTCGTTCCTATAGACTATGTAATGTTAAAAACATTTCAATGTACTGCGGATTTAATTCGCGTTAAGGATGTCCTGAGAAATGAAATTTTCGTTGCATAAGTATAGATTCTATTGTAAGCCAAATTTATTTTGTACCAACTGACTTTTGCTTACAACAGAAATGAAACCAATAATAAGATATATTAGAGGTATATTCTATTAAAAGAATGGTGCAGTGGAAATGATACAAATGATAATACAAGGTAGAGGCTGATTCTATTTAGAGAATGGAACAGTAGAATCGACACCGATTATAAGATATTTT
Source organism: Elymnias hypermnestra (assembly GCA_015832385.1). Classification (NCBI taxonomy): domain Eukaryota; kingdom Metazoa; phylum Arthropoda; class Insecta; order Lepidoptera; family Nymphalidae; genus Elymnias; species Elymnias hypermnestra. The sequence goes on from JACTOM010000046.1 coordinate 1,597,749, forward strand.
AGAAGTAGTTTCTATTTCAAGAATAGGACAATAGAATTGACACCAATGATAATATAAGATAGATGTAGCTTCTATTTAGAAAATAAAAGCTAAGCATCGGCTTATTAAGATTTCACCGTTGGGCAGAAACTCATATGAGAGAAGGTTTTTAAGAGCACAGACCCACCACGCTGGTCTACTGCGGGTTAGCAGATTACACAAACCTTAGTGAAGCTTATGAAAGCTTATGAAAACTCAAAGAGGGACTAGAAATTACAATCAAGCATGTAAGTTTCCATTTGTTAAGAGAAACTCAGATGTCTCCCCGGGATTTGAACTACTACGATACTACTTTTTTTTAACGGGGGGGGGGAAATCTCCTAAAGATACCCGGCCTCTTGAGGGAAAGGCCAGGTTATGTAGGATTATACCCATTAAAACCCCCTCGGTGGCCCTCCTCGGCACATGTAAGGTGGCTCCAGGATGTCCGTAGGAACCTTCGTCTGGTGCCGCCACTGTGCGATGACATACACATCCCGTGGTCTGACTGCAATGTAGCTTAAGGCCACGTAAGCTACATTCCTCCCGGGGTTGTCTGCAACAGAACGGTGCGGGCCCCCACTCTCACCGTTCTCAACCNCTGCGGATGTAATTTGTGTTAAAGATATCCTGACATATGAAATTTTTGTTGCATAAGTATAGATTCTATTGTAAGCCAAATTTATTTAGTACCAACTGACTTTTGCTTACAATAGAAATGACACCAATAATAAGATATATTAGAGGTATATTCTACTAAAGGAATGGTGCAGTGGAAATGATACAAATGATAATACAAGGTAGAGGCAGATTCTATTTAGAGAATGGAACAGTAGAATCGACACTGATTATAAGATATTTTAGAAGTAGTTTCTATTTCGAGAATAGCACAATAGAATTGACACCAAAGATAATATAAGATACATGTAGCTTCTATTTAGAAAATAAAAGCTAAAGCTAAGCATCGGCTTATTAAGACTTCACCGTTGGGCAGGAACTCATATGAGAGAAGGTTTTTAAGAGCACAGACCCACCACGCTGGTCTACTGCGCGTTAGCAGATTACAATCCTTAGTGAAGCTTAAGGAATATTTAAGGTTCTTGAGGTTTCCTTGGCTGAAAAACTCAAAGAGGGTCTAGAAATTACAAACAAGCATGTAAGTTTCCATTTGTTAAGAGAAACTCAGATGTCTCCCCGGGATTTGAACTTGCGACTACTGAATATATTACTATCAGCTTATTTAGAGAATGGTATATTAGAATTGACACCAGTGTATCTAAAATTAGATATTGTAGTTCCAATTTAGTTATATAATTATTTTTAAAGGTAATCAGACAGTTACATTTTATTTATTTATTTATACAAGACCCTTACAGTGTACAAAATAACATTAGTTAATCTGTGGCTTCCACACTAGGATTCCCTGTATCGTGGAAACCACATACTTCCAACACATGTAACTAAAATTACGTGTAACTATATACAAATCAATGTTACTATGTAATTATTATTTAAATTTAACATAAAGTAGAATAGTAAAAAATGCAAAGATAGCAAAAAATAGTAAAAATGCAATGACCAGTGTCTAGTATATACTAGATATATGTATTATATTATATTATATTTGTATATACGAATGCTGTAGTAATGAAGTGTGTTTCTAGTTGTATGATGAATGTGTGTATATTCTATGAGTTGTTTTTTTTTCTATTTAATATACTTTATCTGTCAATAGCTAATAACTTCTTCCTGTCTAAATAATCCAGTTCTGCAAGCCCTTTACTTACAGTGATTTTGCAACTGAGTCTAGTCATTTGTAGTATACCGAGAAGTTTGTTTGCTTTAGAGTACAGTAGTTAACTCGCAAATAAGAAAGATTTACGTGCAAACTCTGTACATTAGACAAGGGCAGACCCATTTTTGTCGCCGACTGGAGATCAACACTGTAGATATTGCTGATTTATGAAATTTAAGTATGACAGACAAAATATATAAGTGTCTGACTAATAGCGAAATTACTTCTTATAACATAATAGTTTAAAATAACCAATCAAGTTTAAGCAAATACTAAAATACTTTACTATATAACATTAGTATAAAACACACACCCACACGCACGCACCCTCAAATGCACACATACACATACGCAAGCACACACACACACAGTTACCGAATTATTTTACACAATTGCGGCTGATTTATTTTATACAATTGCTGCTGATAGTTGGAACATTATTTCTTGAATTAATATGTTAGGTAAAATAAACCTTACAGGCTCGTGATACAATTTTTTTAAGCCAAATTACTTATCTAAATGTAACTTAACTTTTTAATATGAAACTGTTCGGCTTCCCTTCGTGCAATATCCACTCTTGGAGAATTGTATGTTATGTTATTCGAATGAAAGGGACATTGTTTATATAAACTTGTTACATATATCGATAGGTATCCCATTTCCGCTCAATATGGCACAAAGGGTATCAATTATCGCAGGCCACGTAACGTGCTGATATACAAGTATGTATTTGAGCTTTCCAATCTGAGGCAAATGAACTGCTTTAATTATAATAATCTTAATTACGCTTGGGGCTTATCATCAGTTACATATATTGTCTTATTCAGCATTTCCGTATATCTTCGGTTAACTACTATGATATCAATAAGAAGTATTTATGAATAAAGTAAATTGAAATCTGTTTGTAATTTCAAAATAAATGCCTAACCTAACAAAAAAAAACTACTTTACTCCATTTTTGTTAAATTTTATCTCAATGAATAATGTTTGAATCGTAAAAATAAAAGCAGCATTTTAAAGCTTCGAGACTATTTTTTGGTTTTATCTAGGTTTAAGGCCAATTTATTAAAAAATGCATATTTAAAACGCAAACGATGTTCTTAGACACAGTTGGTGGTGTAAGGCGTAATATAAGAAACATTTTTTTCTAACGTAAATTTTAAGTTTATATTGTAAATAGCATTGAACCAAAGTTAAGTTTGGTACTTTTTGCTAGTACAATTTTATTAATAAATAATTTTATACATAATTACGCGCTGCTTAATGGAATAAACGTACAGAGAATTAATTTGCTCATTAATTAAGTAATATCTGACTCATCTGACTAAGGCATATATATCTATTTATCATATTCATCACGATATCTCTGTAACCATAAGGCGTTGAGACTCTTGAGGCGTTGAGAGAAGTTTGGTGGGAATATTCCTTTTGCCGAGTAGTCAGTCAAGAACGGATTTTACGAAATTTCACCCGCAAAGGAAGTTGCGGGGGTGTCATACTTATGTTTCCTCTTTGCAAAACAATTTCCCTAAATTAATGAAAATTCTACCCAAAAACATTCTACGCAGACGATGTCGCGGGTTCAGTTAGTATATATGTATGTATACATATCATAACATGTATTGTCTTATTTTAAGCTTAAAAAATATATAAAATTAAAAGCAAATGCAATCGATAAACTTTTTAAGTTAGCTTTTTTTATATAAGATTCTGTTTTATTTCAAGACTTTCAACATTTTAAATTTCTGTATCAAAGTAAGTATCAAATCGATACAAATTGACAATGGTTAAATCAAATATAATAATAGAATCTCTTTTATGAGAAAACTTCAGAAATCCCTTCACGAGATACTGGTCTACCCTGCATCAGACACGAAATAATAATATAAACTTTTTTTTAATTTTTTTAACATTAATTTTAATTGAATTTTTAAAAACATGTAATATGGGTTGTTAGGCTGAAATACAGGATATTATTATTGTATGAGATTGCTTGTGCTTTAACTATAAGTTTCCCATAATTTTAAAGGGTTCCTTCGTTCCCTATACAGAGAAGAACCCACTTCAATCTAAGCCAATTCCTTCAAATATGTCGTTTAGAAATAAGTTTTATACTATAAAGTAAAATAAGTTTTATAGGATCCGAATGTAAATATTAAAAATATAAACAAGTTTTTAAAGTGAAACTTCTTAAGGCGCGTGAGGGTAAAATGTTTTATGGATGCAAAGCGTGATTAGTGTCACGAAGATGTGTAGCGTTTTTTATGCTAATTCGTCTAGCATTTTAATTTGCCACTTGTCATTTAGTAATTTAATATACTATTTTTCATAAAATATGAAATACAAATATTGCATAAATTCTCTTTTCTAAATTTTTAATTCAAAAACAATTAATTAATAATTTTTAATATTGACAAAATCACGTTATTAACATTTTTATTTACAACTAGCAGACCCGACAGACTTCGTTCTGTCAAAGAGATTTGGAATGTGGCAGTTTGCAGTTTTACGAATGATTTTCGAAATGAAATTACAACGGTACTAAATATCTATGGCTCTTACATTTTGTAACTATTCAATTTGGTCGGGTTGTGACAATTCATTTGATTTTGAACTTTGTACAGCGGTAATGTTCAGAGGGTGCTTAGCCAGATAATCTGTCCGGTTACTAGCTAAGCATACGGGTTACTAGCTAAGCATACCCCGGACGCCTCGAGCTATTACTACCGCTCTTCACTCTCCTGCCCGCGGCAGTAATGTCCTATACCTAACCCTAATGCTCCCCAAAACTCCTCTTATCCCACATACCNAAAACGTTTCGCGCTTACCAACACATTTTGCGATTCATTTTTATGTCATAGATTCGTCAAATGAGATTTCAATAAATTATTCCTTTCTTGTTTGTTATTTACTTATACTGTGTGATAAAATATATGTAATAGGAAAGTTCTTAGCACAAATAATCTATGTTTACAGAGTTTGTTTAATGTTTATATCTTCATGCACTTCTGTTTACATTTTTTACAGCTATGTACCAGATAAGTGTTAATAAAAATCTAACAAAATATACATGCGGCGTTCACGGAAATTACTTATTTTTTTGTGAGTTTACATAAGAATGTTTTAAATTGATAAGTACATCCGGATTTCGGCGTATTTACACAGGATCGTGAATTACGAAGACACCACCGGATGTAGCTAGTTACTTATGCGAGTTACCATATCGAAATAATATTAAAATGGTGTATATTTTTGTAAAAGGTCAACTTGCATGTCAGACATTTGAAAGTTTTTGTAATAATGATGATTATATAGCTCTAGTCGTCAAAACTACGTAATTTCTTTTGAATCATATAGCTATTAAAACATCATTACCACTAAAGGTAGTACAGTAATAAATAATTTAAAACCCTGTCGTGGGACTATAAGGATTTTGATAATGATAAGGATGTAGATAATAAGGATTTTATATAACTTTTATACGATATATTTTATTAACTAACAAATGATCTAGGTTTTCCATATGATCTTTTATGAAATTTGTACTATAAAATAGGAAAAAATAAAGTTTAAATACTTAATAAATAAGCACAATCAGCGGCCTTGTCTTTAAAACATTGATCTCCATGCGAAGGTCAAAAAAATATTTATTTTATCAGAACATAACAGTAAACTGGGCTTGTTAAATTAAAGCACGTTCATTGTATATTTATAGAAATAGTAATTTAACAATTTTTAGCAGAAATATTAAATTATAACATCGGCATATAACTTATCTGCTATTTTGCTTTACTATTCATAATTCTTTATTTTATTTTTATACGTTATTGTACACCACACAGTAATTATACATTAGGAAGGAGACTTAAACTATGTAAATTAATGACGGACAAAAGGCGGTCTTATCGCTTTAAAGCGATTTCTTCCAGACAAACTTAAGGAAGGAGGCTTAGTTAAGAGTTTAAAGTTAGGTGGTGAGAATATTCTTTATGTATACGAGTATAAATCAAATGCCAGTGTTTCTATATGTAATATTATACATAACGTATATCTATGTTTTTGCTTGTTACTCGGTGACTTAAATCCTTTTTTTATACTAGCGTGTGGGACCCGGAAGCTTGGCCATAATGCCCACTGAAACCAAGCGACACCCTCATTAACCTCAATTGGAGGTGTCATAAGCTCCCTTGGGCATTCGCCCTGACAATTCCGGATGCAACCGGCAAAGGGGGTTTAAGGCGGAGGCCAGGGGCGTTGAAAAAGACCTCCTGCCTCCCGGCCTTTTCCTTCGAAGGGGCGGGACATCAGCAGCACTTTCTCTTTCTCTCTCCATTGCTTCCTTCCTGGAGATGATAGCCTCGCAGACGAAGGGCACTGTATTCCATTCTACCTCACTGTCAAGCATTGTGCCTACTAATACTTGGCAATGAGAGATCAGCGACACCAAAGGATGTCGTTGCGGTTGCCAAGCCGCAGGGGGGTTATAAATTCGATTAGCAGGACAGCATATTTGTTTTAAGATTACTAGAGGTCTAGTAACTACAATATTACAATAACTATTAAGTAATATATTTTATTTATTAATCGTGCCAAAATCGACGACATCAGTTACCAGAAATGAAAACTCTGTAATCAAATAAATCAAAGTAAGCCTATTGAAATCATGTTATCTATTAGGTTACTTGACCAACCTTCAAACATGCATAATATTAATGTATGTTAACAAGATTATGATTTCAATGGTAAAAAACAACAAAAACTTATGTACAGGATATATTTTGTATATACCTTTGGTATTAAAAAGGTTTCTTCGTTTTCTTATTCTGAGAAGAGTCCACAACAAAGTCTCTCGGGTATCGGTTATTTTTACCATCATCATCATTATTTTTATATTTAGGTAAGAGCATTTACTTCTTACCTTACTTTTCTACGGTCAAGTAATCTTTCAAATATATTTGTCTTTTAACAAAGGATTTAAATTTATTACGTGACGTCTCTAGACCATCTTCTGGGAGTTTATTATAGAAACGTAAACGGTTACCAGTTTATTTTATAAAGATAGCCTAGAAAAATGACTATGATTTTAAGGTAAATTAAAACCTTAAGTTTATAACACCATCCTTTACTTGTTTTACAAAAAATAGAATTTCATCTATATGAAATTATGTAATAAAAGCTCACGTTTGTAACAGTAACCAATTGTTGACAATAGCGAACAGACTAAGCTCATTCTCTGACCTACATTTATCTCCGAAATTATATTGGAATTGTCTAGTGTGATTCAAGTCTACAAAGATTGATTCAGTCTTATATTTTCTTACAAGCAAAACCGGTCGCTTTGCTTTACTTCAATGCAATATTATTTGTACAAATACAGGTAAGTAACAGCCCATTTCATAATAGGTTTCCAGAGAATTAGGTGTACAATTAACTTAAATTAACATATTCCACAAAAAAATATAAATAACCACATTATATAAATCGTATAGACACGTGATATAAAACATTAAAGAAATTACAATTTCTTATGATAAGAAAGACATGAAAACAAAGAAGATGGGCTGATGATATAAAGTTAAGGGACTTTTAATTTGTTGAGCTCTTTTACCTTCAAAATAGAGTTCAAAAGGTGTTCATAAACGGTATTGAGTCGTTAGGTAAACATGGTTATGTAAAAATGGATCTCCCACAAGGGTCAATACTTGGCCCTTTTTTGGTCTTAATATAAATGATTTTGCATACCATGCGAAAGACAAATGTTATATAGTCCTATTTGATGACGATAGTTCTTTGTTGTTTAAAGGAATTTTTGTAAGTAACTCTTGAAAAATATTAGCAAGCTCTAAATCTGACGAATTTTTTTTATTCTCTAGTTTTAGCGATCATTATTTGTGGATTGCTATTAAATTGCTATATTTGTTTATTATGCTGAGGTCTTCGTAATTATATCAGTGAAACGTACATTCGGTTTTACGCTGTTCCGGAAATTCTCTAATTTATTAAACTCTGTTTACTCGTCGTTTTTACGACGACAGTGATTGGTGGACTTATTATTTTTGAGTGGAGCGTTTATTACAAGAAAAGTAGCACAGGAGAATGAAGTAATATTCTAAGTTTTGTATCAACGTTAGTATTGTGTTTAAGTCATTCAAAGTACGTAATATAATAGTGAAGAATATGAGAATAGTATGACTAAACCTGCGAATTAGTGAGCGACTCTAAAACTAGTTTTAAATTAAATTCACTAAAACGCGGAGTTGCTTTTTCGGTTTCTGTATTAATTACTTTCAAAGTTGTTTCAATTACATTACGACTATTTTGTATCATACATTTTATGTGCTGCGATTTAGCCAAAACACATTTCTTTTTGAAATCCTTGGAAAATAATCTCACATAATTTCTGAACTATACACTAGTGTAGCATACAACTTTTGCTTACTTTTATGCAAATCAACCTTGGCCTATTCACTGAATGCTATTGTCAGTAAGAATGATCGATTTAGTTTTAAATATATATATATATATATATATATATATATATATATAAAAAAAATCAGTCTACGTTTGAATGACGAGAAAGAGTCGCCAAATATATCTGTATTTGCTTTTTAAATATCTCATTATATTTAAACAATGTTCTATTTAGTGTAGTATTTAAATGTTGTTTTTTGAGAGTCGTGCCCTAAATGTTGTTTTTTTTTTGTATGAGGTCTTGCGTTAAATTTTGGAATAGCCAGTCTAAATCTTTTTACAGATTAGTGTTGTCAATATTTAAAATTACAACATTATGCTTGGAACACATTTAATTGTCCTAATTTTGAAGGTTAAAAATTTTATATCACGTCTCTATATACCAAATTAGTTGGCAATAAAAGGGATTTATATATCACTGAATAAAAATATCGTAAGGAAACCTACATATCCCAGGAATAATTTTGTTTAGCTTCTCAGTGGAGCAGCATGGTGGGCCTATGTTCTAAATACCCTCTCGCATATGAGTGAGGAGGCCTCTATCCAACTGTGGGACGTTAATAGAGTGCTACTTACCATTATAAATTGAAATTTCCTTACGTTGTTCCTTCACCGAAAAGAAATCACATGGACACAGCTCTGTTTTACATCGTTTTGCTATTAGTGACGTGTAATGATTTATATCAATTTCGTGATATTTTTAGACTACAAATAAAAATTAATTGTTTATTTGTAAAGAAAAAATTGCTTCTATTATCACCATGCTATAAATTAATGAGATACTCGTATGTGATTAGCAAATCGACTTTAATGATCTATAAATATTTACTTCTATTCATTAGTTGTTTATCGAGATCATCAATATGAGTTATATTTTATTTAAAGTATTATAATTAATGTGTTTATAAACATGTGATTAAGGCGATGAAAAATGGGTTTTAAATGCCACAATGACCTTACACACAATTGGCTCGGTAGTTTAGAATCTATTTTATGACGTTATATGACCCAATTTTTATACCAATTTTACGAAGGAAACAGAACATTCCATTTGTATAAGTGATGACATTAAGCTACAAAGAGTTTTATAATTATGTTTGCTTGTCGTTTATGAATTCTGCATTTTAAAATCGTAACTGATATACATAAATGATTCAAGCATTGGTAAAGTATTAACTCGAGGTTGAAATAGAGTAAAAAAAACTCGATCCAAACTAGTTTTAGAGGGTCACATAAAAGAACAAAATATCGTATCGAATACTTATAGCGAGACAACTATAAAAAAAGAATATAATGGGAGAATGTTTCAAAGATACGTACCATTGCAATGTTTGTGAATTTATATGGTTTTTTACGTATTACATTTAAATAACAACACGACTAAACAAGTAATATATAAACAATTCAATTCCTACATTAATTACATAGAAAAAATCAGTAAAATTATTCGCAATACAAATTTAGGCAATCTGTAATTTTATGAAAAAACTTTATTATATCAAAATCAAAATATTCTTTATTCAAGTAGGCTCAAAAAACACTTTTGAAACTGTCCGTTGGTAACAAATTTACTAACGGTTCTGAAAGTTGAATCCGCTGACATGAAACCGACTAGAAACTCAACGATTACTCTTTTAGAGATAGTTGTGTATGTTACAATGAATAATATTTTGCTCAAATAATCTTCAACATAATAACATGCCTTTTGTAAAATTACTGTTTGTGACATATTTCTTAAAACTATACGGAGGCAAGTCTAAAACTGACTACGGTATCTTATTAAAAATGCGTATACTCAACCCGACAAATGATTTCTGAACCTTCTTCAGTCTAAAATATCGGATTACAAGTTTGTTTTTATGTCTAGTATTAAAGTTGTATTTAACTTTTTTTCTGTATATGTGAATATTATTACGGATACATAAGATATTATTAACGTATATATTAACATCTAGTGTCGTCGACTACAAATTTTTAAAAATTTATTTAAACTTGAGAGGATCATTAAAGTTTTCTATACTTTATTCAGTTTTCAAACTTTGTTTAATTAGTTATTAAATGTAATATTTATTCCTTACCGAAATTTTTAATGAATTAACGCGTTCGTCCACAGTAATCATCCAGGAAGTTCCAATCTATGCTACACGTTTCCTACACTTTGTTTGATCTTATTGTACCACCATGAAATAAGCTTTTGTAATTTTTTTATTGTAGTTTTAAATATAGATATATTCCAGATCTGTTTTGTATCTATTACGTATGTTATAAATAATTTTCTCTTAAAAAATCTTATTTGTTGGTTAACGAAACTACCTGCAATGATGTGTACTTGTTAAAATATAATTTTTATTAGAATAATTTTATTTTATGAAATGTGCAATTAAGTGAAAATCACATTACTCTGAATAAGGTTTTTTTGCTTACTTTCTCTCTACTGTTAATTTCAATAATGGTCTACTTGAAATTTGGACATGGTGTCATTTTTATTATTTTGATGATTTTTCAAATCAAAATCTATAAACATGATGCTTAATAAACTATTTTATTACTACGAAACGTAGTACAGTAATAAATAATTTAGATTTGAGACCCCGTATCAAAACATTGCAATTTTATGCTTCATTCTTTATACGTTGGAGCCATATATAGAGCCAGTGTGAATAAAAATACAGTCATTAAAACTATGATTATTAAACTTTCCTATTCTAAATTAACTAGTGCCTATAACAAGTTTTAGAGTAAAGTTAAACTTGGTAACTGCCAATTATAGTTGAAATGGAACAAACGATAGCATGAATAGGGCCTGGTAAAGTTTCTGTTATGTTCAAAGTCCTCTTTATTAGGTAACATTCCTATTGTCATGGAGTCATTAAGAACCAAAAAATTCTGGTGTAGACTGTGTCACGTCGATTTTTTTTAAGTTCCCCACACACTAAAATCCTCTGATTATGATTCAAAAAAATCTTTATCTTTAGTTTTAATATTAATGAAGTTATTACTTTAAATTAACTTCAACATCAGGTTAGCGTATTTTCGTAAAGGTAGAAATACTGTATAAGTCATTCTACGGCCAGTACTAACGTAAGAGATATAACAATTTCGAGAACTAAATTTAAAACAATTTTTAGCTAATCTATAGTCATGTTATATTTTCTATTCTACGTAGCTACTCTGTAGTCATGTCACTGTACTATGTTTCAATTATAAGTAGCTAGTCTGTAGTCATATCACTATACTAAGTCGTTTGTTATTAGTAGCTAGTTTGCAGTCACGTCTCTATACTCTGTTGTCTGAGTAGTTAGTATGCAGTCATGTTTTTATACTCTGTTGTCTGTTATAAATAGTTAGTCTGTTATCAGATCTCTACACTCTGTGTCTGTTATAATTGGTTAATCTGCAGTCATGTTCTTATACTCTATTCTCTGTTATAAGGAGTTAATCTGCAGTCATGTCTTTATATTCTGTAGTCTGTTATAAGTAGTTAATCTGCAGTCATGTTTTTATACTCTGTTGTCTGGTATATGTAGTGAGTCTGTAGTCATGTCACTATATTAAGTCGTCTGTTATAAGTAGCTAGGCTTTAATTATGTCACTATACTATGTCTACATACACACAGCTAGTCTGTAGTCAAGTCACTATACTCTGTTGTCTGCTATAAGTAGCTAGTCTGTAGTCATATCATTATACTATGTAGGCTTATTTGTGTTTATACATCGATATGTAGTATTTGTTACATACGTATTGATATATAGGCTAAACAGGTACAAATATTAATTCAATATGAAATAATGCACGAACCCAAACATAACTTACAGCAAAGTTAATTAAAGCATTTGAGTAAACGTACGCAAAACATGTTAAGTTGGAATTACAACGAATATGAGGGTAACAGGTGCTCTAAGGTAACTTATTTTATCGCACAAATATATACAAGGATAAAATACCGTAGCAAGTCTCATGTTTAATTGAGCATACGTATTTATAAAATTATAATGTAATTACTTGATAAGAGTGTTTACCAAAATTGTATATTTCAGTTCAGATAACGTTAATATACGACCTCTTAAGATTATAGTTAAAATTTGTATGTGTTTATCTTTATTTATTAGTTGTGAAAGTACTTTTAGTATTTAATTTTCATCTATGGGGAATAACTCAAGGAAATGAGAGTTGTTATAAATCTTTATATATAAAAGCTTCTGTACGTGTGTGAGTCCTCCTAAACGATTTGACCAATTTTGAAGGAGTTTTATTGGTTTCAAATTCAAAAATTCTTCATTCAAGTAGACTTTCACAGTACTTTTGTATCGTCAAATACAGTTTTTTCCACATATTATTTCAAAATTAAAGTCTTTTATCAGATAAATATTAAGCACCTTTTCAATCAAGTTAAAACTGCGAGCAGCGCAAAAATTATGAGGCTCCATTCTAATTAATTCTAATACGACGTTTAAGGCAGAAGCGAGTTTTTGTGCGTTTTCTATATTAAATGACAGATTTTATGTAGTCCCACTTTATGTTTGTTGAATTTATTAAATGTCAAGAACTGTGAGTTGCCTCAGTGTTTTCAATTATTCTTCTTAAACTCTCTTCCTATTACTTCACACTGTACAGATTTATCTAGGGCCCCAACGTATAAAGTGTCATGTATAAATCCTAATTTTGTAAGACAGTGTTTCTATGATCAATTAATTACTTGTTAATGTTCTACTTTTTGTACTAATGATATCTTTTTAAGCATGTTTTAATAGCTTTACAAGGAGATCGCTGATGATGGGACGGAAAAAAATCGACCCCGAAAAGAAAGAAACACAATATTAAAAACAGCTGGTGCTTGACTGCCCGGGTCAATGACCGCCAGCAGCCGGCGATTTTTAATTTAGTGTTTCATTGCTGTTTTTTTTTAATAAAATATTTATTTATTACTTTCTGTAGGTGTACAGAAGGTTCTGTAGTCTGTTTCTGTCTTTATTTTGTTTTTTTTTTGTGGTGATAAAAAAAAACAAAATAAAGACCAACATCTGGCTAACATAAGATGGCAGAGTACAAAAGGCGGTCTTATCGCTTGATAACGATCTCTCTTTGACAACCTTTGGTATAGGAATAGTTGTAGCAGAGAAAGTATAAACGATAGTTTCGTAAAAAATAATGTATTTTTTATGAAACTATCGTTTCATTTAGCTGTATCAACATGATGGAACGTAAATAATGTTAGTAAAACGTTTAAATATTAGATTTTTTTATAATCAGAATCGTTTTTTCCGTCCATCATCAATGGGGTCAGGGGTAGTACTAACGTCTGTTTTTGTTTTCAGAACCGGTCTTCTAACACTTTGTATGTAAAATAATGATGATCTTGTTTGTTAAATGAACTTATATGTTAATAGAAATTACATAAACGTTTAAATATCTAAATCGCGAGTAGACTTTTTATTTTTAAGGGCCAACTGTACATCTTGTTTGAAACTTCAACCGTTAAAAATACTTCTTAATTATCTGCTCAAGTTTATATACATTTTTTAAAGCTTGTAGCGGTGGTGTAAGGTAAGTAGCAGCCCATTAACGTCCCACTCCTGGGCACAGGCCTCCTCATTCATATGAGAGAAGGTTTTTAGATAGAACCACTACGCTGCTCCAGTGGGGGATGGCGGGCATAGTACATAAGTGCCCTCTATATTCTTTCCTTCTTATAGTCCGATGTGACGGGTTATCCGACATGGCCGGTGAGAGATCTGGCGCAGGACCGTCGGCTTAACTTGCTCTCTGAGACACGGGGATGGATCACACCACCAACTTCCCAACTTCGGGCAAATATTGAGGCCCAACATGGGACTCGAACCAAGAACTGAGGCCGAACATAAGAAACACTAGTTCAAAGAGGCAGATGTAGTAATAATTTAAGTTATTTTACAAAAGTAAGTTTACAATTATTTTTCTTCGTTGACATAAGTAGAAATTTTAGTTTTCTTTCACTGTAAAGCATAAATTTACATTAATTATCTATTGAGTTTAGGTGTTCTATTGACGTACAAAATATTAAATAAAGCATTGAAGTGGTATGTATCATTTTTAGGTATAGTTTTAGTTAAGGACGTAACAGATGTTAATTTAATAGATATAAAAAAATAACTAATTCAAAAAAAGTCTTTTACATATTTTTCGTAATGTATGAAAACTGGAAATGTTCGAATTAAATTATAAGATATAATTATAGAATAAGATATTATTGTAAAATAGATGTATAGTAATAGTTATCAGAATGAACCAGTAATCCTCCACGAGGGTTTATCCGAAGTTATCAACTCGGATCACATGTAAAGGTTAAATACAACATTGTTAAAGTAATTTACCTAAAATATTATATATTTTGTGTACGTACGTGTGTATATTCACACATTCCTGCTTAGATTTTTCAAAAGTCAAAACTAAGCAATGAAGTATCATTAGAGATAAGTTTAATATAAAGTGAAAATCGAGCCTGACCCATTTGACTGCCTCGATGGCGCAGTGGAGTACTTGTTTTGCTACCAGAAGTCCCGGGTTCGATCTCCGGTAAAACGAATTTAGGAAATTGCATTTTACAATTTGCCTGAGTTTGATTGGTGGGAGGCTTCGGCTGTGACTAGTTACCTACCAACGAAACGATGGGATTACCAGTGAAGCGAAGTGCGATGGTTGAGTAAGATGAATAAATATTACACCAGTGAGGAACTTTCTGTCTGAAGGATTTTGGAAGATAGCTAAGGTGTGCTGGTTGTTAGCATAAGAGAGACTACTATAATTGTAACGTCGATAATTATATAGGTAGCAATGTGAGTTACTTTCACCAAGAAACAAACATAACCGGAGTGTGTTAGCTACCTGCGACAAGATGTATCCCATGTGGCAGTCCCTATGGGGCGAGCGAGGTACTTGAGAACGTTGATGGGCCTACGCTTTGTACGTCTACTATATAAAAATCAGATGTACGGATCTGTCCATCCGTTGATAATTATTTTATAAAATTTATAATACATATCACATAATATATATTCTATTTATATAATCCAATATTTTTAGTTAAATATAAATATTTAAAACTATTTCACAATGTAAAAGTGTAATATGAATAAATGTAGTGTTGCGGTACGATGCTGTGTAGAAACCATAAGAGGTGCATTACCTCTTACCAGATCAGTGCGCTTCCATTTTAGACAGTATAATGACTTACCATCAGGTGGGCTCACAATCTTGCGCTAACCTGTCAGCTATAACAAACCAACAAAGTCAAGTGGTCTGTTCTTTTAACATAATATAATGTTTTAGATTATTATCTCGCTATGTAGAAGTGATGTTTGTTTGAACACAATGAAACAGATTGATTATCAAAAACATTATAAGCAAGCTTCAAAAGTTATATTTTAATTTTTTTCCCTTCAAATTATAATCAATCTATATATCGATGGGCCCCACTTACAAAGAGTCAAGTATAAAATCTTTATTTTGTAAGACAGTGTTTTGGAGATAGTTTATTCATAACTGTTACCTCCTTTCATATTAAGGATATGTATTTATAAAAAGGATTACCTAGATAGATAATAAAACATATATATGTCGGAAAGCGGTAGTCTTTGGAACGCTGGGACCATCTATCTGTCGCGCGGGACAGAGTCATGTGTCGTGAGCCGGCGGCGGACTCGCTAGTTCTCGAGTGACGTTCCGCCAGAGCGGTCGACTATTAAAACTGTCGCTTTCCTGGCTATTATTATTAATGAGTTTGTGTAAATTGATATCGGGGATATTAAGTGACTGAACATTATAATCTGACTTTATTAATAAAGTGTTTGATTGCACCAACATTACCCATCAACGCCCACAGTATGGAAATTAAATTATAGATGCCTTTAATGACGATGTCGGTGGAGAACCCTACGCCCCTTTGCTTTATGCTTTCTTCTCTCTTATTCTCCGACATATATTTATTTATTCTTATCGCACACATACATACAAAGTTTAAAAAGAAGAGGATTACAATATTGTAGATAAAAGTGTATAAAGGCGGTCTTATCGCTCGGAGCGATCTCCTGACAACCTTGGAGAAAGTAGCCCATAAAAGTACTCGGTAAGTGCAATAGAAAAACTTATTAAAATTATTACTATTAGAGTAGTAGGTACATTCAAAATTTATATATATATATATATATATATATATATATATATATATATATATATACGTAATTAATATATAAACATTAATTGACATACATACACATCTAAAGATGCAAACATAATAATTGTAAGCTACTAAGGTAATATTCTTTTAAACTCTTGAAGATATATATATATCTCGATATATAAAACAGACATATCTGTTATAGATTTTGAATGTGCTCCTAATCGGTTTTATTACAAAGACAATAAAGCGAAGATAGTTTTAGATCACTAAAATATTCATGGACTCATCTTTAAATCACATCTTTTTTGTCAAAGTCATGTATTCCCTCAAATTCCCACAGGATCAGAAATTACGCAGATTACACCGGGAAATAGCTTTTCACACGCAGGTTTCCACAATTATTACAATTTTTTGAAAGATTTTGACTGAGATGATTAAGCCGCTCTGGCAGCAGAGGTTCCGGAGTCAATTACATTCATTTATGAACAAGTGACACATAAAAACACTGTTTTATTGTTATTTATAATGAGCCTATTGTTTTAGCACCTCTGTGTTTAATATTGATATTTTTGTTTGAAATATAAATATAAAAATCACAATATATTACTGAATGCATACTTAAATGATACTTGAGTGCTATAAAAAAACAATTGAAAATTGCAATTTTGTCGTTTTTTCTTTCTGTACGTTTTATTCTCGTCAGATTTTTAAGTACAGGTAGCTGTTTTTTTTTTTGCTGGGAAATGCTTTATGCACGCCGGATGAAGTGTAA
Organism: Elymnias hypermnestra; assembly: GCA_015832385.1. Taxonomy (NCBI): domain Eukaryota; kingdom Metazoa; phylum Arthropoda; class Insecta; order Lepidoptera; family Nymphalidae; genus Elymnias; species Elymnias hypermnestra. The sequence goes on from JACTOM010000046.1 coordinate 1,614,961, forward strand.
ACTTACACCCGGGAGTGTGGGACTCGCTGGTCGTACCAGGATACTCACTAAACCCAGCAGAACCCTCTTCATCCAGGTGTTGGGGTCCAGATGTCCACTGACGCATTCAGCTCTGGCGCCCGGATGAATCCGACTTAAGGGTGTAGGGAGAGCAGGCGAGCAAAATTGCGCCTTCTAGCCCCCCACCCCCCTCCTCCAGCGAGAGGGAGTAGCGTCTGCCATAACCTCCCTTTGCCTGTTTAGTGACTCCTTCTACAAGATGACAGCCTCGCAGAAGAACGTCACTGCTCTCCAACCTGACTCGTCGCCAATCATAGCGCCCACAATGCTGGGGAGTGAGAGGTCACTCCCAATCAACGATGTCAAGAGATGACGCTGGGGTCCCCAATGATGTTATAGTGATATAAAATACATTTTATTCCGAATTTTCTATGACAGTTAGATATTTCTTTGGCCCCTATAATCTCCGAAACGGCTGGACGGAATTTGAAAAAAGTTTTATCGGTTGAATAAATATGTAAGGCACATTTTAAACACAAAGTTTCCAGAGGAAGGGGATATTCCGGACACGTAAATAATATCCGATTGAGATGCAGACAGGTCCGATTTATCTACTTCTAAGTAAAATCATGATCTCTTCTAAAGGTGGTAATATAAATAAAGAAACAATATTATACATCACACACACATTTTTTCAAAATCGTGCTCATTATCTTTTTGTACTTCTTCTTCTTATCTTACATATGCATATATATTTACGGGCGATCCCCTCTGGAGCTCCGGGTAGTGGAATAGAGGCGAACGGCTTGATGCTGGATAGGTCCAGAGAGACAAGGCCCTCGTGGAAAGGTGGAAGAAGAACCTCGGGTCTCCAACTCGCTCTCCAGCCTTATGAGCGCCACGGTTGGCGATGTGTCAAGTTTGAGAGCAGTGACCTCCTTCTGCGCGGCTGTCATTCTGCAGAAGGAGGCACTAAACAGGCAAAGGGAGCTTACGGTAGATGCAAAGCGAAAACTGATGGTCGCCAGTGAAGCGAGATGCGATAGTTGGGTAGGATGAATGACATTACACGAATAAAGCAATTTACTTTTATTTCTGAGTCAGAAGGGTTGTACTGAAGGATATTGGAAGGTTACTACGGTATGCTGGTTGTGAGGATAGAGGAGACAGTATTTTAATTATTATGCCGATAATTATATAGGCAGCAACGCGAGTTGAATTTACCGAGAAACAAATGTGACCAGAGCGTGATTTCGAGACGTGGTCGGGGGGGGGGGGCACAATTTTGCTCGCCTGCTTCCCAATTAACGTCAGATTCGTCCAGGGCGACAGAGCTGATTACGTCAGCGGGTATCGAGACCCCAACGACTGGATGAAGAGGGTTCCTCTGGGTTTTAATGGATATCCAGGTACAACCAGCGAGTCCCACACTCCCGGATATAAGTTTAGTTTCTACTGGTGTGCCAAAAGCATTTCCCAGCGAAAAAATATATGATAGAGGAGTGTATTTACCAGTTCTCCCCCAAGCATAGCATAAAAGGTGACACTGACACTTCAGACCCTTTTTATGAAACCAAGACGCAACTAAAACAGCTGATGCAAGCTATGGGCGCAGCAATATTTAACATGCGATAGAGGGACAAAGAAAATTGAAGCCACGTAAAAAGTTTCACTTAAAAGTACTTCTCATAAAAATTGCTGTGTGAACTTGAAATCCGATTATGCAAAAATGTTCTTTGTTAATGTAACTACTATAAGTTGTACAGTTTTATCGGCCTTGACATTCATTTGATAATAGAAGTGACCAAGCGAGAACTTCGTGTAATTTACGATAAGACTTTTTGCATACCACGTTTGTAGTACAAGCAAAGTAAGTAGCAGCCTTTCAAAGTCCCACAGCTGGGCGAAAACCATAAAGGAGTGCAGTATGAATACATTACACAGCAGTTGAGGAATACAGAAAGGGCATGCAATGTGGTTTTCTATGAATGATTAAGACGCTGTGAGCTCTTTTACTGACTTTGTTTTGCTCGCTTGATTGTGATCACACCTGATGACAAGTGATGATGCAGTCCAAGATGGAAGACATGAGATTTTAAAGTTTATAACAATCTTTTTCTTAGTCACTTGTGTTTTTGTAGATCGAGATTTTTAATAGAAACCAGTTAAATGGTTTTTTCTGAACGAACCTTCTTTAGGCGCGGAGATGTGCAGCCTTTTTATGCTAATTCATTTGACCTTCAAAAGTTTTAATATTTACAAATAACATGTGGCATTTTAATTTACCGCTCGTCATTTAATATACTATTTTTCATATAAATTCAAAAACCAATAATTTCTAATATGGACAAAAAACACGTGGCATTTTTATTAACAATTTGTCAATTGAGATTTTAATAAATTCTTTGTATTAATATTCGACACTTTTAATATTTTATTGATAACTAGATTCATTACATTCCTAAGATATCTTCCTTTTTCCCTTCCTCCAAGTCTCGGAAATCTAAAGTTTTACATTTGTGTAAATATAGACAATACTTTAAAATTAGTTTGCCAAAGAAGATTCAGTTCTGACACGTGTACTTCATATGCACGCACTTTAAGTTTGATTGATGACAGGTTAGAGCTTCATTTTGATTACATTTGATGCTACAGTCTAAGATCTGGTCAAATTACCTTGACACGAAACTCCATGCTTGGCGACACGAATTTTTTGGTAGGGTGGTAACTAGCCACGGCCAAAACCTTCCACCAGTCCAGACTCAGACAAGTTAGTAAATGCAATTTTGAAGTTTGCCCTATTGGGTATTGAACCCGGGACCTCTGCTAGCAAAGCGAGTTCTTGAACCACTTCGTCAACGATGCTGTGGTTCATTCGGAGCATTATAAATAACCAATCATTTTTGTAATATTTTAAAATACAATTAGTTATTATGAATTCGGAATATGAACAAAAAATAATAATTAGTTAATTCCTATGCCATATAGCAAGAACTTTTTAAAACACTATATATAAACAAACCTCAAAACCTTACAATTTTGCCCAAATAAGGTGATTTATTAAATTAATTAATCTAAACTACAAGTTCAAGAAATGTATTTGTTTTTGAGTGGATGAATTTATTAGTATTAATTAGTATTTTATTTACGATTATAAAATGTAATTGCGTACAAAGACATGATATTTTGCTACTGTCATTGTATTTTATTTCATTATATTCTACACATTATTCGGTATATACATTAAGCATTAGATTAATCGTTAAAATTATGACAATTTATCAATGAGTATTTAATTGTCACATTACCATTATATAACATAAAGTTTTACAAATACAAAGACACGTACAGATTATTACAAAGTTTAGACGTAATGATAAAAATCTAATGAATTCCAATGCTGTTAGAACCAGTTTCATGTGCTCATGACGGAAAGTAATTCTGAATGATTAAGAAGGGTGTAACGTCCTCTAACAACTTTGAATAAAATAAATGCATTATATCATTGACACCGGTTTCTGTTCGGTTAGTAATAGAGGTAGAGGCGTGGGCAGTCGATATTACAAAAAAACCAAACGTGGAATATATAAAAGAAAACTTATATAGTGTTATTTATTAATAACTAGCTGAATCCGCATCTTCGTCTGCGATCTTCGTTCCAGATATCGTGAGCAAATAGTTAACATCCCCTGCAACTCTCTTACGGGTGGAATATCGTAAATACGTAAAATTCGTTTTTAGCTGACTAGGCTGCGGAGGAGTAGCCCGCAGATCCGGCAGAACAAATGCCTATGTAGGATAGTAGGAGCTCTGAGGTACGGTAGAAATTACTTCATCCACCGTGACACCAGGATGCCCACCGTGCAGGTGTTCGTCCGGAACTTGGCGAGGAGTATGTTCCGCCGCGCGGACAACTTCCCACACATACACCTCAAGCGGGCGTCCACTGCCTCGAGAGCTTCTGCTGTCATCGCCTCCTGATGTAGACGCTGATGAGGGCGAAGACAAGGCAATAACAGTGGATGGACCCGCCAGCGTAGCCAGCGGGAACCAGTCCATATGATTGCGGCCGAAACAGAATCCCAGGCATTAAATTGTTGTCTGAGGAAGATGTCCGGGTAAGGTGGCACTGCCTCGAGGCCCGCACCCCTCTACTAAAGTTGAGAAGAACCCGGGAGTTAGCTGACTTCTACTCGGCAAAAGGAATATTCCTACCAAGTTTCAAGTCTCTACGCCTTATGGTTCTAGATTATTGATATTGAGTCAATAGATACCTAGATATCTCTTATATATATATAGATAAGTTTCAAGTTTCGAAGCACTGTAAAAATTCAAAGTTTCTACGGGACTAAGGTTACAAAATGATACTAAGGTTAGAAAATATATTTCGATGATTAATAATATCTAAATATTTGCAAATAACGAAGGAGGTAGGCCCAGATTGTCTTCGCTCGTATTACTTTTTATTTGACAGCATATTATTTTTTTGTACTAAATATCTTAATTTTGGGATATATGGGTACTTGGCATAACTTTCGTTACTGATATACGAGTTATATTTTCTTAAAATACTTATGATTTTCGAAGAAGTAAAACAACGTGAGGAAACTTGTAAATATTTGAGCAATTTTGGGTTATATTTACCACCACTATTCCCTGATCTAGTATTTTATTGCTGAAAGGTTAACGCTGGAGTGGAATCAGACCTGAATGTAAGTGATAATACAGTCTAAGATAAAAGCGCGTTAATCTGGTAAGAGACAATACATCTGTTACAGTTTATTCAAAGCATCGTAATGGAACACAATACTCTTTGCTTAGCGGTACGTCTTTACTGGTACGGTTGTGTCTATTTACGACCAATGCCTCTCAGTAGTCGAGACTCAGGGGAGGAACAGTTAACAGCTTTAATACTTTAAAAAGAGAAGGTTATTGGGCCCACATCACAAATGCATCTGACGCATCTTTTTTGGTCTATAAAAACTTTGTTTACACTGATACAATTTCCCCATATGAACTTTATGTAACTTTCACATCACATCAGTGTAATTTACTACTCTCATTTACATTTTTTAGTTGTTTTATGTGTAAACTTGCAACCCCGCACATGTGGAATAAAAAAGTCATGCTGGTTTGCCTGTAATTGGATTTACACCATAAATTTACTTGTTTGTTATTCTTTTAAGCTCAGTATAGTGTATAAATTGTTGGTAAACCAAATAAATATAACGGCGCACAGATTGTTAATCGGTTTACAATCGAATCGGACTTGACATTTTTGATGTTGACAGCTAACATAACACCCAGGGCTGGGGTGGCGGCCATTATTGGTTCGGATTTCATTGAGTGCGCACGCGCCCTCGTGTTCTGGTGGAATGTTTTAAATCTAGTCCGTCGTCGTCGTCGTCGTCGCTTCAACCGATGGACGTCCACAAGGCCCGGTCTTGTGCCGCCTGGCTCCAGCGGCTACCGGCGACCCTCTTTATGTCTCAGAGGGTGTTTAGTCAGATAATCTGTCCGGTTACTAACTAAGCATGCGGGTAAGCGACCCCGGGTGCCTCGAGCTATTACTACCGCTCTTCACTCTTCTGTCCGCGGCAGTAATGTCCTATACCTAACCCTAATGCTCCCCAAAACTCCTCTTATCCCACGTACCAAATCTTTCCTATCCAACTCCCATACCGATAAATGGCGGTATATCCATTCCTCGCTGACCTAAATGTCACAGACCGATAACGGGCAGCAGCGTTATCGGTGCGAGAGGGTCAGCACTGCGATCACCAACCCGCCTGCCAAGCGTGGTGATTACTGGCACAACCACGATGACAACAACATAAATCTAGTTATACTTTGTTAATTATCTAAAATTATAAGTGTTGATTTACTATAGTGAAATTAATAAAGAAGGAAATAATTGTATCGTGGATATTTTATTGTAACGCCACAACCAGAGGACGCGCCTATATATAAAAATGCCATATATGAGTAAAGCATCAGTTTGTATGTATCTATATACCCGTGATATGCTTAATTAAGAGTACTCAGTGTAATGTATTTAACGTAGCACTTTTAGTGGTTAATATACATTTTATAAAACAGTTGGAAATGAAAACCCCGTACACATTTTAGACTTTGCATAAATTTTAAGAATCTACATAAACTCTGGCAGCACATAAAAGGGATTTGCTTATGCAAAACCTCTTATTGTCCTCTGCATAATTAAACAATAACGTAGACAATTGAAGCGATAACTTGATTTTATAAGACTTATAGTTAATAATGACCTTGTGGGAATGAATTGTTATTGTTTAAAAATATTTTATTGTGTCTTTCGGCAAATGAAAATATTTTTAGCACTGCAGGATTTTGGATATAGGAGTCACATAGGTTCAGAGCTAATATCCACTTATTTCGACGTCCTAAGTGGCGCAGTGGTGTACTCACCTTGTGGAGGTCCCGGATTCGATGCCCTGTATGGTGAATTTAAGAAATTGAATTTACTAATTTGTCTGAATCTGTATTGGTAAGAGGCTTGGGTTGTGATTTACCCCTCTGCCATCAACGACGTAACGCCAAGCAAAGAATATAGTGTTCCAGTACGGCTTTATTTTTTGCGCTGGGAAATGCCTTTTCGCAGCCCGATGAAAGACTAGTTCCAGGGAGTGTAGGACTCACTGATAACAGAATACCCCCTAAAACCCAGCGGATCCCTCCCCATCAGTGAGAGAGGTTCCCTAACTGCATTCTACTCTAGTGACCCGGATGGTACCGACTATGAGGATCTACCACTCAATAGAGTGAGGCATGAAGTGCATAAGTGCGACTTCTGTCACCAAGCCTCCTCCGACGGTGAGGGAGTACGATGATGTGAGGAATCCGTAAGAGGTGAATTGGCTCAAACTCAAAATATATTATTCAAGTAGGCCTTTACAGCAGTTTTGAATAGTCAAATATCGTTTTTACATATATTACTTACAATCTAAAGTTACGAGGGTACCTTCGCGCCCTGATCTGAGAAGATCCCACAACAAACTCAGTCGGGTGTACGTTTTTTTTTGTCATCATCATTACAATATATATTTTTAGTTTATTCTATATCGATTAGAGCAATTCCTTCACTCCCACGCTTTTTGTCTTCTAAGTAATCCTTTAAATATTAGATTGATTTCTCAATTAGTTTTCTTTTAATAAAAGAATTAAATTTATTAAATGACATCTTTGATACTTCTTCTGCTTGTTATCAAAACGTATTTTAACCATAAATGATTGTCAATTTTATGTAGCCTACTAGAATCTACAGCAATTTTATTTTTATTTGTTAAGTTATATGAGGTGCACTCACTTATTTTCGTAAAAGAGTCCCGGAGAAAACCCTAGCTTCCCGGAGTGAGGAGGCCTGTGCCCAGCAGTGGGACGTTAATGGGTACTTACTTACTTACTTACTTACAACACGTTTTCCACACGTCCTCTTATAAGATTAACGCGCTTTCATCTTAGACTGTATCATCACTTACTTACTTTCAATATTAAAAAAAACTAGATCAGGTAATAGTGGTGGGAAATATAACCCAAAATTGCCTAGAAATTTTTTAGAAAAGTTTTAGGTGTTTTAAAAAGAGATATTTGTAATTAACTTATTAATTATTTGTCAGGTTTATGCCAAAATAAGGGTATTTAATACAATAAAATAATATGTAATGAAATAAAAAGGATTACAGATTGTACTAAACAATGTATCGAAAAACTCTCCATTATTATCCGCAATATATTAGGTTCTACAAGTCACAATGTATCAATCTATTTTATACTTACAGCTTTAACGTTACAAAACATTTACGTTATTTTATTATCCAGTTGCTATCAGCACTATCAGTGAATAATTAAAAATAACATGTAATAATTTTTAAATACAATAACGCTTTTTGCTTTATCGGCATCAATTTTCTGTAATAACGCAATGTGTAATACGTATATATCATTTTAGTTATATAAGAAAAACAATAACTGTGTTTCGTGCCTTTATTAAAAGTCAAGAGCGTATAACATCGTTTATAATGACCGATCGATTTAAACAACCGTATAAAAATAGTAAGTAGAAGCCCATTATCGTCCCTCTGCTGGGCACAGGCCTATTCACTTCTAGGAGAGAGTTTTTAGAGCATAGAACACCACACTGCTTCACTGCGGATTGGCGGGCATAGTACACAAATGCAGTCTCTATTCCTTCACTCTCATATTCCCATGTGACGGGAATCCGACACCACAGTTGAGAGATCTGGCGCAGGACCGACGGCTTAACGTGCTCTCCGAGGCACGGGGGTGGATCACACCGCCAACTTCCCAACTTCGGGCAAATATTGAGAAAATCTTAATAGCAAAATGATTTTTGAATTGTCCCGACCCGGGATTCGAACCCAGGACCTCATGTCTGTAGTCGAACATGCTAACCACTAAAATCGAAAACAGCAAAATACTATTCTATACTTGTATTAGTATGTAGTTATTTTTATGTGGAATTATCTGAATACCCATAACCAATACTCTCTGCTACAACTATTCCAATATCAAAGGTTGTCTAGTAGAGATTGCTATCAAGCGATAAGACCGCCTTTTGTACTTTATGTACACTGGCGGAAAAGATTAAAGAATCAAAAAAATTTCCAAACTTTTTATCGATTTTTCAAATGGCTGTATCTTTTTTAAAAATGGTCGTATCGGAGTAAAATAAAAACCAATTTGAAGCTTGGAGGTTCTAATTTTAGGATCTTGATCTTAATTTTCCTCCCAATTAGAAACTTCAAGCTTACGATCAATTTCAAAAAAGATACAGCCATTTGAAAAATCGTTAAAAATTTTAATGTTTCTTTTGGTCATTTAATTTTTTCCTCTACTATATTTATGACCGATTACTTTAAAAGTAAACTCTATGAACTTTAGTTTAGGTTTTTTTCTTAATAAATTTTGATATATATTTTCTCGACGTTTTATTATATAACAACATGAATATTAGTATCACTACTTGTGTATATCGTTAGCCAAACAACTATCGGACATGACGTTCGAAATATACGGTCCCATCAATATCCTTATTGTATTTAGATATCTCAAATTCTGGACTACGAGATAGGTTTCACGCTTGACTTGATTTAGACATATGATTTTAAAGTTATTTTTAATGAAACTATCTTTAAACCGCTCCCTTGAACACTTGTGGTTTTGTAGATCGGAATTTTTAATAGGGACCATCGAAATGGTTATTTTTATTATCTTTGACAACAATTTTATATTATGAAGACAATGTAACAATATGACAATTTAAAATAAAGCTAACAATGGTTATTATTTATTAACCCTTTTGTTTACGAATCCAACGTACGCGGTAAAACTGGTAGTAATTTATGCTCCAATGTTGTTTATAAAAAAAATGCTAAACAAACTTATAAACGAGATCAACAGGCCGCCTATTTTTTTGAAAATACGTAGCCGAAAATAACCTTGACAAACTTGAAACGATAAAATTCCCAAATTATACTTCAAACTTACTTTATTTTCGGATTGCAGCTTGATCATAACGGTCTTGCCGCTGAAATGGTGCAAGCACTCGCTACGCTAGCTGAAATTTGGGTTCAATTCCCGTTATGGACAATTTAAGGGCGTCTACTTCCCTATTTCTCTTGGTTTGAATTTATAGGAGGTTATATCTGTGGAGAGAGACACAGAGACTCTGGAAGATCTTAATGCAATGCTGGATAACCTCAGCAGGGCTTCTCTACAGGTGGGCCTAAAAATGAACATGGATAAGACGAAAGTTCTGTTCAATATCCATGTTCCGCTCCACCCATTGACGGCCTCGCTGGCGCAGTGGTGCGAGTATTCGCTTTGCTAGCGGAGGTCCCGGGTTCGATCCCCGGTAGAACGAATTTAGGAAATTGTATTTTCTAATTTGTCTGAGTCTGGACTGGTGGGAGGCTTCGGCCGTGGCTAGTTACCACCCTACCAGCAAAAACGTACCGCCAAACAAAGAGATTTGTGTTCCGGTACGATGCTGTGTAGAAACCGTAAGGGGTATATCGCCTCTTAACAGATTAGCGCGCTTCCATCTTAGACTGTATCATCACTTACCATCAGGTGAGATCACAGTCAAGCGCTAATCTGTCAGCAATAAAAAAAAAACCCAGTCATCGTTGAGAACTCGGCACTCGAAATTGTTGACGAGTACGCATACCTGGGACACATAGTCCAGCTAGATAGGTCAAATTTCGAGAAAGAGGTCAACCGCCGAATCCAACTCGGTTGGTTCAGAGAATTCCGGAAGACTTTTTCGTCCAATATCGGAAACGTGGTCGCTAACTATGGGTCTCATTCGAAAGCTCAGAGTCACTTAGCGTGCGATGGAGAGGGCTATGATCAGAGTTTCTCTACGCGAACAAATCAGAAATGAGGAGATCCGTAGCAGAACCAAAGTCACCGACATAGCCCTACGAATCGCGAAACTGAAATGGCAATGGGCAGGTCACATAGTCCGACGAACCGATGGACGTTGGGGCCTGAAGGTGCTGGAATGGTGACCCCGCACTGGACGACGCAGTGTAGGAAGACCCCCCACAAGGTGGGCCGACGATATAAGGAGGGTCGCCGCTAGCCGCTGGTGCCAGGCGGCGCAAGATCGCGCCTTGTGGGCATCATTTCGTGATACCTATGCCCAGCTGTGAACATCATCGGTTGAAGCGACGAGGACGACATCTATGTTTATTTACAACCCTTTATGCAAAAATGATATCCTGATAGTCGTCTAAAACAATAAAGAACTAAATAATCGTATTTGTGTCTGACTGTCAAATGATCGCGATAAGGCCGCCTTTTTGTAGATTTTTTTCTCTTGCCTTGTTTTTGTTTTTGTGTGGTATGCAATAAAGTGTTTTTGTCTGTCTATCTATGATCTCACCATCTAACACTAGTGTTTAATTAAAAATATATAGATGTGTTATTGTTCAGACTAAGTGAGGTACCTTTTTCCAATAATATATTAATTCTAGTTTAACATTATAGAGTCAAATTTTGGTTTTCATAAGGCATGTCGAGCAATAAGCGCGTAAATTCATGCTAAAAAAGTTTTGCGATCGAACTACTTGCCTTTATAAAAATCGCATTTTTATTAAAACTCGTCAAACTTTATTTCACAAGTATCAGGATGTTAATAGCCCGTTACTTATTTAAAGAAGTACTTAGTAGTAGTTACAAATTTGAAAAAAGTTTGGACCTTTGCGTTAAAGAAATAATTGCATATGTAGCAAATTTATTTAGATGAACTACCACACATTTATAATTTTAATCATAGATATGAATTCAGAACACTGTATCTTTCATTGGTGTATATGTACTCTGTAACGATAAGCTAATTACTCTGTGGTCGGTGGTTAGCTGGGGAAGCACAGAAATATAGTATATTTATATAGCGTGGATCATAATGTTATGAAAATATACTTGTATTATTAATATCTAAATAAATATACCAGAGTTACGATTAACACAAACTGCCCCTACAAAAAGTCAAGATGACATTCTAAGTAAGATAATATTCTACGTCGAAAAACTAAAGTACGAGTACTACAATTTGGTCGTGTGATCACGTATATCGATATGAAACGTCATTCCCTTATAGTTTTAATCATCATTCTGGCGTTAGCGTACATAGAATGTCATCTTGTCAACAATCCCTGTTTTTCTTGTGTTAAAAACTAACTTTCAAATCGGAAAATTTGACGCCGTAGAATAGCAAAATGTCAATAATTGACTCAAACAATTTCATTAATGTTGAAATCGCACTTTTGTTGAAGCTCTTACGAATTATGTCACTTTTCTTTCAAACCGGCATAATATTAGTTTCCTTGATGGACTAGTTATATAAGTTGACTATATACTCATACTGTAATAGTAGTAAAAATCTAGAATTGGTTTCATAATCATAAGTAGCCTTTACCTTAATAAACAGAATATAAAAGATTGTTTTGGTAATGATAGATTAAAGTCAAGTAGACTTCAATGTCAATTTATTTTTATCTGTTTATTAAAACTTGTTTGTTTAAATTTGTTTAAACACAAACTGCTCCCCTAGAGAAGATGGCATTCTAAGTATAACAACGCTATGTCAAACGACTAGAACACTATAATTTGTTCATGTGAACCCGTGACATATCGATATAAAACGTTATTGACTTACATTTTTACGCGTTCTTCTGGCGTTAGCGTACTTAGAATGTCATCTTGTCTACAGGCCCTGTTATTCTTGAAAGTAATTCCTTGTGTTAAAAACTCATATTCAAATCGGAAAATAAGACGCCATGGTACCGCAAAATGTCATTATATCATTGATTGATTTAAACAATTTCATTAATATTTAAATAGCACTCTTGTTTAAGCTCTTTTGATTTATTTCACTTCTTTCAAACCAGCGCTTTATTAGTTTCTTTGATGGATAAGTTATATAAGGTGACTATATTGTAATACTAGTAAAAATCTAAAGTTGGTTTCATAATCATAAGTAGCCTTTACCTCAATAAACAGAATATATATTTTGGTAATGACAGATTAAAGTTAAATAGACTGCAATGTCAATTTATTTTTATCTGTTTATTGAAGGTCGCGTATTAAAAAATAAAAATTATATCGTAGTCATTAAGTTATTGCACATAAAATTATCGTACTATAACACATTTAAAATCGAGACAAGTTTACTCAACTAGAATGGAATGTATATCGCAATATATCTACACACTACTAAGTATATAGTTGTTACAATATATAGTTCCTGTCTTTTAACATTCATATATAGAAGTCATTCATCACTCACATAATGAAAGGTTCGAAACAATAAATAAATTAATCGAACTTAAAACTTAGCATAGTTAAACCTGTCACAAAGAACGAGGTTCTCAAACTCCCACCGGATCGTGATATATAAAAGAAATACTTGCTGATAGATCTTTAAAACTAGTCGCACGATTGACTTGAAATTCAGTAAAATAAGTATGTAACAGCCCATTAACGTCCCACTGCTGGGCACAGGCCTCCTCACTCCGAGGAGAGAGGGTTTTTAGAGCATAGACCCACCACGCTGCTCCACTGCGGATTGGCAGGCATAGTACACAAGTGCACTCTCTATTCCTTCACTCTCATAGTCCGATGTGACGGTAATCCGACACAACCGGAGAGAGATCGGGCGCAGGACCGACGGCTTAACGTGCTCTCCGAGGCACGGGGGTGGATTACACCGCCAACTTCCCAACTTCAGGCAAATATTGAGAAAATCTTAATAGAAAACTCAATATTGATTTTTGAATTGGCCCGACCCGGGACTCGAACCCAGGACCTCATGTCTGTAGTCGAACACGCTAACCACTAGATCAATGAGGCAGTTGAGATTCAGTATACATATTCAATTCGCGATGTATACGCTCACTGATAACGGATTTCACCATATCCCCGCGGGATCGCCGCATATAAGCGCATAAAAACCACTAGCTGCGAGATCTTCAAAACTATTACTGTGATTGACTTGAAATTTGGCATGCATATTTCTTTTACGATGTACACGCTCAATAAGAACGGGATTCTCCATCTTCCCACGGGATCGGTGTATATAGAGAAAATACAATCGCTTAATTTAGAGTTTTATTTAAATTATTGTTTGGTTTGAAATTTGACGATCGTTTTCTTTTTGCAATGTAAAGGCTCAGTAAGAATCAGTTTCCCCACAATTCCCTCCCGATCGGCAACCACAGACAACAGGTACTCCTTTTAACATAAGGTTGTCAGTCGCTACTTTATGATAAGACCGCCTATTGTACCTTTATCTCCTATATTTAAGTTTATTTGTTCAAATTGTACAACAAAGTGGATTAATAATTAACATTCTTTATTTCCTTTGGTTCATAAATAAATGAATACTGGATTTCGGTAATGGTAGAGATTCATTCAGCGATATACTAAATAAATAAATGTGATTTTAAAACAAATAATATAAGTACATAAGTAATTTGTAGTATCGCTTTAGCAATTAGTAGCTTTTTATCAGCTTTATGCATTAGGAGAATAAAGATTTGTTAACAAAGAGATGGAATTGCGACTTGGCTATCTATTTAAAGAAACACTTTTAAAAGAAAGCTATTACACAAATTACTAGTATTTTGCATTTAATTGTATAAACACTGGCATAATTACTATAAGTGTAACATGGAACAAACTTTATAAATACAATTGATGTTCATAGCGCTTAAAACAGGTTTGAAAATGCTTTTAAAGCTACTCACCTTACTGGCTGATTATTTCGTGGATATTTTGTTAAAACTGGTGAAAATCTCGGGTCTAACACAAAGATATTTGTTAGTAAACAATACGTTCGCGTTTTATGTTATTTAACTGCGCACGCGCACTCGTTTTGCCGGATGGAGTGAGACTCTCAAGTAGATACTAGATTGCGGCTTGTACGTGCGTCTAACCACGCCTTGTCCCTGTTATAAGGGCAAACGCACAATATAGACTTTACAACGCGGTATTTATTCCACATTATTTTATAGAACAACTACACCTTTATAATTCGTGCATTTTAATTTAATAAATAATGTTTAATAAAATACATTCACAATTATCTCTTAAAACAAAATCAGAATTCGGATCGCGACTGGGATATGCCACTAATATTTTAATAGACAAAATAAATATAGACCACGGCAAGACAGATATAACTTTTACTAATGTATAATAAATTACTTAAAGAAATAATAAAACAGATAATCCCAGATTATATACAAAGAAATTAAAATGATTTGTAATTGAAACCATACATATGTATGGTAGTGAATTATTATGTATGGTAGTGAAAGTTGGGTATGGCAGAAGAATCACAAAAGTAAAATAAATGCGGTAGAGATGAGAGCGTTGAGAAGTATGTGTGGATTAAAACTGAGTGACAGAGTAAGAAATGGTGTGATAAGAGAACGTTGTGGTATCAAAGAAGATGTAGTGACTAAAATTGAGAAAGGTATGCTAAGATTGTTTGGGCACGTAGAGAGAATGAATGAAAGGAGACTGACAAAAAGGATTTATGAGTCAAGAGTGAATGCGAAAGTTGGAAGGAGAAGACCAAGGCAAACGTTCTTGGATCAAATCCAGGACATTTTAATTAAGGGCCAAGTCAAGAGTACTCTAAACCGACGAACTTGTATGAAAGGTTTAATGAGAATGAAAGAAGCGAAGGAGATATGCAAGGATCGTGGCAAATGGAAGGATGTTGTCTCTGTCTACCCCTATAGGAATGAGGCGTGATGCAATGTATGTATGTATGTATGTAATTGAAAATAAGTAAATACGGCCCTCTAGACAGACAGACAATATTAAAATGTTACCCTCATCCATTTCAAAAGAGGTCACTTTTGCTAGACTTCTGCATCCAAAATATTAACGTACATGATTTATATTGTATAAAATAGTGAAATAATTGTAATTTCTATTGAGAAATAAATGTTTTTAACTTTACCTTTTCCGTGTGTAAATACGTAATTATTATAAATTTTGCGGTGGAGCCAACTGAGGCAGTGGATGCACTTCGACCCTTGTGGATTTTTTTACGCACCCCATCATTTTGTCTCTATACTCAAATACCCATTAAACACTCTGAGGATTTAGGTTGGAGCCGTTATAGTATCTGGTTGTGAATAGGCCACTCCCAGTAGACTCATTCATGTCCTCACTCTTCCGTCGCATAGGCACAGTAGGCGCCTTATTGTTTCTTCTTCCTCATTGCAAGCTCTGCAAATAGAGTCTTTTGCAATGCCCATAGTTTTTAACATAGCTTTTGTACCGTAATGATTGCCACTGCATATCTTACCTGTCTTCTTCTTAAGTTTTTGAAGACTTACGCGAAACCTGGTTTTACTGCAAGCAAGAACATTTTAGAATGCCTTAGTCCTCTATGACTGTCCCATTCCGCTTTTGTTAGCGTATTTTGATAGTGCGGCATTTGTCACGCACGGTGCTATTGCTATACAGGGTTCTGGATTTATGAACCCTGTGCTTGATCCAGCTCATCCGCTTGCTCGTTGCCCTTCATACCATCATGATCCAGTTAGCATGCAAGTTAAGGCTTCGTACGGATTATAGCACTATGCTAGATCTGATTTTGCTTGTATCAAGTATTTTTAGACTGCCTCATTGGTCTAGTGGTTAGCATGTTCGACTACAGACATGAGGTCCTGGGTTCGAGTCCCGGGTCGGGCCAATTCGAAATCGATACTGAGTTTTCTATTAAGATTTTCTCAATATTTGCCCGAAGTTGGGAAGTTGGCGGTGTGATCCACCCCCGTGCCTCGGAGAGCACGTTAAGCCGTCGGTCCTGCGCCTGATCTCTCTCCGGTCGTGTCGGATTCCCGTCACATCGGACTATGAGAGTGAAGGAATAGAGAGTGCACTTGTGTACTATGCCTGCCAATCCGCAGTGGAGCAGCGTGGTGGGTCTATGCTCTAAAAACCCTCGCTCCTCGGAGTGAGGAGGCCTGTGCCCAGCAGTGGGACGTTAATGGGCTGTTACTTACTAAGTGTTTTTAGTGCCGCCTGGCTGTCGCTGAAGATTATTATCTTGTCGTATTACGTTCAGTAAAAGATGCTCGGAGGAACAGTCAAGATCAATATGGCGGCACCCATATGCATAGGCTGTTTCGCTTGCATCGTAGTTTCATAAAACCACACGATGATATTTATTGTTAATAACTAACAAATTACTACAAAGAAACCGTTTAAATGTGAAATATCTATAGGGGTAAGCGTCGCCACGTTGCCCAATTGAGACAGCGTTTCGGCATCTCTTTCGCCTGACTTACCTATACTGTACAGTGCTTTGTTTATTGCTATGTCCACTTTGTTATTTTAATTTTTCACATCTGCCAATCGACAAATAGGTTTTTTTAAAACGGGTTCCACTGTAAGGGGCGAAATATTTATAGCAGGAACCCTATAGATTGCCTAAACTAAAAAGTCATAAGTTGTCTAAATTTGAAAAATTGTCTTTTGATTAATGGTTTAAATATTCTCGTTAACAATGGTATTATAATACAAAAGTGTTTGGACCTCAATAATAATAGAAGTTTCTCATATATCCAGTGATCACTTCTTCAAATTTCATGGCTACTGTATATACTACTATACTGTATATACTATATATATACTCTCCTTTTATTTCTCGTTGAAAAAACATGATAAGGAAACTGGTATACCTCTGGCAAAATTCTACTACTGACAGACTAATTGTGATCTGACCAGTTTATTATACAGTCCGAGATGTTAATTTATACACAGTATCGTTTCTTTAAAGATTTCCTTACTTTATACCGTGTATGTTAAATAGTTCCAACTCTACAAGTCACAGATACATAGTACACGCATGCCATATTTGTAAATTAGTGCGCAGTTTATTAAAAGGAAACAGTTCATTTCCAGCGTGGGCTTTATACCTCATCGAGGGACTCTAGAATTTAACGAAAACATTACTAGATATGACAATAATCAAGTAAGACAATGCAATAGTTCAATTTTTTGGTAAAAAGTGCAACTTTTTATTACAAAGCTTCATAGTAAAAATCAAATTATAACAGCTTCCGATGACAATAGCAGCTACTTAACTACCGTTGGTCCAAATTGTCCACTGTAAGACCAAAAACTAGTCGTTATTTTGGGGTTGGAGACTTCAATGTTGTACTTGTTACATTAAGAATAATTTTGTATTGTCGGCCACGGTAGGTTACCATGTTATAAGCAAAGCGAAATATTTTCGTTCCGATACGATGCCGTGTAAAAACAATAAGAGCTAAATTACCTCCTACTAGGTTTGGGCGCTTTCATCTTAGGCTATATCATCACTTACCACCACATGAGATTGCAGTCAAACACAAACCTGTTAGCAATTTAAAAAAAATCCGGAAGGTTGAACAGTGTTGTTATTACAATCAGCCCAGCTAGCCGCACGACATCCTCTAATGAAGGGGATCTCCCAATGCTTGGCAGTGAGGTAGTATGAAATGCAGTTGCTTTTGCTCCTTCTGCAAGGCTATCATCTCGCTGAAGGAAGCAATGGAGAAAGGAAGGGAAAATGCTGCTGATGCCACGCCCTTTCAAAGGAAACCGGTTGGCAGGAAGCGTCGTTTTGAACGGCTCTTGCCTCCTCCTTAAACCCACTTTATCGGTTGCATCCGGGATTGTCAGGGCGAATGCGTAAGGGATCCTCTGACCCCTCCAATTCAGGTTGATGCGGATGTTGCTGGGTTTTAGTAAGTAATCTGGCCTAGTTAGCAAGTCCCACACTACTCACCATCGTGGCACGGGTGGGTAGAAGCATTGCGCAGCAAAAAAATAGTATAAGCCCAGCTTTTAGATGGGTTTTTAAAATTTTCCATTTTTAAAATACTTTGCCAACACTCAAGGATTTTTAAACATGATAATCTAGGTACATTTGATCTTGGTTACAATGCCCTAATTTAGAATCAATTGACGACAAAATAACTGAATCAGACGCCATTGTTTAAAATTAAATGCCTACCATTAAACATGAGATCATCTTACAATAATTTAATGTGTCAGCTTAATTTGCATTTTTTTTAGATTATACAAATTCAATTGTGGTAAAAATAGGTAAGTATTCTTATAGAAAATTGTTTTTGCTTTATCTGACAATTGTTACTCGATTAACAATATCGGATAGTTATTGTGTTTGAATACTATTGATATAAATATGTATTTCATTAAATAAATGTTTTAATGTCTGCGTCTTTTCCAGAGTCGATGCACGAGAAAATTATTAAATAGGTTTAAATACTACACCTAGAAATAAGATTGCCAAGAATATGACATAAACCTTCTTTCTTTAAAATAAACACTAATACATGATTTTGATTTGTCATAGAGTATTACTTAAATTTTTTGTCGTATGTCAAACGACGCAAAAGCACTTAAGACGCATTAGGAATTAAATCATAAATAATTATTGTCCGCCGTATTAATATATAAGCATAAATGGATCAAGTTATTGTTGTAGGGTAAGTAGATTATTATTTTTATTTGCTGACTGGTTAGCGCTCGACTGTGACCATACCTTTTTTGTGCAAGGAAAAGCCTTTACGCACCCCGATAAAAGAATTTCTCCAATTAGAGAGGGTGGGACAGAATACCTATTAACACCCAGAGGATACCTCCTCATCCATGAGTAAGAACACTAGAGGTACCACTCAATAGAGTGAAGCATGAAGTGCACTTCTGCCAACCGGCCTTCTTCGACGACGAGGGAGAGCTTCAGCCGCTTGCTCTCTTAGCCTTTTATTTGCCTCCTTCAGCGAGATGACGGTCTTACAAAAGATTGCAACCGCCCTCGACCCAACTTCACTCTCCAGTGAAAGATCTCCTCTAATCGGCGACAACATTATATGCCGCTGGGGTGTAGGAAAGAGATCCGGTGAGCCAATTGTCAAGGTGAGGTCAGATCGCCTCCACTGTGACTATGACTATACCCGCATTTAGAGACCCAAGCTCTTCCCTCCATTTTTCGATCAGAGCTCTGTCGGCGAGAGCCCTGATCCTCCTGACCTGGTCGTAAGAATTAGCGCTTCTGGAGGCCTTCGTATCTACCCTGCACTAATAACTAGGACCATGGTAAATGATGATACAGTTTGAAATGGAAGCGGGCTAAGAGGTAAGAGGCATTTTGTCCACACCAACTTCCCTTTAGGCAAATTACCGTATAAACTAATGTAAATGAGAAGTTATATATACGATGGGTCTGAGATAGTCTTATTAAAGACCGAATGACTCTAAAAAGAAATTGGGTGTGGCTGTGTTATCGATGGCCGTTTGTTGTACGAGAATACGTCTCATAATTGGAAATATTTTCTATATAAAGTATCGGGGCTTTCCTCTCCGCCACTCGCGATGTGTTACAATCTTTCCTTAGCGTAATAAATTCTTTAATCCTTTAGCTATCCAGTTGCATAATTACATTTCGGATGGAGGTGATAGATATTAGCTACAACACCAAACTATACCACCCGATTTTGTTATTGTCATTGCCTCCCTTTGGATGCGATTTTTAGGACGTATTCATGTCAAAGGCTGTAAACATTTATGATTAATAATGGGCTTGTATATTAAATATGTTTTAATAATATGTTATCCGTTTTATAGAGGAAGTGCATCCGTTGGGCGAACTTACGTTTTGCTGACACTAAACATACTGGGAGTTATAATCTGCTTATTCATCACTGTTGTATTAATTTTATGGGCACTAAGTGAGTGTAATATATTACTAAATATGTACACTAGTAGTATATAACCAGTAGCCTGTAGATGCTGTAATTAACGAACGGTTTTAAGCAATGATATATCGGTGGATTTTTGCTCAGGGAAGTCACTGTTTCTAATCAGGGGATTAATTCCACTAAATTATTTTTTTTACACTTTACTAGGTGTTCTTGATTCCGTTGGAATAACGGAAACGTTAAGAGTAAGAGTTTACGTCGCGAAAAGAACATATATGATGAATGTCAAAACAAAAATTTGTGAGGGACATTTCTTGGCCAGGTTCGCTTATATCCTGATCCCGTGGGAATATAGGGAAAGACGTTCTTAGTAAGAGGCTGCGTCGTTAAAGGATAACAATATGCGTCAAATTCAAGTCAATATGGTGAAAATTTTTGAGATCTTGCAATAAGTGGTCGTTTTTCGCTTATATATCCGAATAAATACGAATATACAGAACGAGTTGTCCAGTCTCTCGACTATCTATATATTTCATCTAAATGGGTCCAGTAGTTTTGGCGTGAAAACGCGACACATAGACAGAGTTTCGCACTTATAATAATGGTAAGGAATAAAGATTATTATTTTACACCCTTAAGGGTAAAACTTTTACAAACTTTGAATGTCATATCTATTTATATTGAATCAAATGTCCAAGTTTTAAGCTTCTGGCTCTGAAAATAACGACACTTCCATCCCATACAACCCTTTTTATCTCACTAAAAATCGGAAATAAAAACGCTATGTTATACATCTTTATACTTGTTTTGTATTTTTTTTCAATGCCGAGGATATATAATATTATTAAAATATGGTTTTGAATTCTCAGCTTAAGATAAAGTTACAACGCTGAGTGTTATATAACAAAGCAGCTTGTTTTTCAGTTGTATCAATTTTATAGTAATCTGAGCTGTGTTATTTGCTTACATAAATTTGATTTATTTTTAGTTTGTAGGCTCAAAATAATGAATAATTTTACAATAGTACATGTTAATATGTATTTGGTCGCGAAAACAATATGTATGAGGTAACAACAAACAGTATATATTGAAAGAATGTACAAGGCGTTTTCATTCTGTTAGCGTCAGCACTTATGATATCTGCAAACTTATTCGCCTGACTGACTTAAAATTCCGCATATATTTTCCTTCTGGAATATAGTAGCTGACTAAAAACGGGTGTCCTCGTATTCTCACGGGATTAGGGTATGTAGGCCAAAGACTAGCATCCACTGACTTATCAAGACATCACTAATATTGTCGCTCGATTGCCTTGAAATTCGAGATACATATTCTTTTCTGTCATTAAAAACGGGTTTCTTATATTTCCATGAGACCTGGGACTACACGTGTAACAGCTACTATGCATGGATACATTTCATCTGTTTCGACAAATCACACGAAACGACTTATTACTAACAATCTCTTACAACAATTTTAATAAAGCACTGAAATACTTGAGGGAGGACTATGTAAAGCATGATTCGACGAAAAATATCAAGTAAGCAGGTACGTTAACTTGTTACAAATAAAATGTTTTTGTATTTTTCAGATATAATATTCGCAGAGCCAAATGTTGTACC
The DNA here is from genome assembly GCA_015832385.1 of Elymnias hypermnestra. Lineage (NCBI taxonomy): Eukaryota > Metazoa > Arthropoda > Insecta > Lepidoptera > Nymphalidae > Elymnias > Elymnias hypermnestra. Next base: position 1,636,877 of record JACTOM010000046.1, read on the forward strand.
AGTAATCAAGATATATCTTGACGAATTAGAGAAATATCCGAACAAATCCATGAGGATAACCGAGCATATATTTACAGATGTTTTCAGTAAATTTTAAATACAAATAATGTATCTAGACATCACGCTTGTTTTATTGTTATTAAATTAGTGTCACGAAGTCACCACTGGATATGACTTAGGGATGTTGAAAATATAATAAAGTATCGATATATATCATATCGATGTTTTTTATTGAAAAATATCGATATATCGATATATGGAGATACAATACGAACAGGCAATTACAGTGCCACCAACTTTTCTGTGAAATGGCATAAATAGGAACTACGGTCGCCATGTTGAAATGTCATTTCACTGTCAGTGTTTACTACTTTCTAGTGTACCGTGTGTTTTATTGCGTTATCTCAGAATTTTAAACGTTAAATATGCCAAAAGCTTTAGAAAGTCATGCTCGCAGTATTATTCGAAAGGTGAAATCATTTTTTGAAGAAAAAGCTAGGCTGCAGGCTCATATCATTTCATTTCATCAAATATACCAACGGATTTCGGCTGCTACTGATTAGTGTTATCAGCTTATACTGTATAAATACCCAAAAATATAATAGTGATGGAGAGAAATATGAGGATTGAACATTTTTTGATATAATAAAACATTCTTGTACAGGAACGGTCCCCTAACACCTTGTAGATATATCTTATAGATGACAGCCTCTATTTCACAGCAGTTTTTTTCCCTATGAATGTGATGTTATAATTTATCATAAATACAAACAAAATAATAAAGATATGTCGACTTTTCCGACTTTTGTGCACGTCGCAATTAATTAGCAACACTGAAACGACGGTGGCGACACCCATCAGTTCACAGATAAGTTGGTTTAACTATAACGTAAAAATTGACAGATTAAATTGCCAAGTTTAAAACCAAATTATAAAATAGCAATACTAAAAATATATAAAATTTAATTTGTAACAATGAAGGGATTATAAAAAGTATTGCTTCTAAAGATTTTTTATTCTTAAAATTTATAAATATTTATTGATCTGAAAAAATAACGATTGGCATACATTTTCGATACTTGGAATTTTTTAACGATACATCAAAGTATTATATATCGGTCTAGAATATCGATACATTGAAGAAATAATATCGATATATCGATACATCGATATTTGTCACAAGCCTAATATGACTATGACTGCCTCATTCTTCTACTAATGGATGTTCCAATCTGTGATCGGTCCAAGTCATGTCGATATTTTGCCAGCCTCGCAGGCACGCAGTACAGCAGTGCGAGTATTCGCTCTGCAAACAGAGGAACTGGGTTCGATCCGCGGTAGGGCGAATTTAGGAAATTACATTTTCCAATTTGTCTGAGTCTGGACTAGTGGGAGGCTTCGGCCGTTGTTAGCTACCACCCTACCAGCGAATACATACCGCCAAGCAAAGAGACTTGTGTACCTGTACGATGCTGTGTAAAAACTGTTAAATCAAATCAAAATATCTTTTTTCAAGTAGGCCTATGACTGCACTTTTGAGTCGTCAAATATAATTTTTTTCCTAACATAAATTCTAATGTCCGGCTGATGATGGTATTAAAGAACGACTTAATATCTAAAGGTATGAGGCTTCCTTCGGGCCCTGTCCTGAGAAGAGCCCACAACAAATTCCGACGTGTATTTTGTATTTTTTTGTTACCATCATCATTACAATATCATATTCATTTATTATATTTAAATTTAAATTAGAGCATTTTGTTTACTCCCACGCGTTACTATCGTCTAAGTAATCTTGCGACTTATGATTTTTCAATCAGCTTTCTTTAAACAACGACTTTAAATTTATTAAGCGATATTTCTAGAACTTTTTCTGGGAGTGTATTATAGTAGTAATGCAATGCTCGATGACCTCAGCAGAGCTCTCAACGGGTGGGCCTAAAAATGAACTTGGATAAGACGAAATTTATGTCAAAAATCCATATTTCGCTCCACCCACTCATCATTGAGAACTCGGCACTCGAAATTGTTGACGGGTACACATACCGGGACACATACTCCAGCTAGGTAGGTCCAATTTCGAGAAAGAGGTCAACCACCGAATCCAACTCGGTTGGGCAGCAGCGTTCGGGAAATTCCGGAAGACGTTTTCGTCCAATATCCCTCAGTGCATGAAGACTAAACTGTAAAGTCTTTGAATAGTGCGTGTTGCCAGTGCTTACCTACGGATCGAAAACGTGGTCGCTGATTACGGACCTCATTCGAAAGCTCAGAGTCACTCAGCGTGCGATGAAGAGGGCTATTCTCGGACTTTCTCTACGCGATCAAATCAGAAAAGATGAGATACGTAGCAGAACCAAAGTCACGGACATAGCTCTACGAATCGCAAACCTGAAGTGGCAATGGACGGGGCATATAGTCCGACGACCCGATGGACGTTGAGGCCTGAAAGTGCTGGAATGGCGACCCCGCACCGGGCAACGCAGTGTAGGGAAACCCCCCACAAGGCGGACCGACGATATAAGGTCGCCGGTAGCCACTAGAGCCAGGCGGCCTTGTGAACGTCATTACGTGACGTCCAGCAGTGGACGTCCATCTGTTGAAGCGACGACGACGACGACAACAAGTTTTGTAATATATATACGCAGTATACTGTCATTATGTTAATAATAAGTAAATTGCTATATTAGCGCACTTCCATCTTGGATTGTACCATCACTTACAATCAGGTGCGATCACAGTAAAGGGCTAACTTGTCAGCATTAAAAATTAGATTAAATAGTGGCAATTATAATCTTCCCACTCAAACTGAAGATGGGCGATATGTTAAACATTTTCCTTTACCATTTAAAGAACATGTTTAAAAAAGTGAGATTGCTACTATAATTAGCTGTTATGTTTATCTTTTACTGTAACAAACGTATCTACGAGTTCCTTGTAATCTCTATATATCTATGAATTGTCCGCGGTTTCTCTCGTTTTATTATAATGTAGTTTTGTTTGTTGTGTGTTGTTTTTTGTTCCCTTATTTGAAGTGAGTGACCGGTTTTCACAAATACATATAAATCGTCATTGTTTTATTGTCTTTGTAATTTGTAAAACAAATTTTGGGCACATCACTTGTATAGATTTAATCTATAAGAGACATAATTCGATGAATTTTTTATGTTTTATTAGATTTCCTCTCTGTTGTTATATTTAACTATCCATTATAGATAAATTTAAAAAGATTAAGTTATTTACGATAATCTCATCACAAGTTTAAAATTATCAGCTACTCTTACTCTCCTATCTCGTTCTTAGGGTCAAATTGATAAAAATATATTACCACGTTGACTGCCCTGATTATTTGCAGAATTCCACAGTAAAAAACCATTTTAATTAATTCGTTTTATGTTAATGAGAAATATAATTTCAGCATATATATGTGTATGTTTTAATTAATTTTCTGTTACTATAAGCCAACATTAATTTTTTATTGTTTCACTAAGATTACCTTCATATTTAAATTAAAATGCAACAAATTTTGATTGGTGTAGTGGTTAGCATCTTTGACTACAAACATGAGATCTTGGGTTCGAGTCCCAGGTCCTGAGTATGATTAAGGCCAATTCAACAATCGATATTCAGTTTTCTATTATTTATTTTCTCAATATTTGCCCGAAGCTGGGAAGTTGGCGGTATGCTCTAGCCCCATGCCTCGGAGAGCATGTTAAGCCGTCGGTCCTGCGCCTGATCTCTCTCCGGATGTTTGGGATTCCCGTTACATCGGACTATGAGTGCACTTATGTGGGTGAGTGAGTGAGTGCACAAGGTGGTGGATCTATGCTCTAATACCCTCTCTTCTATCAGTGACAAGGCCTGGGCCCAGCAGTGGGACATTAATAGGTTGCTAGTTATTACATAGAAATAGTTTTGTCCTACGTTTGTGTCGTGGTAGACAGTCAGTGTGTTAAACTGTAAAAACTAGTATGAAATCAATATTCACCACCCTCATATCGGTTAATTGGAGATAAAATATCACTCTTTTAGACTACTGAAAGTGATTTTTATCGTACATTTGATAGATAACATGGCAAATAGCCACCATAAGCTTAGACAGGATAGTTGTAATCCGACTGATATACAATAAACTGAATAAAAGGAGTAAATTTTAATACGTTATCAAGTCTAAATGCAATGAATGTTTCACATGTTAGCAACATGAAGAGGTATGTAACTTTAAGTTTAAACTCTCAAAATGGAAGCCTCGATAGAGTTTCTTGTATGTTCTTCTTAAAACATACCAGAACAGAAGCCTCTAAGAGTTTACGTTGTTCTTTAATGTTATGATCAGCCGTACTAGTACAGATTTCAAAAGCTAAAAAGCTATACCTGAGTTTGTTGTGGGTTCCTCCCGGAACAGGAGGCAAAAGAACTCTTGTAAGTTAAGGATTTTAAGTCGCTCTGCGATCTGCATATTATACAGGTGTTCAAGTGCTGCAAAGACAACTTTAAAAGTGAATTACGAGTATTTCATAAATATTCAACGTCGGTTTTAACAAATTTAAAGTTAATGTTTTTGAAGTGAAAACAGTTCTTTAGGAGCATGAAGTTAAAATTTTTACGGATGAAACGCGTGATTAGCGTCACGAAGATTTGCTGCGATTTTTTATGCTAATTCGTTTGAAGGTTAGGCAGTTTTAATATTTAATAATAGAGATTTCATAATATAAAATATTTGATAAATTCTATTTTCTAAATTATAAATTCAAAAACAAAATTTAATTAATAGTTTCTAATATAGACAAAAAACACGTAGTAGCATTTTTATTTTGAGATTTACGATTCGTCATTTGAGATTTCAATAAATTATTTGTATTAATTATCGACACTTTTAATATTTTAATGACAATTAAATTCCAAACATATCTCCCTTTTTGCTCCCTGTAAGTCTCGTAAATCTAAAGTTTTAGATTCGTATAAATATAAATAAGTTTTAAAAATTAGTTTGCCTAAGAAGTTTCACTTTTGACATGTGTACTTTGTACGCACGCTAACCTGTTGAGAGGCAATTTATCAACTTATGGTTTTTTTTTTTTTTTTTTTTTTNCACATACATAACAAAAAAATAACACGATTTTTTATATCCTATTAAATTCTTTATAACTTTCAGGTCACCAAAGAATGAAGCAAATTTTAGGATAAATCTCATACCTCGCTCAGCAGTATCGCGAAGCTCTGCAACCAATTTGACTGGTGTAATACAAAACGTGTTTAACTCATCGGTTTTAACTATTTGCATGTGCTTCGTTATCATAATAATTTTTACATGTTTTCTAAAAGTGTTCAAATAAATTGTTTAGTTTTTAATTAAATAAACATGTTAAGAATTTGAACTTGACTCTTTATACCTATTTTTACTAGCAATTCCTCGGATTATATAGGTTGCAGCTGAAAATCAGCGCCCTTCGTCCGGATTTTCTAACTCGGACGCATAGCAATTGCTGAGCTGCAGACCTTTTCCACATTGTATATATATAGGTAGTAAGTTTAGTATTTTTAATTTATAATAGTTTAAGTTTGTTTATAAATAATTGCATTTTTTCTTTATTTTTGTTGACCATTGTGGGTGCAATGTAGAATAATTTTTTTTCTTTCTTTCTTCTTCATTTTCACCCGCGTATTAGATAGATTTATTTTTGTTAGCATAAAAGTTTAATTTCACTTAGTTTTTAATTACTTTCATATTATTAGATATACACTTACATTAATAATCTAATCAATATACAACGAATATATATCTAAATAATACATTTTTAAATTCGTAACATCATTTACATGGAATGTCCGACATTAGCAAATTTAAAACTCTACAGGTATTAAAATGTTCTTGATTTCAAGGAGATAATGAAAATTTCTTTAATTCGCTTCAGTAATTTTGAGCTTGATAAATATAAAAACTATATAGATACGTCGGTGCATAACATTAGTATACTTGGAATATGAGCTAACTCACCAGTCACAGGCCCAGTTATAAGGGTCGCTACAATTTTCTTTAGACTGACATAATTGAATGTCCATTTTTAATCTTTTTAAAAGTATTTTACGGGTATTGAAACGATCTTTAATAAAGCATGATATAATAATATGACAAGGATCAATACAGAGATATGAATAATATGGTTTGATTGTTGTCGCTACTTTTATTAACTTTTAAAATACAAAAAAGTAGTTATATGGCATAATTATAGTAGTTGGATATAATGGTGGCATTTCCACGCGTTATAAGATGAACTCCACTTCAGTATTTTTTTCATTATCAGTTCTTTGTATATTGGATGACATCTTTATTTCATTTCAATCCTTTGATACACATATTTTTCAATGTTTAACTTTTTTTTTAATATCTCTTGTTTAGGATTGGTTTGGTTAAATAACTCGTGAACTTATTAATGCACATTTTTTTCAATGCTTCACATAGATTTTTTATATATATTTTGATTAGGATTGGTCCAGTTAAAGTGAATTACTTTGAAATTATTAATACACATATTTTTCAATGAATCACATTTTTTTCTAATTTCTTTCGATTGGGGTTGGTTGTTGTAAATAAAATGACTAACTATGAACTTATTAATGCACATATTTGTCAGTTTCACAAGTTTTTGATAGTTTCTTCTGATTAGGATTGGTCTTTGTAAACAAAGTGAATAACTCTGAACTTATTAATGCACATATTTTCCAGTTTTACATCGATTTTTTTTAATTTATTTTTATTAGGATTGGTCTGTGTAAATATAGTGAATAAGTGATCTTATTAATGCACATATTTTTCAGTTTCATATCGATTTTTTTAAATTTATTTTTATTAGGACTGATCTGTGTAAATATAGTGAATAACTCTGAACTTATAATTGCACATATTTTTAAATGTTGTCACAAAGATTTATTTTTAAGAACATTTGATTAGGATTGGTCTAGTTAAATAAAAAAAAAGCGAATCAGTCTGAATTTAGACTTAACTTTATTAACTGGAAATAAAAAAGTTACAATGTTTGCGACAATAACGCTGGCCGTGCTTTTCAAATCTTCTACAAGTAAAATTTAACATTCTCGTTCAATTGCATTTCTTATTCTAGTAAGGCTACCCTTAATTCTACCTCCATTTCTAATTACGTAACTTCGGCCGATGCAGATCTTTCATTATTGCTTTAATTTCTCTTACATATAATTCGTAACATAAATTTATTATGCTATCAAACGATTACACAATACACCTACATAACATATTATTAAAATAAAAATGCCGTAATAATAAAATATTCAGCCATAATTCCCAAAACGAAAATACATTTAAACATTTTATTCTAAGGTTTATAAAATATAAATGAATCGATCATTTCAAATACGACATAAGTCATATGTTTATCACACGTTTTTTCTGAAATTCTTTAAGAAAATACGTAAGTCAATACATTCCTCCTTTTTAAATGATAATGCGTAAACAAAATCTCATTGCGTTAACGAAATTTTTCGGGATATTTTTCATTATTACTATTTATATCGTACGAAAATTATTCAATATTTTTTTAACAACACAAATATTAAATTAAATATACTTGTGCACGAAACAGATTTTATTGATACCTGAAAATAAATTGTATAACTTACGAGATTTTTGAAATGACCGATTCAAATAAAACTCTAAGCCAAAAAGAACTTACGTGAATTAAATTATGACAGATATTCTTTATACTTATGATATGATAGTGATATGATACAAAATCTACACTGGTACCAGCCAGTCGCCACAGCTCTGATCATAAAAATAACAGATAAATTTAAGACATAAAACAAAATAAGGCAGGCCTTACGTTCGTAATATGTCCCACACATAAAAATGGCGATGTAATTTATTTTCTTTACCGATTATGGTTTATACACACGAAGCGTTTGTTACGCGCGTTTTTTTAACGCGAGTCAGCCTGAAAGGCTTCTTTGAAACGTCAAGTTTGTCAATTGGTGAATAATCTACCACCGGTTTGTATAGTGGATTCTATAGAGAAGAATATTGGCAAGAAACTCCATAGTTACTATATTAAACATCAACTTTTCAAATATTGACAACACGTATTTAAAGTAAAGCACGTAACTATTACCATAATAAGGTGAAGTTTTATTCATATTTATTTTCTGTTCTAAACAATCTTTTTTGCATATTAACAGTATAAAAAAAAATCGATGTTTCACATATGCCACGCGTCCTGTGACGGTTCTTCTTTTTTTGAGTATATAAGACAACTGTATATATTAAGTAAACTTTTTCTTTCACGTCTCAGTAAATTGCAATCAAGATCATGCCTTATATTGTTTCTATACCTTCAAAGTTTCGAAATTGACTCCAAAGTGATCTTAATTCACAGCATTGAAGGGAAGGAAGACCATACTCAACATTTATGATTGCCTTATATTTATTACGTTTTCTTGCTATCTATTATATAAGCCTTGCATACTAAATGCTACAGAGGCTATTTAATCAACACACGTATTATATGTGTTTTTGTTTTTCGATATTTCGATAATATAAAAACTCATATAATCTTGGTATGTACCCGTAAACAATATATTCCGCAGTTTTTCTTTGACCGAGAAAGTAAACAATATTTATTCCCCGCCTAGGATTCGATAATGCGACTCTACAATAGGCAATCATGTTTTTGCATTGTACATACAATATATACATGCATTGCAGTCATTATTCTTGTGGAATTAAAACAGTTAATCTCTTAAGTGTTAAAGTATAAAAGGCGTTAAAACTGCGCGTAATAAATGCTTCGTGTGCTTGGGGCCTCGAATATAACCTATTTTAAATCAATTCGAGTCTCCCTTTAGCCATATTGTTATTTTCGCTTAAGTATCAAATGTTTATTCAAGAGATAACGCATAATGATAACAATTCTGATATTGTAAATAAAAAACTTTAATTAATAAATTAAAAATGTAACCTACCTTTACAAATCTATAAATTCCGTCTAATCACCTAAATAATGACTAATAATTTATACAATATATTGTAAATAAAATTCTAAGCCAGTCCCCTAAATTTATTCCTAATATACCTATAATAATTTGATATTCTACTAAAGTCGAAAGGATGAAATAGCTCTTACTTTCGCTGTTAAACATATCGCCGTTTAAGAAATAGTGTGACCAGAATAAATTATATATACTGCAAATGCAACTAACGTATATATTGTTTTATACGGCGAGTAAGACATATAGCAACAGAGCAAGTTTCTTTTTCAAGCCAAAATTCATTTCTTAAACCATTGGACTTGATGAGTACATTTGATTTGAAAGAGCAATTGGCAAATGTCTTAATCCTTAATATTGACTTGATAATTCTGGTTTAGCATTTAATCAGTCAATAAATATGACTACAACTGCGTAAACATCTAGTTAGATTATAAACATAGCACTCTATACGATTTTCATAACGATACGAATACATAAAAATGCCTTTTAATATTTATATTAGATTATGGTATAACTAGTATGTATCGTTGTACTCCACCTAAGTCTAACCTATATATACGGCGTTATTTACCTATTTCACGGTAAAAATTGTGCGTACGAGATGTCCCTTGGCATAGCGAACTGTGATTTTTATGAAACAGAGCCACAATCGTGACGTGATCACGAGACGGTCATATATTTCAATTGCCATCGAATTATCCTCAATCTTATTAAAGTGCATTTTCTTAAATCAATTAAAGAAATTAAAATCCCTTATGTAAGCGACATTATTGCGTCCAAACCCGAAGAAAATGTAGCTCTTAAATCGATTTAAATTTATAAAGTAGTACAAGAAATCCAAATTCTGATTTGATCTTTTCGTGCGTCTATTAATGATCATCTATATATTAGATTTCCATCGATTTCTGAACCCGAATGAAGTATCTCGTAGAGGGTTAGATAAGTTACAATCCTTAATCGGAGAGAAAACATTTAGTCCACCTCCTAGAAGAGGATATCTCAAAAAGCGAATTATTTTAAATAAAATATTTTTGGGAGTTCTGATTTATTGTAATTTAAGACCTAGAGAGAGCGTAATATGTCAAGTTTATGATAGTTTGAATTGCAGACTATTAATAGTCATGTAATTCTTTAATCACGCATTGGTTCGTTTTTGTCTTGTTAATAAATCCCGAGGCAATTATATTCCCTAGAGCATGTTCACAAGATGATGTGATGATAGTGCCTACTGGCGTACTCGTAGATATATAGACAAGGATAATGCAAGGATAATTGATAACAAAATTGCCAATTATCTTGATAGTCTCGTGATCACTTAAAATTATTAATTCATTTTATCACATATCTATAATATTGCCTACCTAGCATGCAATTTATATATCTTAAACCTACACCACTACATTACTTTTTTAAGGCATAAATGAATATTTTATATTGTCAGATCTATCAGGAAGCATGTTTCTTAACTAGTAATTGATGGCGTTGATTGACTTATAGTATACATTACAAGCTTTTAAAAATGGCGATATGAAACATATACAAATAAAAAGTGAGGTCCGTGATCTAACAAATCCGCAAGTCTCATAAAAGAAAATAAAATAGATTACACGATATATAAATATGTAATAAGTTGCTATTGATATATGCCAACACCTTCAACATTTTACTATCACAGTTCTAGGATATAAAAAAAATGTCTCATAAAATAAAACCCAAAATCAATAATCAAACAAATTTTAAGTAGTTTTTGTAGAGATGTCTCCAAGCGTTATTTTATTTCGTTTGGAGACATCCCCAATCAATTAAATAATCATTTGTTTACCAAACCGGTAATTCTATAAATAGAGATTTTCAGTTTAATTGCACTTGTTAATTGGTGTTAATAAACTGCATTGTCTTTGTGCTCGTGTATATCAGTAGCTTGTCAGACCAATACAACAGACCAATACAACTATTTTATCTATGTACAATTTATTGGAAATGATTTATATAAAAAAATGTGATAATCAAAACATTATGTGCTTGCTAGATATATTATACTTGGTAAACTTCAATTCCAAATTCAAGTCAGTCTGCTTTAGGAGAAAAGAATTTAAAAAAAACATAAGAGTATGAGTCAACGCTCGCTGGTCACTAAATTTCAAGATTTAATACTTCAATGTTTTAGCAAGATATTCCTGTAACAAAATTCGAAATGACTATTGCAATAAGATGTAGTTTAGTTTACTAAAATTCCGCAAAAGAAAATTCGTTGAGTTGAAATGAATATTCTTAATATTGGCTAAACTTTCAAAATTTTATATAATATACTATATTGATTATTTACCTGAGAAATAAACATTATTATTATTATTTAATGCTATGTTTCCCGTTTAACTGGCTCATACTTGAGAACGTACCATAGTTTTTAACTTTTATTTACTACGCATATTTTTACACAGGTAAACTAATAATATGTAATTATAATTTCTTCATGTTAGTTTAAACTAAGGTTAAGTTTTGCTATTAAATGTAAATATAAAGAGCAGCAAAATCAAATATTGTAATATATAATCAATTATCGACGAAAACTATATGAAACTGCTTTAATGGTTACTTTTTTATAAAACAATACAAATAAATTTTCATGTCATCAAACCCCGAAACAAGTATATTTGGAAGACAGACATTTATCATATAATAAGTAACAAAATCCACATAATTCTGTAGAGCTGAAATGAGTTTTCATGTTTTCCTACAAAAATGTAATGATTTTTCTATACTTTAATTTTTGAAGCGCTGTCTAATAAACAGGGAGTTAGGACTCAAAAATTTGTAATAGTTTTTGTTTTTCTAAGCTTCAATTGGATTTAGAAAGCACTTAATGTGAAAATAATTTTTTATTATTTATTAATACGTGAGTATTGAAAAATATGTCAGGTCGATTATAAAAAAGGAGACCATGATCGTTTAAAAAAATATAAAACAAGTAATCAATTATTTATGAACAGTACATAAAAATTAATTGTTTTGTTTATGTATGTAAATTGCTCTGTTGATCATTTTAATCACCTTGTGTATTACGAATCTTAAGTATTATAACAATGTCACTTATAATAAAATAAATAAAATATGATTACGCGTATATAAAAATTAAAAAAAAAAACATGTACAATATGAAACCGAAGCGAACTCAAATTACATATACGGTAATCAAACGAGTTCTAAAATTAAAAAAAATTATAAGTGTAAATATTTTTTTTATTTTTTCGTTTTTCGGAATTAATTCTAGTACTTTGTCGTATATATTTATGATATATAGTGGAACGTATTAATTCAAGTTTTTATGAAAGTGGCATTACAATAATTTTATTTTATTTTTTACGTTATTTTATAATTTTTGTTACATATATATTATACAGTGGAACGTATAAGTACTAATACTCTCCAATTCATCAATTTTTTTTCATACTATAAAAGCTGCATTTTATTTCTTTTTTTATTTTATAACTTCTGATATTATATTTTTATCCATTATTAACAGCGAACTTTACAATTTTCACCGGAACCCATTAAAAATAAAGAAATAAAGTTTACGCTGCAGACTTATTGGGCTCATATTTAGGTATTATATTAACCCTTACCACTCCATACCCTAGACATTTACGCAATTTAAAACAAAAAAAAACTATAGTACTAATTATAAGAATATAGTAATGAAATTTGCATATTTTATAAACCCCAACAGAACTTTTCATTGTCACATCTCTTGTACTCTTATCGAAACCTTATTATATGAAAAAAAAAAATAGGAGTGCAAAGGGTTAATTTTATGACGTATTCAAAATCTATGTTTTAACGTCTCTTCTACGAGCTCCCAAGACAATTACAAACCTATTCTAACTTACTAAAATTGTCGACATTATAAAAGGCCAGAATAAACTGCTTTATAATCAAGTGCACTTAATGATTTCTCACTACATAAAGTTCCGTTTATTTGAATTCGACTTTTTCCTTTCTCAGTGGCGTGAATTATATCAATCCTTAGTAATATACTTGTGGGTAAGAGCAGGGCAAGTGGACCTTTCCCATTCCCTACGTTTTCCACTTGTTTATGAAACTTAGATCAATATATGAGTTGTCACTATCACAGTTGTTAAATATTTTCTTTTTAACAACAATCTTTTTAATAAAAAAAAATCTTGACTATTTTTAATTAAAAAAAATATCTAATAAAACATCAAAGATAAATTAATGAAGTTTTTAGGATCTATTGATTAAGTGTATAATATATATAGAGGGATATAAGATGGTATTTATTTGACTTATAGATTTGATTAGTTTCTCTGTTATGCAAGACACATATGTCTTGGTCATAACCAACTTAATGTTTGTTAATTTGTATCATTGGAAACACATGCACGCCACTGATCATCCTTAAATCTATGTATATATAATCGTATTTCATATAAAACACCATTACCGCTATCAACAACCCCATACTAAATACTAATGTTTTGCGAAGATATTAAACGTATACGCAAATAGGCGTCTTCAATATATGATATCTGAGCAGAATATTAATTTTATTATACGTTTTCATTATACACTTTTCGTAATATGTTGTAACAATGAAGATTGTTGACTTTCGAAGTGGCTTCGGTGTGGAGATGTTGGTTATATAATTAAAATATGGCTTATGTGTTTTTACCTTGAAGTGCTTCATTATAAAGCAAATAAAAAGTTTATTTAAATTCAATCAAATCAGGTGTATAAGTTCTGAATTTTTAGATAATTTTTCAACATAATGCCTTTTAAACATAAGAATATTGCAACATTTAACAATACAGTTAAATCCATTAATAGTTTCTCTTTTTAAAAAAAGAGTTTAAAATAAAATGGTTATAGTTATGTACATATAAGTACTATTACTGATATCATGTAGTTTTAAGTTTGTATGTTTTAGACATACTATTTGCGGATCTCTTTACATTTAAAATCAATATACAAGAACACCACTCTTTTGGGGTGAAAGTGGATTATATACAAATGTAAGACACTTTTATTATAATTTTGTTAAGAATTTTATTAAAAAAACTCAATCAATATAAACTTCAGCCAAATAGTAAAATTTATATATAACGAACAGTGTATATTAAAAACGGCTTATTTAATTAAAAAATACGCCAAACCTGTGACAAAACCTAAGTACAGCAGGAATCTATGATTATTTTTTTACCATTTTTGTTTTATTTATAAAAAGAGATAAACAGCGATTTAGGCAAACTATTCACATAACACTAGTAACATCATCCGACTTACTCTAGACAAAAGGTGTTGTCATACAAAAATGTATATGGTTACCGATTGAATTCAATATCGCTATAGCTTATTATAAATATTTTTTTTTATAATAGACAATTCCTTCCTAGTACTTTTTAGGGGAGTTTTCGAAAAAATACAGATTAAACATGTACCTTAAAAATAAATAAATATCCTCAAGAACAATTTGTAAAAACCAAACCAGATAATTTTGGAAGATTTTACAAGTTGTTATCACATTATTGAGTTAGAAAGCAAGGGCGTCCTATGACCATAATTTATTTAAAAACAAAGAGCACTAGCTCAGGCCTCAAGTAGCAAAAAATTACGAGTGATCGGGGTACCGAAAGACCACAGTGCGTTTGTACGGAAATCTAAAACAGAGTCGTCGAAATATCATGTAAACATACCGTTAACGTGATATTTCGTACGTACAAATAAAACGAAAACAGCGTCTTAAATTAGTCTAGCTTTATCATTACAGTGGTAAAGAAATAAATAAATATCAACTATTTTTAAATGCTTTTCACTTTCGACAACAGGAAATACAAAACAGGTAAAGGTGTCCTTAAAAAGCTTTTATGATTACAAAAAAAATATGAAGAAAATTGATTTTTTTTACACTTAAGTTGTTAAATTAAAACTCATACATGGGGGATCTCAAATCCCCTGCTTCCGGCAGGCTAGATTAATATGAATCAAGCAATACTTAGTGACAATTTATATTGCTGAAGAAGTCACTTTGGAAATCCTCAAGGCAATCGCAAATGGTTTTAAACATCTTTTTATCCAAGTCCGTTTTATTTATAAAGCACTAAAAATTAAAGAAAAATTGTTCTAGGCAACCTTGGATATTCTATAAGGGACATTTTATAATCTTTCTATCATACATTATGTATAAGTAATATAAAAATTACACAAAATATTACGATATTTTGGGTATAATAATGAAATTTTGTTTATGACAACAAAATTTCGGTTAGGACGCCCTTGCGCTCGCGTCTACATTAAATGATGCTTGTTGAAATATTACATTTTAATAATAAAATACTCATTAATGTCATGTATATAAATAAATGCAACAGTAAAAATGAGATGCATAAATATCAGACGCATTATTTAACATATTTCCTTTTCGACGTAAAATTCAAGATAGCAAGATTAATAATTGTAACATATGTTGAGTAATAACTTTTATGTTACAAATAGTTGTAAACTTTGAGGGTGCATTATTTAAAGTTCATTTTAAAATAATAGCAACAATCGCAGGTTCTGCACCTTTGATTGTTATTTTGATCTTGTCGTTTTAAAATAAACTTTAAATAAAGGTCAACAAGGTTTGCTTTTATTCACAATTCATGTTAATAGTTAATTAAATTTACCCTATTTAATGTAAACCAGATATTAGTGATTCATATCGAGATTCTAATTAGCTTGTCGTTATAAGACACAAACGTGTGTGTGTGTGTATAGAAGGAACTGGAAGATTAGATATTTTATACATGGGGTTTATTTGTCACAATTAGTAACTTTACCACATGGACGGAGATTACATTTACCCATTAAACGTTACTCTCCTTGTATATGGATTCGTTTTAATCCTAAGCGAATACGCATTACACTATTAGGAATCTTTACGAATGGTGCATTATACTAAGACCGACGAACGTGTACGCGAATATTAAAAACAATGAAAGAGTAGTAAAGGAAAATTATATATACATCTTTTAATGTATATAAATATATTGATACTTTGATATTTTTAGCATATATTACTTTGGTATAAAGCATTGAAAGCAAAAATGGTAAAGTGCTAAAGTCAAGGAAAACATTTCTGCTACCACAATAATCGAGGTTTTTCAGAAAATATCCAAAAAGAGAAAATTTTCAGACTGTTCTAGTACAATTCACAAAAGTGTAAAGCAATATGACAATGTTATGTAATAAATCATTTGCTTTTACGTGATAACATCATAAGAAAACATTGATAAAAATTGTTGTTGCAATGAATAATGATATTAGGCCGATTGCCCCTCTCTATCGCTTGTTCCGCGCTCTCCCACGCACGCTCGGTTCAGGCGAAAGACGACAATGAGTCAAGCTTTTTCGTGCGTGTTGATAACCATCGATTTACTAGAAGTTTCTTTACTATCGCGTCTTATCACTTCAAGTTTACTAATTTAATCCAAATGAAATCCAAATGAATGTGCGTACGCGTTGGTCGGTTATTAAAGGCACCTACAATTTACTCTATTAATTTGGTGTTTAGCTTCAAGTTTTTATAAAATCGTGGACATTATCGCTTTAAAGCCTCATTTCACGTGTGCCAGAAGCATAAACTTATATACGAAATGGCCCCCAAGCATACTGGAAGCGTGTTTAATTAAAGTACCGAACTCTCTCATATATAAAATTTTCATATATTTTCATAGATAATTTCGTCACGGCAGCCCTTTAAATAGCAATTTCTGAAATATAACTATGGCTTATTAAGGCTAACTGATAAAAATTTGTAATGGTCAGTAATTAGCTACCATTGCAAATTTTTAAGTTTTTATTGCACACAGGTTTTGTGAACTGTGACCTCATCTGACGATAAGAGGTAATTTACCTCAATGATTTTATACAGGATCGTACCTAAAACGGATATGTTCTTGTCGTCACGTCTTGTCTAACCTTGACCGAAGCCTCCTACTAATACTACACAGATATAGACAAATTAGAAAATATAATTTCCTACATTTGATTCGCGAGTAATCGAGCCTGTTACCTCTGTGAGCAAAGAACAATTTTAAATAGATTAATACACAAATATTAAGAGCTCTGAAGAAAATATATGTCAAACAAATGTATGACAAAGACAAACCGCATAAAGATTATTTTCTTTATTTGCCACCACAGTCAGTTAGTTTTAACTTATTGCCATTTCCATGTTGAAAATGGACTTTTATTCCTTCTTAAGACAATGAAATCTGACTGCACCCCGTAATATAAAACATAAAAGAAAGCTGTCGTGACGACTCACCATTAATGCCCTACACCTAGAGGCCATATAACAGATACCTATACTTATAAAGTGTCTATTAATATTACATTGGAAGCATTGTTTATCAATTCCGTGAGTGCTAAAACTAACAAGTTCTCGCCTAAGCTTAATAATATCGCACTGAGTGGAAGAAGTGAAATTTTTTTATAACTTAAAGCTTTTACCTGTTAACCGATAACGTATACATACGTTTCTACATACTTCCAGAACGTTTTAGATATGTCAATCAATAAACTTAAATCGTTTATTTAAAAAGAACGAGTTTGCTTTGGACTGCACCTTATGTTTAGTCTGTACCTCTCTCCCGAACCATCACACTTTTTGTAACGCTCTCGTTACGCGTACTTAAAGAACTTTTACTTCAATATCTTGTTGTTATAATATCAGTTGTTAAGGCTGAGTTGAAGTTATTAAAAACAAGCAACAACTCGCTCGCTCCACATTAACTTTGACGTATATATACGTCATCCTCGGTTAACAGGTTAAACAACGAAAACGCTTAATCAATTGTTAAGCGATTTTAACCTATATTGTCTAATGGTCCATCTTTTACGTCTTGATATAACACACGCGTATTATTTACACAACTAGAGACATCATTTCTACCAACATATCATTCAATCAGTCTAAAAAAGATATGGTTTGAGTAACCATACTAATAACACACTGTGTCTAACGAGATTCGATCTTTCTATATTTTGTCATTTAGATAAGAAAAATAATATAAAAAAAATAAATCAATTCGTACATATTACAATTCCTAGCGCCATCTACCACGAAATTCTTGTACTCATGACAAAGATGGAAACTTAAATCTTTTACGCGAGCTTTCAATGGTGCTGAACAAATTTTTCTAAAATTTGACTATAAATAAATTATGATTTTAATAAATAACCTTTATTAATATCAAGTGTCATTCTGTACAAGTTAAAAAAAACGTAGATATCCTTGTGTGGCTGAAAAAAAAAGTATTTTATTTAGTATTGATAAATTAATCAACATGTATATATAGACAGAATATTGCTGTTTTTACCAATTATTTTGGTTTTTGACAAGTCCCTTTCGTAGTAACTCACTAAGCCATTTTGTGATTGAAAAATTGGTTATTTAGGAAATTCCTTATAACCTAAAAAAATGTATTCCTAAGGAGTGTCATTTTTATAACAATTTTATACAATATCAATTATAGAATAAATAACTTTACATACATTTCACATATCAGATTCATGATTTTCGTTTAATTCAATTGTTTATATAAAAATTGATAACATTTTAAGATCTTTACTACAGTGTAGCAACCTATATATTTTTCATATTGATTTGACAAGTAATGGCAAAAATTCCGCCTATTTTTAAGCAACGCAATAAAAACATTCTTTTATAAGTTACCATACTTAGGGCTTAATATTTTTATAGTTTTATGTAGTAATAAGCCTAAGTAGTGACGAGAAAACCGATTTTGTATAAGGTAACTGCTTCAAGCGCTGTCTTAGGCATATCTATAAGGTAAGTGTTTGAAACGCTTTCATAAGAATACGTATAAGGTCAGCAGCAAGTTGAGGCATTGAACAAAGATTGATAAAGACAAATCGTCGAAACGACAGTATTCACTGCGCAAGCACGCGTGTGGATTTTCTGAGGAAGTCAAGCTTGTGTTATATAAAACGAGCTATAACACGAGTTTTTATGCTTTTTTAGATTAGTAATATGAAATAGCGTAATTAAGCATTTATGTCGATCTTTTATATCGTTATCGAGACTTAATTCACGAATCGGCAACTTTTTTTATGGCATATCCACAAATGCTATAAGAATATGGCAGCGGACCACAAATCTCATGAGGATATTGGTACGGGCCAAAAATGTTATAAGAATATTGCTGCGAACCACAAATCTTATGCGGATATCGGAGCGGGCCACAAATGTTATAAGGATATTGCTGCGGGCCACAAATGATATGGGCATTTTAGTGCTGACCATTAATGTTATAAGAATATTGGTGCAGATCACAAATCTTATGACGATATTGCTGCGGGCCACAAATGTTATAAGGATATTTCAGCGGGCCACAAATGTTAAAAAGAGTTTAGTGCTGACCATAAATGTTATAAGGATATTGATGCGAGCCACATGTCAATATTTTTTACATTTTAAATATATCTCTCGTTATTGTCATTTCAGATGGTTGTTCCTTGCGCGTACCGCTGGTTGCCGACCCTTGACTTAAGTGATCATTTGAATATTTGTGCCTGCCTCGTGATGGCGAATATGGTGCTTCGTGGATCTGTCTATCTATCTATCTATGACCAATAATTGAAAGGTTATTTCGGTTTTACGTTTAGTTTGCCTTTCAATACCATTGTGTTATTTAGTCAATAACGAAACGTCTAAATATTGTAATATATTTGTTATATTTCATTATATAAAAAAAGAAAATAGCTATTTCGGGGTACGAAAATAAACATAGAACTATGCAATTCACGAAAATTTCAGTCTTGAGGAAGAACGCAATAAAATTGTCAATTAACCTTAAAAAAACCACTAAAATAATTACTTAAATAGTATACTAATTACAACGATACATAAAGATAATATAAATTTAATGTACTGACATTTGATAATAAAAATATATGACAATATGATTGTAATACAAGTTTTACAAGCTATTTTTATTCTTATATTCTTTGTTTACCTCTTTAATAGAAAAATGTACTCGAAGACAAAGTTTCGGTACGTTTTTCTATTGTATTTTTTAAATAATGTTATAAAAGATATCACCCGTTGAAATTGTAGGGAAATATGAAATAATGGGGCATCATCTGAAAAAGATAATATTAATAATTATTATCATAAATTCACGAAAAGAAAGAAGTTATATAGTTTTTATAGCACACAATAAATTGGTCCAGCAATTGAAGAAGTCAGTCACATAGACATGTACAGAAGAAAGAAAAAATTTAAAAATACTATATACACCACAATTGACTTTTATAATCTTACGCAAAATGGAAAGATCATATTTATATATATATATTTCTGTAACAAAACTATTTTTTTTTTGCTATAATTAAAAGTTAAATCTGAACCGAGTTCCGAAGACGCCGATAGTGTCGTACATGTGAATTTCTACCCATAATTGTACCCAGCTGTTAGTGTTATGAATTTCATTGAATAAATCTAACGATTTTCTTACAAATATATTCATCAATACAAGCTAATATGGCATCATAAACGTGATTGTTTTAAAATTTCATAAATTTTTAATTGTTTATAATTAATTAAAAACATTATCACATTGAAAATCAACGAGTAATGATAAAGTTTTAATACACATAAATATATATTTTTTAAACCCCAATTCTTATACTAGTTGATACTAAAAAAAAAATAACAGTAAAAATGCGTGCATAGGCAACCTTATTATTGCTTTGAGCAATCTCTGCCAGAAAATCTTATAAGAATACCAGGTGAACAATTATATATAAAGAGATAAAGATGATCATACTAAAAAACAATAAAAATGAAGCCTAAAAATGTGTGTTCACCTGGTGATGTGTATTTATTTTAGTGTTTCAAAGATAAACTATTTATTACAATGATTTAATAGTTGATTTTAAAAAGAAAACTGGGAACTATGAAAGTTAATAATTAACAAGATATTTAAATAAATATATACTTATAAAGAAGCAAATATAAATCAAAATGTAGCTGATGTAATCATCGAAATTAAACAAACTTCAAAATGACTAATTCGAGTTGACTCTTTATACTGCGGGGCCATGGAACTTGAGGGAATTATAAAGAAAGTATATTATTATTAATTGAAAATTTTAATCTGATAAATAAATTGTTGGGATATGGTCACCGGAGAAAGTAAAAGACGTGTGTTCAACTTGGAGTACTGATTTAATATAAGGTATTTATGCAATCGTACAAATACGAAGACATACGAGTGAGTGATGACGTTGTTATGTTGGCAGGCTTGGATTTTTGTATTACCAACATAAATAATCATAAATAATAGGAATTGAAAAAGGAATAACAATGTGTGTAAAGTAAAGTTACTTACTTTAGAAATAATGTATTCATGTAAAGTTGACACCAACTAATAGTTCGAGAAGTGATGAGATTCGATGACGAAATGAGATTGCATGAGATTCACTGTTTAAGAGAGTACTGGTCGAGAGGGTTGAAGTCTTTACTCGTCATGTGCGTTGCGTTGTGTGCATTGCGGTATCCCCACAGAGACATTGCTTCTCTGCATGTTAGCTGTAAATAAATTAAATAAATCTTATTACTTCTTTTTCTATTATTTTTTTGCTCGCTAATAGCTTTTACATTTAATACAATACACTTTTTGTTTACAGAGATAGTATTATATAGAATAGGTTTTTTATGTAAAACGGTGAGTTGTGACATGACTGATAGCTAACTTATGAATTCTTACTTGTAAGCAAAATAAACAATATCGAGCTTATAACGTATAAATGGATATGCAGATCCCGAGGCTTTCCTTCACCGAAAAGCATAATGATAAATTAAAACTACAATTACGAACATAAGTTCTACAAGGAGATATATAAAGAAATCTAGCTCACGTGTCTAGAAAATAGAATTTTCTTTATTGAGGTAAAACTTCTTTACGCACGTTTAACCTGAGGAGTAAATTGGTTAACGATTGTCAAAAGCGTTACGAAATGTGTTATCTAGTAGATCTATAGCATACATACTCGATTTTTTTTACAAATTTAGAGTAAAGAAGCTTTATTTATGCATATATAAAAACACCATTTGTTATTGAACTCCTCTGGAACTACATAGCCGGTTTTATGATTTTTTTGTATAGTGGTAGGTTATAAACTGTTATAAACTATAAACCCAACGGCCATTTCTAGATAAAGATACGAAATTGCCAAGATCAACTAGTATATGTATACGTGGAGAATGGTAAGTAGGAATTCAATAAAATAACTCAAATATTTTAATGAAAATTTTCTACACACGTGATTTAGATTAATCTAGAACATCTAGATTCTGACATGACAAAATAGACGGGATCGAGTGCCTTTCTAAAGTCGAGAGCACCTCTAAAGTGCCTCTTCGACCTTACCGCAGACAATCTTGAATTTCAAAATATGAAGCCAAGGTTGCAACTTCATAAAAATATTTTTTATCTTGTTTGAGCTACATATAAGCCCAATGTTTTGGAGATAATATATACTGATATTATTATGAAAATCACTTATGAATATAATTTTGAAGTTTAATGCATAAAATAGGAATAATTTCAGAGCTAACTTTCACTCGTAATAGAAAGTCACGAGTTAAAATTGTAACTACAAAACGCGTAATTTTTGGAATACATCTGTAGACAATAAGTAGTACGTTTTAGATATAACATACACGTGGTAGATTCACGGGTACATATTTTAAATGTTAAATAATAAATATTGCAATTTCAGAGTGGTATTCGCGGGTAGACGTAAATATTTTTTATAATTTAAGTATAAGAGGTTCATTTTCAGAGGAAATATCAAGCAATTTTAATAAGCATTTGCAAATGTCGTATTAATTTCACTACCTTTGTATAATATAATAAAAAATAACGTAGTCTAGTTGAAATTCAAAACGACAATTAGAGTTCAAAGGTTTCATTACAATGGCAAACGAACTGTTAAACTTATTACGTAAAATAATTGAGGATGTTTTAACATATAATTTTAAAGATTCGACGTAATTCTTTATATTGTCATTACTATATAAAATAAATTTGGAACCTTTTGATGGACATCCCAACTAAAATATCAGATTGTGTCATGATTCATCAAATAAATCTTTAAATATCCAACGACTGAATCTCAGACTTCCAAAGCTAAGCGAAGCATCCTTATTACGTTACGTTGAGTTGGCGAGGTCATCAATTTAAATTTATTAAGATAAGCAAAGAGATATAGTAAAAACGTAAATACAACGGCGATACTAACACGAGTTACTTATGTGTTTTTCCTGTAGAACTACTTAGCTAAAACATTCCGTGAGCTAACCTAATATTTCTTCTTTCAAACGCAATTTAAGTAGTACACCAAATTACGCTAAGCAACGATTTGTAACCATTCAAGTCAGGTCAACAACGCTTTATGATTAAAACAAGCCTTAGTCCTAAAACACGGAAAGTGTGTCCTAAATGTAAAATAATAAGGATTCAATAAAAACAAACATAGATTTATATATAAAAATTAAATATCGCCGTATCGTTCATCAGATTGTAATTAAAACTTAGGTCGGCTTTCTGTGCATAGAGTACAAACTACAATATAGTTTTAGTTATGTCTACTTTTGTCGTAACAACTTCCTCGACTTCTTTACAAATCAATAATATACATATCACATAAAATTAATAAAGTATTCCTGCTCCATTTCCCCCGTTTTCTGACTTTACAACGACCTCACAGCAACCAATTTTTCCCAAGATTAATTATTTTCTCGTTATAAATTGGAAATCATGGCATACGCCTGTCTTTCCTAGTTTCTTTCATTTACTATTTTTTGTTAATTTGCTTATATAGATAGCTCCTGTATTACATATTGACTATTTGAACGGGTACATATCACGATGGCGATTTTTAATTTTTAATTTTTCCTGTATTACATTTGATAAAATTTTCAAATTAATTAGATCGACACTATCAAAGTGTTGGTATTACAATATATTTTCAACAAATTGTATTTATTGAGCTAAAGCGTAGTGTAACTGAGTTTGCTAGTATACTACATATAATATAAACCCCACACCACATAGAGATACTGTGATGAACTTAGTTAACCCTAACCGCAATACATCGAGGTTAAGTAATTAACAAAACAAATGGTTTTATAATACGTAATCCATGTACATAAGCGTATGAAAAACAATTCACGGTTCGCTTTAAACAGGTTTCTATATGCGTCGATTAACTCGTCACTATAAGAACAAAACATCATTGAGATCATCCTAAAGATAAAAGTTCGAGCAAAGTACAGGTTACTAATGCCCAATTTCACCAAGCTCCATTAGCTACATTTAAGGGGCCAGTTAAGGGAATTGTTTTTTTATCTAAGGAATTCCCTAAGAATGTGACACTTAAGGGAATATCGGTGAAATAAGGAATTAGTGTAGTAAATGTCATGTATGTGGACAGGTGGATTTTTGTGAAATACCGAATGATTCCATAAAACTTATCCTTTTTTTTCGTTTAATGAAAATCACCATATCGCTGGGACGGTGCCGTCAACAAAGAAGCTAACGCCAAACAGTGTGAGTATAATACTTACTTAAGTCAAAGTCCACCTTTAACTTAAGTACTTAAGTTAAAGGTGGAAAACCCATCCTTAAAGTCCTTCAGCGAATGTTCAATTCCGTCATCCTGGAAGGCATGGTGCCAAAGCCATGGCATAGGAGCGTGGTGGTTCTGTTCTTCAAGAAAGGTGACAACACCTTATGGAAGAACTATAGACCTATTGCGCTGCTAAGTCATGTCTATAAACTGTTCTCGAGAATCCTTACGAATCGTCTCGCTCGCAAGTTTGACGACTTCCAGCCTCCCGAAAAAGCACCATAGACCACATCTTTACGCTGCGGCAGATTATACAGGAGGCCGAGGAGTATAATCGACCACTTTGCTTGGCGTTCGTGGACTATGAGAAAGCCTTCGATTCGGTGGAAACCTGGGCCGTGTTGAGATCTTTGCAGAGATGCCGAATTGACCACCGGTATATACACGTGTTGAAGTGCTTGTACGAAAACGCCACCATGTCAGTCCGTATACAGGACCAAAGCACAGAGTCTATCCAACTGCAGCGTGGAGTGCGACAGGGAGATGTTATCTCCCCGAAGCTCTTTACTGCGGCGTTCGAGGACCTGTTTAGGCTTATGGTATAGTGGAACGGACTGGGCATCAACATCAATGGCGAGTACATCACTCATCCATGTTCCGCTCCACCCAGTCATCTTTGAGAACCCCGCACTCGAAATTGTAGGCGAATACCTGGGACACATAGTCCAACTAGGGAGGTCCAATTTCGACAAAGAGGTAAACCGCCGAATTTAGCTCGGTTGGGCAGCGTTCGGAAAACTACGCCAGATATTTTCGTCCGATATCCCTTAGTGCCTGAAGACGAAACTCTTCGAACAGTGCGTGTTGCCAGTGAAGACCTACGGCTCCGAGACGTGGTCGCTGACTATGGGCCTCATTCGAAAGCTCAGAGTCACTCAGCGTGCGATGGAAAGGGCTATGCTTGGAGTTTCTCTACGTGATCAAATCAGAAATGAGGAGATCCGTAGCAGAACTAAAGTCACCGACATAGCCTTACGAATCGCGAACCTGAAGTGGCAATGGGCGGGGCACATAGTCCGACGGACCGATGGACGTTGGGGCCCGAAGGTGCTGGAGTGGCGACCCCGCACCGGGCGGCGCAGTGTAGGGAGACCCCCCACAAGGTGGACCGACGACATAAAGAGGGTCGCCGGTAGCCGCTGGAGCCAGGCGGCACAAGACCGGGCCTTGTGGACTTCATTACGTGAGACCTATATCCAGCAGTGGACGTCCATCGGTTGAAGCGACGACGACGACGAAGTCAAAGTCAAAATATCTTTATCCAAGAAGGAATATTACAGCACTTTTGAATCGTCAAATATCGTTTTTTCTATATTATATTTATATGAATGACTGATGATAACATTAAAAAACGACTTACAATCTAAAGTTACGAGGGTTCCTTCGCGCCCTGATCTGAGAAGAGCCCACAACAAACTCAGTCGGGTGTACGTTTTCTTTGTTATCGTCATTACAATATATATTTTAAATTTATATAAAAGATTTAAATATATTAAGGGACATCTTTGTAACTTATTCTGGGAGCTTGTTGTAGCAACGTATACAGTTACCCTTGAATGATTTGTCAGTTTTATGTAGCCTACTACAATTTACAGCAATTTTATTTTTATTTCTTAAGTTATATGAGGTGCATTCACTTTTTTCATATTCAATATTTTTTTGGACTTACAACAATTTTTTAATATACATACGCTGTGAACTGTCATTATTTTCACTGCTCTTAATTTGTTTCTTAGCGACACTCTTGGACCCATATTGTAGATCGGATCGGATGGGATGGAGCCAGATAAGTAGAATCAAATTATGTAATAAACACAGTATCTATTTGAAATTTCTATAAAAGTCATCTAAATCGAAATATGTTTCAATTTCGATGCTTTAGATGAACAATCACACAATATAAAATTATAAAAACACTACTTAAAGACAAAGCGGAATTCAGAATCGTCATGTTTTTTTTTAGAGAAAGTACTCTCGTATTCACTCGTATTCACTCGTATTCAAGTGCTCACACGTATTCAAGTGCGCAAAAATGACGGTGAGACAAAAAAAAAACAATATTCCAACAGTTTCATCATATTTTAAATATCTCTCCTATAAAATTAGCTTTCTTTGAATTGAGTCACTACTTTCAAAACAGCAAAATGCCTGCATCGATTAAATTTTAAAAAAGAAACGATTTTGATAAAAGTTTTTTAAATATAAAATACCAAGCCAGAAACTTACACGTGTCTATTTACACTTGTGATTATTAATTGTAAATTCCAATGTGTCAATTAAAAGTAATGTTATCTTGATACTCTTAATGAGAGGCAGAATTAATTTAAATTTAGTCCTCACAAAAACAGTCTGAAGGCCGAATACAATTGCTTCCCAGTTCATACGCATAATTGTAAACGGACACTGTGTTTTAAACGGCACATCAAAACAAATGAAATCACAATATAATATATATTTTACATATAAATAAATTATTAAAATAGTAGTGTCTGTTTACGTAACAAGGGCAACTCTTAACAAAAAGAATGTTTATATAAGACCCTGTTTTAGATTTGTGTCTGTCAGTATACAATCGAACCCGGATAAGTGACAGTTCAAGGGATTGCAGTTATTTTCACGCTTATCTCGCTAACAGAGTTTCTAGCTTATAAAACAAGCTTCCGTTGTCTGTTTAGAGTATTCACTGGACTTTAATGTAGTTAACAGCAATAATTACAATGATTTACGAGGAAGGTTCTTAGGAATCACTTCTGAGTTTGCCATCACATAGTTTTAAGAAATATGTTAAAAACGTCTTATTACAAAAAGTATATTATAATATTGAAGATTATTTAAGTGACAAAGATGTTTAGACTTGATTCCAGTTGCACATGAAAGCTAAACACATTGTAACGTACAGAAACTATGTTTAAAGGAGTAACCGTTGAGTTTCTTGACGGTTTCTTATCAGCGTAATCAACTTTCCGAACCGGTTGTAGATTTATTACCAACGGTACGAGTACTGACGATTCAAAAGTGCTTTTTGAGCCTACTTTAATACAGAACAATTTTATTTTGATATATATTATAGTACAGAAAGGCGGACAAATGCAAAAGTTTGTAATGTAATTTCGCAATAACACATACTTTTGTGTACTTAAGCCGCAAACGAGATAGATCAAATTCTTATTTCGATAATTAATTCATCCTACGGTGAATTAATTTGTGCATACACTGTAACTAGTGGTACATGTAAGCCATGCTCTAATTACAGTTGCAGACTGTTACACGAATAGATACAATGCATTATAACAATTTTCAAAGCGATTCGGTATTAAATGTAAGAAATGTATATAAAAATAATTAAAATTGTTTCTACCTATTATTATATTGCTGATACAGATATGGATACATATTATATTGCTGATATAGATGCAATATTTGTACTGCAGAAAGGGCCGTTCGTGCGATTTAAAATATGGGTCCAAGAGAGTCGCTAAGAAACAAATTCAAGGCAGTTAACATAATGACAGTTCACTGCGTATATATATTAGAAAACTTGTTATACGTACATAAAAACATTGACTCTTTTAATAAAAAGAGTGAATGTACATCACATAACTTACGAAACCAAAACAAACTTGTTATAAATTCTAGTAGGCTGCATAAGATTAACAACGCATTTAAGGGTAACTTTTAACGTTCTAGAGATGTCAATTAATCAATTCAAAGTCTTTGTTAAAAAACCTTGATAAAAAATGGCATTATAAGTTGCATGATTAATTAGACGATAGAAACGCGTGGAAGTGAACGAATTGCTCTAATTGGAATTAAAATATAGTAAACTAACATGATATTGTAATGATGATGGTAACAAAAAAAACACTCGACTGAGTTTGTGGGTTCTTCTCGGATCAGGGCGCGAAGAAACCATCGTAACTTAAGATTTTAAGCCGTTCTTGAGTACCGTCATCAGACGTAATAGAATCAGAGTGTGGAAAAAACCTATAATTTGACGATTCAAAAGTGCTGTAATATGCTTACTTGAATTTATTTTTGATTTGATTTGACCTACATCTGTTATAGTCTTTAAAAACCCTCCAACCGCCCCAATGATTAATCACGAGATTATTATTCTTACATAAGTATATACATATATTCTATATACGAGTACGTATATTTATATATATATATATACGTATATTCCACGTGATTGATTTGAAATTTAGCTGAGTGACTCTTTTCGGAGTGTAATTGGATGATACCAATTAATATCCAATAGACAAATTGTAGGATAAACAAAGTCTAATAATGACAAGGTCTATAACTTGGTAAGTTAAATGGAACCCTACAAAAATGACATAAAGTACATTTCAAAATAACAAATACATCTGATACTGTTATATAACATCAGTTAATGTTATTGCTATTTTGTTGTTTTTGTTATTGTAAATCATTCAATTAAGGTTTGGTTTTATTTACAAATATTTTTAACAAGTTATTAACTTTGCCATCTTTAAATCAAACTATGAACACGATGTAATCATAATTATGATTATTTCAAAATAATGACTATACATTGAACATAAATAATATTAAACTCTTCTCAGGTTGATCACAGACTAAATACAAAAGAAATATTATGTATAATATGTGCGTACGTGTGAATCTGATTCCGTGTGTGTGTATGTGTGTCAAACCCAGGCAGAGCGTTATGTTTCTTTTTATCGATGTATATCTCGTGCACATTAGATAAAAATACATAGTTTTCTGCACTCTATCTACGTAAGCAATGTCAAATTACATATCCCTTCGACAGCGTAAATTTCGTAACACGGTGTACATAGTTTTTAATACATATTGCATATCGATAAACGGATTACAAACTCACCTGTATTTCATCCACATAATTAAAATCTAGAACATTCCTCCATCTGAAAGGCACATCGCGGGAGACCCTGAACGTGGAACTGACGCCTGCCACTTCCACATTTGTATGTGAGCGTAGAAAGTCATCCACTGATGACGTAATGCCCAAACCTAGGAACTTCAGCAATCTATAAGATGTATTGTTCGGACTTAACGCCAACTCCTCATAGCGTAAAACCCTAAAAGAGAAATTATAATATTCATTTATTTAATTCTACTTAAATTCATTACCTTATTTAGGTAGAAAAGCAAATTTACGAAATTTTATTTATATAAAAAACTTAATATAGGATAAGGTAATTTCTAATATGGCCGGGTCTGGAAAGACGTCGGCCTCGCGGGCACAATGGTGCGAGTACTCGCCTTGCTAGCAGAGGTCCCGGGTTCGATCCCCGGTAAGACGAATTTAGAAAATTGTATTTTCTAATTTGTCTGAGTCTGGACTGGTGGGAGGTTTAGACCTTGGCTAGTTACCACCCTACCAGCAAAGACGTACCGCTAAACAAAGAGATTTGTGGTCCGGTACGATGCTGTGTAGAAACCGTAAGGGGTATATTGCCTCTTAACAGATTAGCGCGCTACCATCTTAAACTGTATCATTACTTACCAACAGATGAGATCACAGTCAAGCGCTAAACTGTCAGCAATAATAATAAAAAAAGATGGGTGTGGGCAGTGGCTAGTTACCACTAGCAATTTGTATTCAGGTTCAATGCTGTGCAGAAACCCGAAGAGACAATCCTCTCAACGCAATTCCATGGTAGACTATACCATCACTTGCCATCAAGTGATATTACAGTCAAGCGATAACCTGTCACAATTTTTAAAAATTACCTAGACTAAGCAAGTTCAGGCACCAGTCCCCATATTAATACCTGATTTATAACTTTAGTCATAAGAAATAATATAACATGCGGAGAAAAGATATCATTCATTCATTAACTTTTCTTCTTACAAACCTTGGGTTAAAAAAAATTATTAGAGTATCGAAATTTACAATAATGTTAAAAATGAAAACCTTTCATTTTTGACATTATTTTAAATTTCTATGATTATATCACCACATGTATCGAGCTAAGTTATTGTTACTTTATACATATGGCTATTAAAACACGCTTATAAAATTAGGACTTTATACTATACTCGTTATAAGTAGAAACCGTCGAATAGTTATTGAAAATAAAAATCTTATTATACATGCCTAATAACTTCAAGATACAGATTAAGCTAAATCGAAAGCATGTATATAAACGAGAAGCTGAAATTCTGTTCGTAATTCGTGATATATACAAATTGTAATGCGGTTATAATTGAAGGCCACTCGTACAGATCAGAGATAAGAAAATGGGAGCATTTTATAACTCAATACATTTAACATAGCAATAATAGAAAGTTATTCATGCAATACAAAAATTATAGATCCATTTCAGTATAATATACCGATTATATCTGTGAAATTGATTATTAATTGCAAAAGTGCTTTCAAATTTTAAAATTTGTAGTTAAATTACGTATTAAGTATTAGATAGATAGTATTTTTTACATTTAACAATGCTCGTTGTCAACCTCGGAGTAACTTGATTAAATGAAAGTTGTATGCAAAGATTAGCATTAATGTTTCAGATAATCGCAAGAGACACACGGAATTATTTCAAGTTCCATCTGCACATACTAACTAATATTTATAACAAACCCTTTAATACCATTGATTCTTTTCTACGTTCAAAATTAGGTTTACTTAACTATATAATCTAATTTAATTTATATTAAATTTAATTACATACGCACACACTCACACTTACACAAACACACACACACACACACACATACACACACACACACACACAAACAAACACGTACACAAGTATAAGATTTATTAATTTGTTTTTTTTTAGGTGTAAATCAGTTAAAATGCTGTAAATGTTTGATAATAAATAAAGTAAAAGTGCGTGCGTACAAACTAACATTTCAGAATTGAAACTTCTTTGGCATACTGAGTTTATATGTATACAATTCTAAAACTTTAAATTTCTGAGACTAAGAGAGAGGGAAAACGAAAGATATGTTAGGAATATAATGAATTTAATTGTCATTGCAAATATTAAGTTTCGAAAGTTTTAAGATTTTATTAATTAAATTTTGTTTTTTAAATATAAAATTTAGAAAAGGGAACTTATTTATATTTTATGAATAGTAGTATATTAAATGACGAGTGGCAAATTAAAGTGCCACATGTTATTTGTAAATATTAAAACTACCCAACCATCAAACTAATTAGCATAAAAAACGCTGCACATCTGCTAATCACGCATTTTATCCGTAAATATTTTACCCTCTTGCCCCAAAGAAGTTTTACTTCAATAAATATATAATAGGAGATTTTTAGCATAAAAGAATAATAATATAAAAAAGAAATAAAATTGTACTATTTCACGCAAAATAAATTTCATTCATGGATTATTGTATGTCATCCACTGCAAGTATAAAAAAATGTTTTTGAACTTAAGTGGATGAATAAAAAAAAGTGTTTTATTAATGATTGAAAATTTCGATAAAATATATATGAGAGTATGAACTCATAGTAGCAATTGGAAAAGATAGTGAAAACTAGAAAATTTGCCTATCTTTGTGCTAATTTATTTATGGCCATAATTATAGGTGAAAATGTAGATTTTATGTGCTGTATTTCAATTATAGAGGCCAGTTATCAGTCAGTCAGTGACAGCCATTGTACTTATGTTGATTCGTCAGGGCAAGTATCACGTTGCAAGGATACTACTTATAAATAACAACATGTAGCTGCATTCATTTGAGGCTGTATTGTATTTATTTTTTGATGTGTAATCAATTTGATGATACAGTCTAAGATGAAAGCGTACTAACCTGGTAACAGATAATTTACCACTTATGGTTTCTACACAGCATTGTACCGGAACGTAAATGCTTAGCGGTACCTATTTGTCAGTAGGGTGGTAATTAGCAACGGCCGAAACTTGCTATCAACCCAGACTCAGATAAATTAGAAAATATAATTCCCTTAATTTGCTCTGCCAGGAATCGAACCCAAGACGTCTGCTTGCGAAGCGAGCACCATTGCGCCATAGAAAAGAGTCAGAATATAAAAATAAAAAAGGAAGAGTTGAAAATGAGCCAAAAATATATAGAAGACTGCAATCATGCTGGTTTGCCATTTTTTTACTATAAGAAAAGCTTATGTGACTAAAACCACACTATAGAAGTTAAATCATGGCTAAGTTAATAATATATATGAAATACTAATATATTTTTTAATTCTATATTCTTATAGTAACAAGATTTTCAATGTATATAATTAAAATTGTCAATAATGTATTGTTAGATATGTTATATTAAATAATGATTTCAGATATAGAAGTCACGCGGTAACGTCCCCTTAGTCGGCAAGGGCCGATTGTGCTCGAACGAGCGTTACATACCCGAGCGTAACGACTTAGTCTTATTAATTACCCTAAAAACAAAGCCCACAAACCGCCAAACGAAGCTTTCACTTTAAAAACATTATTATTAAATTAAAACTCTTTTATTTTTCGAGTGATTGTAGTTTATTTTAAGGAAAGTAAAATATTTGTGAGACACACATGCAAATTCCTGAATACAAAAAATAATATTTCCTCATTTATTTAAGTAAAGGCAAGTAGCAGCCTATTATCGTCCCACAGCTGGGCACAGGCTTCCTCATTCATATGAGAGAGGGTCTGTAGAACATAGACCCACCACACTTCTCCACTCCGGGTTGCCAGGCATTTAAAAAAAGTGCACATTGAATACTAAACAAAACAATAAAAAAACAACATTTTTCATTTTACGGATGCGAAAGGAACCGGATGTAAAACCTGTCTGTCAGCTATAAATATTTCCTTATGTATGTACATACAGTTATGAGGCATTTCGTCAAAGTAAAATAAATACATAACAGACTTGTATTTAGTGTGTTATGCGTTAGTAAGCTGAAATTGATATTGTTGTTGCGAACACATAAAATGGTAGATCTAGCGGAACTATACGTGGCATTTTCTATCCGATAATACCAGTTTAAAATGAGACAAACGGTTACAAAATGGTTTTAGTATATTTGATCGCTTCTAGTAATTTGTAGTTCCACTATACTTACTATACAAAATTTTTTTCAGTGCAAGTCTGTAAGAGTATTTCTCCGGTAATTTTTGCGTTTATTTGTAACCTTCGGTAAGTAATTATGTCAACATTATTCCGAAACAAGCGACCGTTATTATGATTTTTTCATATAAACCATACAAATACGTAAATATAATACTTTTGGCATCTTAATTAAAAAAGGAATGTGCCAGGGTAAAATGTGCTATTACACTAACACTAGTTTAGCTTTTCTTATAAATAATGGCAGATCATTTCACACATTACATTAACAGAGTTGACTGAAAATGATTGACTTTCAATTTGGTTGTGTAACATTCATTTCAGAAGTTTCGAGATGCTTTCAAGGGCCTAGAGTTGTCATCGGGAGCTAATTACGCGCATTCCCAACATTACCAAGTGGAGTACTCTTGAAATAAATTACAGCTCCATCTCATCTCAACTTAATTTTCTTCAAAAACTAATATTATATACCTTATAATTATTTCTATTCAATTATTATTAATCTTTCCATCTATAGTTTAGGTTAGTTCACATCTAAATGGGATCGCTCATTACATGGAATGTATTGCAGGAGTAAGTCTGCAGATTCTTGAGACCAAAACAATAATGTATTTTGGACACCATTGTAGATTATAAGATATTAAGTCAAAGGCCTACACTTCAAAGTATTGAACACGATATTTTCCTTTAAATAGAAAGACGCCCTAGTCTATATAGTTGAATTATTTGCATTCTCGTTTAGATACATGAAATTTAGAACAGCTGTTTGTAATAACTAGCGTTGTATTTGTTTACACGGCCTACTTCATCCAGGATGGTCTGCATTATTATAACCGAACTTACACTTCTCTGAACTCTATATCTGAATTGGCTTAAATTAAAACAAACTGAACGAAATATATATGACCCAATTTTGCTTGCTCTTTAAATATATACATCTACTGTTTTAAATTTAATATTTCCCATTTTATGATTACATTGTGTATTTTTAAACACAAATATATTTAAGTTACTGATAACCCTTTTGCCTGATATCCTATTAATTGTGAAACAGGGACAAAAGGTTATATTATTTTGTTTTATCTAAAAGAGTTTCAGACATTTATTAAAAATGGAATGGAATGGATTTATTTAAAATGGAACGTTGAGCAACATGTAATGATGTGCAATGCATTATGTGGTTTATATTTTTATAAGGTAAACTTCTTTAAGTACACTTAACTTGAGGAGTAAGCTTGTGAAAAGGTGATGAGAGTATTACAACAAGCATGATCGGGCAAAAATATTTGACTATGCCAAAACTATGAAATAGACTTTCACTTCAAAGTGGTAAATATATTTCATTCATAACCAATTTCAAACTAAAGTACAGTTTTATGCTTTGAGTCTTCAAGATTTAGTGTTACCTCAGTTTAATTATGGAAATGATTTAACTTACCAAAAATTATCTTTCTGTATCACTTATTATTATACACAAGTTAATTTGCAAGTGCCATTTGTAATGAATGTTATTGAATGATTTAGTAATTTTTATTTTAAACTGTGTTTTGCTGTTAGCCTAGGAGATGAGACTAGTTTAAAAACCAGACATCAAAGAAAACATTCTTCTAAGGGTGCCATTTAAAGCCAGTTTTGGCTTCGCTTTGCTGTAAAAGGGATTGCTATGGACTTAAATTTAGTGTGAAAATAAAAATTTTCAGTTGTCAATAAATTACACTATGGATTAAATTAATGTATTGCATTGATTGACAATGAAATTAAAACAAACTTACAGAAACCTGTCTGGGTATTCCTGTTGTAGACGTGCAGCTGCCACATAGTCACTAATCATATCAGCACAAAGTAACTCAGGTTTCCAACAATCTGCTGCAGGTTGACAAAAGTCACGATGCTGTCTAGACTGCATTACACCACGTGGGTCCCGAATCAAAAGGATCACTTTGAGATTAAGCCTGAAATTTTTGTTTCATAAAATATATGATCTCACCTTTTACATTGACTCTCGACCTTCATTACATTTCCTTTAGTGATGACATCATATATGTACAAGGATTCACCTATTTTAATATATATGTAACAAGATATTCATTAACATGTAAAGCAGTTTTGATAGAAAAAGGAAGCAGTCTAATAATGTCCTCCAGCCAGTCACAATCTTTGTTACTCATATATGAAAGGTTTTAAAGCATAGACTGTCTCTGTGAGGGTTAGCAGGATACACATATCCCAGATTTGATCCTGGATTATGCAAGTTTCCTGATGAAATTTTTCTTCACATTCAAGCACTATGATGGATTTTAAACAACAATTTGACACACAAGTTATACAACAAGAACTAAGTAGTGCTTGTATAGAACCAAATGGATATTTTTTTGTCTTTTTTCAATTAATATAATATAAATAATCAACAGTATTCCTAGTAGTTTAAAAAATTTGAAAAAAAAAAAAAAAAAAAAAACAACTACTGTTCATATTTTACAACATAATATAGAGACTTTGTCAATACGATCAAAAGTATTTTAAATATGGTAATTTTTTTTTGTTAGGTTTTTTAATACAACTAGAATAATGTAATGTTAATGACTGTTTTTTAATGAGAATATACTCACTCTTTATCTTGCAATAATTTCTTTACAAGGCGTAACCTAACACGAACTACTTTCATACTTTGAAAAGGAAATAATCTACAAAATCTGGAAGTAAAATCAGCATCAATACACAGTTCTTTCTTATATTTACAATGGTCCCATAGTCTAGTGTTATGGCTGAACTGATACCAATGGCCTTTGCCAAATTTAAAATAGTCCCCCATATCATCAAATTTACATTGGAACATCTGTTTTATTGTTTTCAGGGCTTTGCCAGATTCTGGTGTGCCTCGTATCTGTACAATGCCGAAATTTAAGAAAGGTTCATAATGATAAAAGTTTCCAGGCACAGCATTAAGTACCTCACCGAGAAATGTTGTTCCCGATCTCCAAGTAGATATAATCAAACTTCGTAACGGTTGTCCCCCTGACTCCATGAGTAAATCTGTGAGATTTCTAACACCAGATTGTGTAAAGTTATATGTCCACATGTCTTGCTTAATTTTCACCCGAGTTCTGTTCAATATTCTATCTATGTCAGGAGTTCCATCATCAGCATTAGTAGGAATTGGTTGCACCAAAGTTTCTTCGAAATCTTCGACATGTTTATGAAAGTTTCTGAGATTCCTGCGACTTTCGGATG
This sequence comes from Elymnias hypermnestra, assembly GCA_015832385.1. Taxonomy (NCBI): domain Eukaryota; kingdom Metazoa; phylum Arthropoda; class Insecta; order Lepidoptera; family Nymphalidae; genus Elymnias; species Elymnias hypermnestra. The sequence goes on from JACTOM010000046.1 coordinate 1,673,906, forward strand.
GACGGTAATTGGTGTTATCTGTATATCGACTTCCAGCAATAATTAAAAGAACACTGAGACCGAACGCTATACATATTGGATAAAAATTAACTCGCCGCAACATTACTAATAAAAAACACAAATGAAACCGATCACCAAAAAATCACAGCAATAGAGTAGGTGATTAATTTAAAACAAACACATCCAACACACATTCACTATCATTTTTTATAAGTTATTTGGTGTTTTTTAATCATGATTCGCGGTTTCGCGTTTCCGCGGAAACACCGCATTGCACCTTCAACGCCATTTTGAAAGATTAATTGTCAAACGTGTTAGTGTCAATTTTGTTATTTTTTAAATTACTGTCAATGTCGGCAAATGTCACGCACTACTTGACATTGAGCTACAATCCGTTACATTTCCAAATATTTTAATATCATATAATCTATAATTTTAGTATATTTAAATAACTTATAAAACAATTTTTAAAATCAATTTAACAACCACGGAGTTTACGTCCTTCACAGCTAACATTCCGTTAGTTAATGCACCTTACAAAGTGAAGAGTGACTGTAGAGTGTAAATCGACCATTTGAAAAAGCTGACATATGCGTATTTTAATATCAAACTTATTACTACTGTTGCAAACAAAACAAACATGAAATTGGGTGTGAACGTAATGCGAGTAATATTAACTTACTATAATTTATTTAGCAATATGTGTCTAAAATACATCCTGTCGATATAGACTAATTTATAGCTTCAGTTGAATTCTTTACTCTTAAAACAGCTGGTATAATAATACACCCATTGAACCCAACCCGCATTTTCTTTAAATTTAAGCCAGATTGAGAGTAAAATCGGTTCTTAAGGACCGTCATATTCTGGTAAACTCGTGGATCAATTTCGTAATTAACATAAAATGGAACTTGATATATTATCAACCAGCCGATCCGCACAACTTTGTCTGCGTCACATATTTAAAAGATGTTTTCGTAGACTTTTTTAAAATGGTTATTGTGTAACACAATTTTCTCAATGTTTCCAAGTAAAACTCGGGATTAAGTAATAAAACCAGAATTCAATACAATTTTATGTTAATTAAGTAACAACATGTAAAGTAATAACTAAGCATGAAAAACCTATATGTTGACTCTATTTCACTTTAGTTTAATTAATAAATAAAGATAAATTAATATTTATCTTCTATCTAAAGAGGTTATCCTCTTTAGACTTTGTAGCCAACTAAATGCATTTTGCCAATAGTTTCACCCAAGAAAAACCATAAGCCTATTTCGATTCCGATTAAAAAGAGCAACCAAGCCTGCTTCACGGTGAGATGTTTGAAACAGCCACTTTCAATGAATGCCTTTGCAAGTGCTATATCTTCTTCAAGCCTCTAAAAATAAATCAATCTTGTAAATGCTCCTCTGTGAAATTATGTTCAATTACAAGCTAGCGATTAACTGTGATCTTATTAAGTGATGATATAGCTTGACATGGTAAGGCTATATGAGAGATAGTTTCGTTTCGCAAGACGTTGCAGCTAATTACATAATTACAATACGAGCCATAATTGAAACCTCTGAATAGACCGAAATTGAACCTATTAAATGAAACTATTGTAGAAATTAAAGAATTTTCGCTCATTTAGTTTTTCATATCAGCAAAATTTATATCGCTGTATCGATGTTTTTTTTGGCACCAAAATAAATCGGAAATCTTAGTAGAATTATTTTTGTAAGAATTACTGCGTATCTACCAACTTGTTTATGGAATTCGTAAACTAAGAATATTCGTTACTAGAATAAACTTCTTATAGTTACCTTTTTTTCGTCTATTCCTGGTAAAGACATTTCCAATCTATAATATTCTTTTGCAACACGAATTTTTCTAGCTAATTCTGATTGCCTTGCTTTAGCTGATTTTTCTCGTAATATTTCAATCAATTCTTCTTTTCTTTGCGTCAATCGAGGAGTATAAACATCACTGAGTTCGTTGTAGACCATTGACCTAAAACCTAAATTTAAATCAAAACTTGAATCAGTTGATAAATCCTTCAAATTTTGGTCAAGTGTTATGTATATAATACTTGCTTAATTATAGACAACAAAACGTAAATTATGCAAATAAAATAACAGTAAACAGACGTTGGCCATAAATTACCAGTTTTTTGCGTGTTTAATATATTATGTCTTTTTGTAAATCTTTTTATATTGTTGACATAAGTAACTTAAATAAAATAATTTACATGCCATATGACATACGTATTTAAAAATGAAAACTCACGCAAAATATAATTTCCAAATTTGTTCGCACTAGATAATGAAGCCATTAGGACAATATAGGTATTTTTAATGTCTCAAAGATTTTCCTTTACAATGCAGTGAAAGAAATGCTTGTAACAATAATTTTTAATTGGTCTGTAGATTTAAAGACAAAGAGTAAGTAATGTTAAATAACATACTGGATAGCTGCTTGACATTAACTTTTTTTGTAAAATTTAAAACAGACCTATCTAACCAGTTAATCGAAAATAGATACCCTTGACCTGTCCATTATCTGCAGAAAGCATCGTCATTGAAGAAGGGTAGTTTCATCTTAAAATAGAATTTAAGTACCTATTTAATTACCAAGTAACGTAATGAGTATATTAGTGACAAAAAAGTCTATATCATCACTTCAAGTTTTGAAGTCAGCTAACATATTAAACACATTTGTAGGAGCCAATAATTTTAGCTTTTTTATAATAATCAAAAATAAAACTTATGGAACAGGTAGAAGTTTATTATATATGTATATATTATGTAAACATTTATGTTATAATGTAAACATTTAATGAATATCCTGCAATATACGCGAGAGAATTATTGTTTCCATCTAAATAATTATAGGCCAGTTTTAGTTCTTATATATAACACCCGCTTAATGTTCGACAATAGACCAATTCTTTTTTTCCTATTGTTAACACCTTCATATTCATTATCTAATAAAAACTACATGTTTAATAAAAAAAATATTTTTTAACATTTAGAAACAATACTTTTCATAAATAAGACACTATTGAAATTATTTTTTGGACTTTGGAGGTGAACCTTTCTTTTCTTCTCGCCTGTTTTTCTTAGGTGCCTTCTTTTTAGCTTTCTTTTTTGTATCCGTTTTAGGCTTCGGTGCTTTAGCTGCCTCTGCAGCTGCTTTTTGGTCTGATTTAGCCTTTTTCTCAGCTTCTGCCTGCTGTCTAGCCTTTGCTTCTTTCGCTAATTTTTCTTCTTCTTTTTTTCGAGCTTCTTCAGCCTTTCTTTTTGCTTCAGCTTTAGCTTTTGCTTCAGCAGCTTTTGCTTCAGCTTCTTTTCGTTTTATTTCTCTTGCTTGTTCTAACTCTATTTCTCTTATCTGGTGTTCTATTTTTGCAATGAAACCATCTGCTAGCCTTGACACAGTATTTTCCAACCTTTTCCCTACGGGCCCGTGAAAAAAGTCGATTGTCATCGGTGGAACTATTTCAATCTTCGCATATTGCCATGCGGTACCTAATGCTGGTTTCAGTGTTTTGCTTGCTTCTAAAAATTAAATTTAAGTATTTAATGTAAACTACAAGTTTCAAATGACTTTCACAGTTATATACTAAACAATTCATATACTATTGTAATCGAACAAAGATTTTATTTTAACAATGAGTAAAGTTTGATAAATCAAATTATTTCCGTCCCTCGAGTTTATTTTTTACTTTTTCTAACTCTTTCTCTAAATACTCTTGTTCCTTAGGTAGTTGTCGATCTCGTAGCGATGTAAGGAATGTAATCACAACATCTGTCATTCTATCAAGTGCTGATTCTGCCCTTTCGACTATTTGATTACAAACTAAAGGTTTTGCTGGAGTTTTGACAATTGCAGTTTTTGCTGTAAGCCACAATCTTGAGACAGCTGGTCCGACTGTTCTCAGAGAAACTGCAAAACAAAAATGCGTGGGTATCATTAATATTCGAAAACGTTAATTATCAGTTTGAAATATTTATTAAAATGCAATTTGTTTTGCACGTTTCTTTGAGAAAGATCATAACAATTTACACACCTAAAGTCAAATCTAAAGCTATCCTAGTTATTCTTGCCATTTATAATTTTAGTGCCAATTTGCTATAAACACCAATATATGTAGTTTTGATAAAAATATTTACTCGGTTACTGTTTGACAGGCGTAGCCAAAGAGAAAAAGGAGCAATGACAAGTTACCTTGACATTTTTCTTTTAATTTAACTAAAAGCTTGTCATTGTTACAGCCAGCATCTTAAAACTTAAGGCCACATAAAGGCCACGACACACTACATATTTTTGCCACTCATAATCGTTATCTCCGCAGCCATAGTTACGGCGAAAAGTAGTGTAGAAGTATATTATTTTATTTATTCACCAAAACAAAACGCGTATTTGAAATTTTGCATTCTGCATTCTGCTTAAAAAACGTACGTAATAATACAACAAAATTGGCATATCGTAGTAAATATATTGGTATTGATTGCGAATAAATGTTGACCTTAATTTAAAAATTAATATGCAGAAATATTTGTGATTAAATATCACGTGTGTTTGTATAATTAATTCCTTAATACTATTTATTTAACAGATAATTTTTATTTATTCAATAGCTCATTGTAAAGGCTTAACAAATAAGGTAGGTGCAAATTAGTGTGAAAATTGTAATGCCTTCATAAATAAATACCTAATTGGTTTTATACTTATGTACAAATACATTGAATGCAGTCATCAAATCATTATGCTGATATTTCTTTATGCTAAATATATTATTATTTCATTCGTTACTGTGATCCGTCACAATCAAAAACGTATATAATAATTATCTATTTCTTTTTTGTATATCATACTAAATAATATTTGGATTTCGTCTGAATATATTTAGTCAGTTACTCTTGAAAATCCGTATTTTTCGACCTCTATTGCAATTAAAATTTAACGTAAAAACATGAAGAGTAATATCACATAAACGTACCTTATTTTTTCCTTTTCAATTTTCAGGTTTCTTTTCATTTTCTTTTAAAGCAGGGAGGTTAGTTAACCTCCGACCGATGACTACTGCAATTACTACAAATGCTATAATGTTTGGACATTTGATGCTATACTTACAAAAATATTCTTAAAATTTCATTATTCGTTTATAATTTCATTCATATGTAAGTATATTATTGTATAAAATTCGTATGTTGCATTATATGTGTAATAGTGTGTAAATATCTATGTTTATGCAACAGCCCATCCTTAATTTTACTTAAAACCTTTTAAACACAAAGTTGTCTGGAAGGATTCGCTATTTAGTGATAACACCACCATTAGTACATTTTTAGATTACCTCTAAGTTTCTATTTTATAAATGTCTTTTTTCTAATGTTCAATAATGGTTATAAAAAAAGATATCGCAATAAATTATTTTTTTAGGACTCCTAATTCATAAGTTTTTGGAGCTTAAACCCACTATGCTACCGCACATATTACAGGTCTACCTGATTGGTCTAGTGGTTAGCATCTTCGACTACAGACATGAGGTCCTGGGTTCGAACGCTGGGCTTGAATCCCGGGATGAACCAATTCAAAAATCGTTATTGAGTTTTCTATTAAGATTTTCTCAATATTTGCTCGAAGTTAGGTAATTGGCGGTGTGATCCAACCACGTGCCTTGGAGAGCACGTTAAGCCGTTGGTCCTGCGCCTGATCTCTCCCCGGTCGTGTCGTATTGCCGTCACATGAGAGTGAAGGAATGGAGAGTGCATTTGAGTACTATGCCTGGTAATCCGCAGTGGAGCAGCATGGTGAGTTTATGCTCTAATAACCCTCTTTCGTATGAGAGATGAAGCGGAGGCCCAGCCGTGGGACGTTACTGAGCTACTACTTACCTTTTTTTAGATATCCCAGAAATAAAATAATTAAATAAAAAATATTACATTTTGTCTCAGTAAAACCCCAAAAATATGAATCGTTTTCCAAGCTTGTACCTGTATGGTGTAATGTCACAAGCTCTAATTGTTAAATCACAGACACAGATCTAACTCGTGCCTTCAATTTGTAGCACTTTCACTTCACTAGTCGCTAAGTAAGGCTAAGTATTGAAAATTGGTCTTGCTGTAACAACACTACAAAGAACAAATATTTACAATTTTAGAGACTCCTATTTGAGCTCCTACTTACAAGGCAAAATTTCTATTCTATAATATAATATCGGTGCAGTAGAAGAATATTTGTTTATTTATAGTATTCATGCATTCAATCCCTGTCATAATTTGTATTTATTGCTGATAGGATAGCGCTTGACTGTGATCAGTAAGTGATGATTGTCTAAGATTGGAAGAGGACCGTGTTAATTTGGTAAGAGGTAAATTACCTTATATGGTTTCTACGCAGCATGGGACTAGAACACAAATCTCTTTGCTTGGTGATACGTTTTTGCTGTTAGGCTTAGATCATAACCGATCCAATGTCCTAAGCCACAACCGGACGAACAAAGTCTTGACTGAAACTCCAGGACGACGCCAAACGTGATTAAAACGTCATTAGGCAAAGAATAAAACATTTTTCCGCTGCCACAAGGTCCATGCGCGATTTTGGCCAGCATACTTTAAAGGTTGTTACGATGTTGAGGCAGATACACGATTTGGGTGTCTGTGATAAAAAAAAAACGTGATCCTTAAATTTTTTAAAAATGTAATCGTATGAAACAAGGAAACGGCTTGACGGATCGAAGTAAAACCCTTTACAGCTTTTGGGGGTATAATGATCTTGAAAAGGCAAGGAAAACATTTTTCATTTTCCCAATGTTCTCAATATAGCATGTGATTTTCTGGGAGACCAAAAAGCCCTAATTTGTATGATTTTTCACAGTCATGTTAAGGATAAAAAGAATTCACGCTTAAGAAACCCTCCGCCGATTTTTTGTGATCGGATATATCCTTGAACAAAGACAAAATGAACTGGTAAAAAGAAAATGATCTATTTTCATTCAAATACCGATAGCTCGGTGAGAAATGGTCGTATCGAGACCAAAAAATCCAAATTGAAGCTAAATTGACAACCTATCCAATCCATATAGTGGTTGAATTAAAAAAAAACTTTTCAAGTTCGTACACCAAAAATAAGATCTAAAAAAAATTTAATTTTTTTTCGCATTATATTCGTTGCGATTGCGTGATACGTGTTAAGAAACTTCAAGTTTCAAATAACTTCTTATGTTGCTCCGATAAGACCATTAGTAAAAAAAGAAAAAGTCATTTGAAAAATTGTTAAAAATTTGGATATTTTTTTTTGATTGTTTCATTTTTTCCACTATATTTTCAAGTTCTGGCACTACTTGTTTACTTTGAAAGAAATCACCTTATAATTCTTTTTACAAGAAGTGTATTAACGTCTATTGTGTTGTACATCAATTATTATATATCCGCTAAGTTATATATCATCGTTCACTTAGGATGTAGATCATAATATATTATGATCTACATCCTACGAATCAGTAGTTATAATACAACGTCGTAAACTCGATATTGCTGTAATAGCATGCGCTGATATATCTTTAAACGCGTAACCATAAAGTAATACATCCAGAGACAGAAAATACTTTATAGTACGGCACACTAGAATTAGAAAAGTTAAAAGACAATTTACGAAAAGGTGGCCTTCTTATATATATATATATATACAGCGTTTTCCACCAGGCAATATTTGGATAAAGACATTTCATAAATGGAATAGGGTAGGTGGTATAAGTAAGTAACTAGCAGCCTATTAACGTCTCACTGCTGGGCACAGGCCTCCTCATAGGAGGCTCATAGGAGCGAGGGTTATCAGAGCATAGACCCACCACGCTGCCTCCACTGCAGGTTGCTCCAATACCTAGGGTAACTACCCTGAGTAGTTGGCGGTTCATTTCAGACAAATATTGAGAAAATCACCCGACCCAGATCTCGAACCCAAGCCCTCATGTCTGTAGCCGAAAATACTGACCAATACTAGACCAATAAGACAGTTTTTCTCTGTTACATTTTGTTAAAAACCATATATTTCCAAATCCCAAATTAATTCGCGAAAGAAGTAAAACTTCTTTTTTTAAGTCTTGTATATATTTATACAAATCTAAAGCTTTAGATTTCTGAGACTTGAAGGGAAAAAGAAAGATAAGTTAGGAATTTAATCAATATAATTGTCATTAAAATATAAAGCGTCGAAAATTAATACAATTTTTAAACTGATTTTTTTGTAATTTACTTCTCTCACACTACAATTAATTATTTTTGGCACTGCGATCTGATTATGAAACATTTATTGAATTTAATTATTAACGATATTCATTAATTTATTATATATTGTTTAAAAAATAGTATATAAACAGATAATGATATTAAATTAAAATTCCTCATGATTTTTTGTAAATAGTAAAAATTTAAATTAATCATCGTAAACTAATTATTACTATAGAAATTATATTTTTTAAATTAATGTTTCCTAAAGAGAATTTATGAGGTATTATTATTTTATATTTTATGCAGAATAATTTAATGCTAATAATTAATAATTCAAAAAGTCACGTGTTATTTTTAAATTTTAAAACTACCTAACCTTCTCGTGACGCTAACCACGCGTTTCAACCGAAAAAAAATATCCTCATGCGCGTAAAGAAGTTTCACTTTAATAATTTATTTTATAAATATCTAAAATACCCAAATTCGTATGTATAAAAAATCTTATCTTATCGAAATTTACAAATAAATAATATTTCAAAACAAATTCCCCTTGATATATATGTCTTTTCTGTATATCAGAAAAATAATGTAATAAATCAATAAAGAATTAATATATTTCTTTAAAGGCTTTGTATCCGTTGTGGTGTTAAAAGGGTAAACACGTCAATGGATTCCTTCAAAGTCACAAGCCATGTTCTTTCCAAATAATTAGCAAGTTTAATGTCATTTCAAAGGTCCAAAGCAGTTAGTGCACAAGTGTAAATGAAACAATACATGTGTATGACAAACAATGGGATATTGAACGAAGGTGAATCTGATATGGTTGCTTATGTGACTAGCTGGAGGTTATTAGTTACGTAAGACTACTAAAAACGACAGTGTTTCTTTCACTAGCACAGGTCCTGGATTAGATTAAGGAAATTGAGTACTCTAAGTTGTCCGCGTCTGGGTTACATGGTGCTTTGGCCTTTGCTAGTTAGCACCCTACCAGCAACGATACCAATAAGCAAATAAATACATACATAGCATCATGTCTCATTCCCATAGGGCTAGGCAGAGACCACGTCCTTCTACTTGGCCCGATCCTTGCATATTTCCTTCGCTTCTTTTATTCACATTAAACCTTTCATATAAGTTCGTCGGTTTAGAGTACTCTTGCCCTGGCCCTTATTTAAAATGTCCTGGATTTGGCCCATGAACGTTAGCCTTGGTGTTCCCCTTCCAACTTTCGCATTCACTCTTGACTCATAAATCCTGTTTGTCAGTCTCCTTTCACTCATTCTCTCTACATGCTCAATCCATCTAAGCATACCTTTCTCAATTTTAGTCACTACATCTTCTTTTATACCACAACGTTCTCTTATCACATTATTTCTTACTTTGTCACTCAGTTTTAATCCACTCATACTTCTCAACGCTCTCATCTCTACCGCATGAGGATTTGGTAATTTATCAGTCTGGAAGGGTGGGAGAGTTCTTCGTGGGCTCGTTACCACTCCATCAGCAAAGATATTCCAAGGATCCTTAAGAGGTAAGTTACCTCTTTCCACGTTAGCGCACTGCCGTTGTAGTCTGTATCAACACATTAGGTGATTGACGAGATGACCAAATAATATATTGAACAATTTCCAGTAGCTGTATTTTCTTCCAATATACGTGTACAACTAACTATCCAGCCACCCACACTCAACAAGAAAACTAGTAATCGCGCCAGTTCGTATAATTAATAACGCCACTTCCACAATACTCAATTGACACACTTATTTTACAATATCATCGTACTAACACTGATACTTCCACAAAAGTCAATTGACAAGCCCAAATAATAATATAATCCTAAGATGTTATCACAGCCAGGCCGTAAGGCCTGCAAGCAACAAAAATAAATAACGGCCACGTTAGCGTAGTGTAGCGGGTACTCACTTTGCTAGATTCGAACAACCCCGGTAGGATGAATTTAGAAAATTGTATTTTCTAATTTGTCTGAAGCTGAACTGGTGGGAGGCTTCGGCCGTCGATAGTTACCACCCTACCACGGGGCTTTAGAAACCATATGAGGTATACAAAAAAAACAAAATACCCGACTGAGTTTTTTGTGGGCTCTTCTCGGATCAGGGCGCAAAGGAACCCTCTTACTTTAAATTTTAAGTCGTTCTGGAGTACCATCATCTGACGTACATTAGAATTAGAGTGTGGAAAAAAATATATATTATTTGACGATTCAAAAGTGCTGTAATATGCCTACTTGAATAAAGATATTTTGATTTGATTTGATATATGGCCTCTTACCAAATCAGCGCGATTTCATCTTAGACTATATCTTCACTTACCATCAGGTAAGATCACAATCAAGTGCTAAATTGTCGCACATTAAAAAAAGCTTAAAAAGTATTATTTTCGTATATATAATTGTACGATTGCTTTGTATATTGTATGTACTATTATGTGTACGAGTGACGGTTTGAGGCTTATTGATCTCCCCGAGGAACTTCGTTCTTGTTGTGATACGGTCTGTCACTGTATCGATCATACAGTATTTATTGACAAACTGTACCATGACATTATTGCCATCTTGTCAAGAGCAGCCGCTAAATCTGTAGTCGTAAAATCTCGTAATAGGAAGCGGCTTGTAGTTGGATGGAACAGGTATGTCCGCAATGCTCACAGAGAGGCCAGGTCTAAGTTTTTAATGTGGGTATGGTGTGGTAGACCAAGCAGTGGAAGTACATACAATGACATGCATCAAAGCCGTAACATTTTCAAGTCACGTTTAAAATGGTGTCAAGACCATAGAGAACAAATTAAAATGGACATTTTGGCCTCGCATTACTCGAAACATGACTTCCGCAATTTCTGGAAATCTACCAATAACTTGAACGGTAGACCTGGCCTGCCAGTGAGCATTGAGGGTAGTAATGAACATGATGTTATAGCAGAAACGTTTAAGAATCATTTTTTCGTAAATTCGTCATTGGGATCTCCACAGTTGGTGAATGAAGAAAAAACCCATGCCCAGGAAATTACAATCCGGTTCACAGCGACAGATGTTACTAAGGCTATATCTTCAATGTCGCGAGGAAAATCTCCTGGTCATGATGGGCTCAGCGTAGAACACCTTAAACATGCTGGACCTCACCTTCCTAGAGTGCTTTCCATGTTATATAACCTTTGTGTTTGCCACTCTTATTTACCTGGTGCGCTAATGAAAACTGTGGTGGTTCCAATTGTGAAAAATAAAACCGGCGACATAAGTGATAAGTCCAACTACAGACCGATTTCTCTTGCCACTATATCTGCGAAAGTGCTTGACAGTTTGCTTAATGCTCGGCTTGATAAATACATAAGCCTACACGACAACCAATTCGGCTTCAGACCGTCTCTGTCGACGGAGTCAGCTATATTATGCTTAAAGCAAACTGTCAAGTATTACACAGAGAAACAAACGCCTGTATATGCATGTTTTTTAGACCTTTCCAAAGCATTTGACCTGGTTAATTATGACATCTTGTGGCACAAATTAAAAGACATTGGTATGCCAGCAGAAATTACCAGAATCTTCGAATTTTGGTATCGAAACCAGGTCAATGTTGTGCGATGGTCTGAATCATATTCTAACGAATATACGCTGGAGTGCGGGGTGAGGCAAGGGGGGTTGACTTCACCGAAGCTCTTCAATGTATATATTAATGCGTTAATTGAGGAACTCAGCAGCAGCCGCGTCGGATGTCATATTGACGGGGTGTGCCTCAATAATATTAGTTATGCTGATGACATGGTGCTGCTGAGTGCGTCTGCCTGTGGCTTATCGAAGCTTTTAAGCATTTGCGAAAGCTATGCTAACACCCACGGATTGAAATACAATGTCAAAAAAAGCGAATGTATGATCTTTCAGGTCAAGGGAAAAGCTTTGCCCGCGAACATACCACCTGTTAAGCTTTACGGCACACCGCTAAACAGAGTGCCTCGTTTTAAATACCTTGGCCACGTGGTATCCTATGACCTTAAAGATGATGCAGACATAGAACGAGAGCGCAGGGCATTGTCGGTAAGAGCGAACATGATCGCGCGCAGGTTTGCTCGTTGTACTGTACCAATAAAGGTCACTCTTTTCAGAGCCTATTGTACATCTTTTTATACAAGCAGCCTCTGGATTAGTCAATCCTGTGTAGTCACACACGGAAGCAGTACAATGCCCTTCGTGTGCAGTATAATAATGCTTTCAGGATTCTAATGGGGCTGCCTCGCATCTGCAGCGCTTCAAGTACGTTCGCTGGGGCGGGTGTAGACTGTTTCTACACTACCATCCGCAAACGGTGTGCATCCCTGGTGCGCAGGGTTCGGGGCAGCACTAACGGTATTCTGAAAGCATTTGCTGGCAGACTTGATTGCCAGTACTTGAACCATTGCTGTATGGTCCATGTACGGGCAAATCAAGGCTGTCACTAGTTAGGAAAATTACTTTTAAGTTAGTGTATTAACATTAGGCTAAGATTATTGTAACTAACATATATAATCCTTGTGGTCGAAAAAATTATTATTATTATTATTATATGATTGATATATAACAGTTGTATTTATATAATTTATCATTTCAACCAATAGAAGTCTCGTTAAAACCACAGGCCGTGTAAATGAGTCGAAGTATCGACAAATTTTATCATTATAACGATTTCGGTTAACCACAAACGTTTCAGCTTAAAATATTTAACATGCGGTAATATTAAAAATATTTACGGTTTTATTTACGAATATTGTAAAGCTGGACATAAAGTTTTTTCGACTGAACGGGCTAACCTCAGGAACTCTAGTCATAATTGAAAGACTATTTAAGAGTCCATTTATCAATAGAGTCCATTTCATTTTTTAAAGGTTCCGTTGCAAACGCTTAATGTTACGCAGTGATCATGTATGACGTCACTGTGTGTGTGTGTGTGTGTGTGTGTGTGTGTGTGTGTGTGTGTGCGCGCGTGAGTGTGTGTGTGTGTGCGCGCGTGAGTGTGTGAGTGTGTGTATGTGTGTGTGATTTTCATAATCAATGTAATTTCTACTTCCGCACTGTAGCTATTCAATTTACTAAAAGGGAAGAATATTTATGGGACCAATTATAGCTTAAACCGGAGCCTAAATTCCATAACTTAAAACCCCGGTCAGACAGGAATACAATGCAAAAGGGATAATTAAATATAATAAAGTGCCAATAGAAAAATACATGAACTTGAGTGTACTACATTAACTTTTTATAAGATTACTCAACATGGGCAAGAAACTACTTGTGTATTTTATATTCTATTAAATAATTACAAAGCAATATTGACGCTAAGGTTACGGTTAAACTTTTAAACAAGCTAAAATATACTTAATACCATACTAAAGCAACTACTCGACTTGAAACAGTAATTGCAGCTATTAGAATCAAATATGGACGAATCACGACAAAGCACTACCGTTCACTATTTCATAACATAACGTCTTCGGAGCCTTTAGAAGTGTATAATTAAATATAATTTCTCTCGGTGAACAATAGGATTATGGTTTTATTGCATTTGTAACACTTAATTGTCTACACGGCTAAAGGTCATTAGTCATCGGCACTGTAAGGAAAAGGAAGGCTGTACCGCTGCTTTGAAAGAAGAGTGACACAATTCAAAAATATTTATTTTACCTCCTCTTACTTAAATATGAGTTTTTAGACGGGAAATGAAATCTTTTGAAAGATTAGTGTCACAGTTTGAATAACAAATTATAGTAACATATTGTGGTATCTTAGGGTTATATTCAGAAAATGAACTGTCATATGCGGCCCCTGCCTGGTAGACCCTCGACGGCCTCGCTGGCGTAGTGGTGCGAGTACTCGCCTTGCTAGTAGAGTTCCCGGGTTCGATCCCCGGTAGGACGAATTTAGAAAATTGTATTTTCTCATTTGTCTGATTCTGGTCTTGGGTGGTGGGAGGCTTCGGCTGTGGCTCGTTACCACCCTACCAGCAAAGACGTACCGCCAAAACAAAGCGATTTGCGTTCAGGTACGATGCTGTGCAGAGGAGTATGTCGCCTCTTACTAGATTAGCGCGCTTCCATCTTAGACCGTATCATCACTTACCATCAGGTGAGAGCACAGTCAAGCGCTAAACTGTCAGCCATAAAAAAAGACCTGCACAGGGTGCCAGAGGTGAAGGCAGCAGATCGAGCAGAATGAGAGCCTACGTATGATAGTAGGAGCTCCAAGGCAATTCAGGTACAACGTTATTAACCGCGACACCAGGTACATTGGCGATGTTCACCCGTCAGATGTTCCGCCAAACGGTCTACTCTCCGCACACAACCTCCACGGGATTGCCAGCCACCACTGCAGAGTGGCAAATACTAGACGTTCCCTGCCATGTGAGCTTTTGCTGTCACCGCCACCCGACTTAGGCGATGGCGGTTTTGATGACGTGATTGCAGTGGCTACATCCGCAATGACATTCACTGGATTGGACCTGGAATGGTCAGCTAGCGTCGCCGAAGATCGGCGTGATGCTCGAGGCTCGAGGCCAGGTAATGGGGCTAATGACCCGAGGTCTGTAATCCTCAACCAAAGTGGTGACGAATCAGAGACACAGAAAAAATGCGTGCGTACAAAGTACATGTGCGAAGTGAAACTTCTTTGGCAAACTAATTTCTAAGTCTTGTTTTGTATTTGTTAAAATCTAAAACTCTTATTTTCTTAGTCTTAGAGGGAGAGAAAAAGGTAGATATGTTAGGAATATAATACTTTCGATAATCAATACAAATAATTTATTGAAATCTCAAATAACGAATTGTAAATCAAAATGCCAAGTGCTTTTTGTCAATATTAGAAATTATTAATTAAATTTTGTTTTTAATTAAATATTTAGAAAAGAGGAATATTTTTATTTTATATTATACGAAAAATAGTGTATTAAATTGTTAAATTACGAGCGGCAATTTAAAATGCCACATGTTTGTACATATTAAAACTACTTAACCTTAAAATGAATTAACATAAAAACGCTGCACTACTTCGTAACGCTAACCACGCGTTAAAGAAGTTTCACTTCAAAAATAAACTGTTTTTATCAAGCAATAATATGATGAACCCTCTTGTGGTACCACAACGTCATTTTTGTCGATTTTAATATACATTATTGACACAAAAAAATACAAACTGTTCTAAATTCAGTCAGGTCATTGACTAGAGATTTAGAAAAATTGGATTGTGTTATTAGTCATTCAAAGCAGCGACTCGAAACTATAAACGTCCGTCTCCTCATTCCTTCATCCCACCGTCAAGGATGGTATGCTTCAACAGGATTCACCATCTCCCTTTTCCTCCTTTACAGCTGGCCTTCAGGTTCACTCCCTGGTAAGCATTGCATTTAAAATACTTACCAACGAGATGTCTGTGTCGAACAGCAAAGACAGAAAATGTCTGAGGCTGATATGTGTCTTCCTTTACTAAAACAACAAACCTATCTAGATAAATATAATGAATTCAGTTTGTACTATCAGTATAACAGCTTTTTAATAAAAATACTAGCTGACACAGCAAACACTGTTTTGCCATATACTAACTACTAGCTGAACCCGCGACTTCGTCTGCGTGGAATGTTTTTTTGGTAGCGTTTTCGTTAAATTAGGCAAATTGTTTTACAAATAAGAAACATACCCGCACTGCCCTTTGAGGGTGGAATTTCCTAAAATTTACTTTTGATAGTTTCCATTATGTCAAAAAAAAATTCAGACCAAATTTTACATTCCATAAAATAAATAATTTATGTAATGTAAAGTTTCAATTTTAATTAAATGCGAAAATTTGAATTTTTTAAATTAACACCCCCGCAACCTCCCTTGCGGTTGGAATTTCTCAAAATCCGTTCTTAGCTGACCTGTACTCGTGAAGAGGATTATTACTACCAAAATTTCAAGTCTCTACGCCTATTGGTTCCAGAGAAGTCGCGATGAGTTAATAGTTAACACCCCCGCAACCCACTTGCGGGTAGAATTTCGTAAAATCCGCTATTAGATGACCTCTACTCGGCAAAAGAAATATTCCTACCTAATTTCAAGTCTCTACGCCTTATGGTTCCAGAGTTAGGGAGATGAAAAATAGATGTCGTTTAATACCCTAGCCGATATGCACGGTAAGATTCAAAAAAATCGGTCGAGCCGTTTCGGACGAGTTCAACTACTAACACCGTGACACGAGAATTTTATATATTATACACAAAAGCTGTACCAATAAAAGAAATGATGCAAGCATATATATAATACACATACAAGCACTGCTACACAGTTACTGTTGTTCTTAAATAATGTATGACATAATAAAAGTATAATTAATATGAGCCACATTGAGCCAAAGCAATAATAAAATAGAAATATTTCATTTATTTTTCATTATTTGATATATCTTAAACGCCAAAACGTGAGCGACAGTACTTCAACGTTATTATTTTTGAACAAAATCTACCTCAATTATTTATACTTTTTTAGTAAGTAATGGACTTGAAATTATATACCGTTACTTAAAAAAGCTAAGTGTCATGTAAAGACATTTTAAAATGTTAATAATAACGTGTGATTTGAGTAAATTTCCATTGCTGTAAAATGATCTTTGTGACTTCTTGAAAGAAGTTTGGTTCTCATATGTTTAGTTATTCGCTCCTAAAGTCAGTTAGATACCTTATATTAAAATAAATTAAATTTATACTGTAATGATGGCCGATGGATTTATATTGTAATGGCAACCGGACACCTGACTAAGTCTGTTGTGGGTTCTTCTCCGAAAAATGAAGCGACCCTCTAAGTTGCTCTTTAGTATCACCATTAGTCGTACATTGGAAATATAATATAATATCAGCGGGGCCCCACTCCAGCACCTTCAGCCCCCAAAGCCCATCGCTCCTTCGGACTATGTGCCCCGCCCATTGCCACTTCAGATTCACGATTCGTAGGGCTATGTCGGTGACTTTGGTACTACTACGGATCTCTTCATTTCTGATTCGATATCGCAGAGAAACTCCGAGCATAGTCCTCTCCATCGCACGCTGAGTGACTCTGAGCTTCCGCATGTGGCCATAGTCAGCGACCACGTTTCAGAACCCTAGATCATCACTAGCAACACGCGCTGTTTGAAGACTTTGGTCTTTAAGCACTGAGGGATATCGGACAAAAATATCTAGCGTAGTTTCCCGACTGCTGCCCAACTGACTTGAACTCGGCTATGTGTTCCAGGTATGTGTACCTGTCAATAATTTCGAGAGCTGAGTTCTCAACGATAACTGAGTTAGGCGATACATGAATATTAGAAATAATTTTCGTCTTTTCCATGTTCATTTTCAGGCCCACCTGTTAAGAAACTCTGCTGAGGTCATTGAGCATTGCATTGAGATCTTCGAGAGCTTTGCCTACTAATACTATAATATTAATGAAATTTTTGATTTTATTTATTTTATTACGACATTATATATGTATAATAAAAATTGGAGTATGTCTGTAATTTTAAATTCATAGCGTTTCGCTAAAAGTATATCAACTTATATACCGTAGGTTTAAAAAAAATTGTCAGCACGTCTGTCTGTTTATTACAGCTGATGTCTGAAGCTGATAGTCCGACTTTGATGGGATTTTCACTAGCATATAGTTGGTATTATAAAGACTAACAGTACAGTAAAGCTAGTCTTTTAATATATAAAGATATCGTGACACAGAGTTTGTTATCGAACTCCTGAAGAACGGCTTGACCGATATCTATAATTTTTTTTGTGTATATTTGAGTAGGTCGTATAGTATTGTTCTTCCTCCTTCTCCAAACCCCGTTTTTAATCGCGACAGGAAGTTGCGCGGATCAGCTAGTTCATTATAAAAACGCTTAAAACAAACAGTTATAAAAAGTTAATTTCGTTTTCAATTTAAATATAAATAGGTTCGTTTAATCACACGTAAATTATACTTTTACCGGTTCACTTGCTAGACCAATTACATGTGTAGCAATACCAACAATTATTGAGATGTACGTGCCTACATTATTCGTCTTCCCAATTTTTTTTTCGTGGTCTGTCCCCGTTTAATAGTTCGTTGCCTCCGGCGTCTAACTGGACAATTTTTTGCTCACAGCCAAGACCTCGATAGGTAGTCAATGTTAGGGATGTTACATCATTTTGTTTACGATTTATTTATATATTTATTTGTAATTGAATCTAATCGTCTCTTGAATGTCGACTTTGGTGGCCAATCTCATGCAGAGGTTACCCATTTGAATAGCAATTATTGTAGTGCACTAGTTTATGCACAAACACAATACCACTCTCCAACACGACTGGAGAGATTAGGCTCTCGGATCTACTGCCTCATTGGTCTAGCAGTCAGTTTGTTCGACTATAGACAAGTCCGGGGTCCGAGTCTCGGTTCGGAAGAATTCAAATTCAAAATGGGATTATTGACTATTTGAACGGGTACATACCACGATGGCGTTTTTGAATTTCGTCGATATTTCGACCCAGTTGCATGGATCGTGTTCACGATGTAACTGCTGTAGGCGGTCGTGTCAAGCTGTCAGGGGCAGAATCTGTCTACCCTACCTCTAATCCTTTTATTTCTCACGGGACCCACATCTATTTTTCGGCATACTACACATACAATGTCACATGTTTGTTCATTTGGCATAACTTTACCACTGGATTCCACGTATCCGCCAGCTTAAGACCATCTTCGCGATTTAAATTAGGATACTTCTTAATTTCAATGGCCTCGCAAACTAATCTCGGCATATAGTGGGGGTCCGTGGAAAGAACTTTTGGGGCTATGAAGCTCTATCCAGTGTTGAGTTCCCTGCTGCCCCTGACAGCTTGACACAACGTCCTACAACACGTCGTGACCACGATCTATGCAACTGGGTCGAAATATCGACAAAATTCAAAAATGCCATCATGGTGGTAGGTACCCGTTCAAATAGTCAATACGATAAACCACGAAAATTTAAGTTTAAAATCAAAATGGGAAGTTGGGAAGTTGGCGGAATGAGACATGTAATTGCATGCCACTCAGTGGTCGAATATTTGTTACACAACAAAAATTGTACTACCATACCGTTTCTGAGCAAATAAATGATTATTCTATTCTAATGCTGCACTTCCATCCCTCAGAAAGCACGTTAAACCGTCAATTTGATCTCTCTGGTCGTCTAGCTGACCCATTAAACTATAAGACTAACGAAATAGAGAGTGCACTTATGTTTGCGCAAAACTGGTGCACTATAATATTTAATGCGTAAATGGTTAATATCAGCATGAGATTGGCCTCTGTGCGCAAAATTCGGTCAGGTGATTATATTTATTTATTAGTTTCTCTGGCAGATATGCGTATTTCGATTATGGAAAAGCAAACTTAGGAAATTTGTTGTCTAATTTGTTTGTGCCTGGACTGATTATCAGCACAGAAATAACTCCAACAAAGGTGCCTTACGGTCCGATGCGGTGTGGAAACCATGAGAGATAAACTACCTCTTACCAAATTAAACCTATCCCATTTTAGAATGTATCATAACTTAGCATCCGCTGACCACAATCAAGAGCTAATTTGTTAGCAAAAAAAATACTAGCTGTTCGTAGAGTATATAGTATTCGAATTTTGGCGATGGTTATGAGTAATTTCTGTTTCATAAAGCACTGTTTTTCTAAGACAATTATAATCTAGGTTAATTAATCTAGGTTAAAATATGTAGGTTGGAATTGGCATTTCACAAACAGGCACTTGAATTTAATTCATTGTATAGATATATAGAATAGAACAAATTCAGACACTATTTTCGCTGCTAGGCATAATACCGTAATGTAAAGTAATGAAAATGACGGAAGCGAAATTTCTCTCTCAAAATATAATTATATTTTAATTAATTTAAAGTTCTTGTGTGGCTCATTAAAGCAGTAATATATATTTATTTATACAGACGCACGTCACGCATTCTCCAACACGCCGTATGAAGTTGCACTTCAGTAATATTCAAAATGAGTGTAATTTATATAATCAAATATTCTATCCAATTTAAATTCAATGTTCGTTCAACTGTAGCATCACTAGTCAATATGGCATAGCGGGTGCGGCGCTACAGATTTTTTTCCTCATCAAGTCCAAGTGTGGGTGATGTTAACGACATTTTTTGCGGTAATAGAAGATTAGTTTCGGTCACCAATGGTACACCAAACAATTTCATTTGTTAGATATGCTGCAATTCGTTAGACGAAACCAACAACATTGTAATGATGTGGTCGACAACTTAATTCCATGTTCACTCTTATAATATTCTATTAGATTTTAGTAAGGTTGCATTTGTAACTCTAGCTGTTACCACGTGATTCCTGAGTCTGTATAAATAAATATGAAATTCTATATGACGATTATTTGTTTTTTGGTTCATACAAAAATACAGGTATACACACATACATAGCATCACACATCATTCCCATGGGGATAGACAGAGACCACGTCCTTCTACTTGCCATGATGCTTGCGTATCTCCTTCGCTTCTTGCATTCTCATTAAACCTTTCATACAAGTTCGTCGGTTTAGAGTACTCTTGACCTGGCTCTTATTTAAAATGTCCTCGATTTAATCCAGGAACGTTCGCCTTGGTCCTTCCAACTTTCTCATTCACTCCTAACCCATAAATCCTTTTTGTCAGTCTCCTTTCATTCAATTTCTCTACGTGCCCAAACCATCTAAGCATACCTTCCTAAATTTTAGCCACTACATCTCCTTTTATACCAGAACCACAATATATATATAATATATATATACTATAGTCGCGTCTTATAAAACGGGAATGGGAATAGAAGGATAAGATACTTTACGACCTGTTATCAAAGCAGAGAAATATTAGCAAAGACACAAGATTTTTATATATTAGAAACTCGTTCGTAAAAATATAATAAGAAAAGCGAGATACCTAATTGCAATACAAGAACCAAAAATATTTTAATGACGCTGTTCTCAAGATCAATCCTTTGAAGTCCAAGGCTATCATTATTGGCAGCCCGGGTAAGATTTTTAGAATTAGCTGGACTGCCCCGCCACTACTTATGCTAGATGGAGTTATTATATAGGTAAAAAATCTAGGTATTCCTTTAGACACCACATTGTCTTGGTCTTTTCAACTCAAAGAAATAAGTCGTACAATATTTGCTAACTTGGGATCAATGCGACTAATAATCTTCTTTCTTCCCATAAAAATTATGTTAGCTAATCATTACTCCTTTCCCTTCTGGACAACCTTAATGACGCTGTTCTTTAGCCTAAAGTATCACCAAAAGTCATTGGTCGGGTTGAGTACCTTTATATGTATATGTCACAATCAATCTTGAACTCAACTTTATATAAGACCAAGCAATATATACAAAGCACGGAATCCGTATACAATTGCGGAATTTAGAAAACAGATTTTAGAGTTTTGATTAATGAAACAAACATCAAACCGCTCTCTCGAATAGTTATATTTTTGTAGATTCGATTCGACTTTCTTAATAAAACCCAGCGGAATAGTTACTCAACCAAAATTTTTAGTTAAAAATACTGCGAAGTCCAGAATAAACGATGTTTTCTTGTATCATAAACTCATATTAAAAACAGCATAAATGACTGCCACAAAATTTTATTACATCATTGGTTGACTTAAACATTTTGTAAAATGTTCAAATAGGTCTTCTGTAAATGGACATTTTTGAAGTGGCGCAATGTTACCCTCAGGTAAAATTTTTACGGATGAAATGTGTGATTAGCGTCACGAATATCTGCAGCGGTTTTTTAAATTCTGAATAAAAATTCCTCTTGTTTTTTAAGTAAAACTTCTGGCGCATGAGGCTAAATGTTAAACGGTAACATTAAAAGGCGTCACGGACATGTGCAGCGTCTTTTATGATAACACATATAATAATAACATGTGGCATTTTAATTTAATTTACTGTTTTTTATTAATTCTCTTTTCTAAATTTTAAATTCAGAAACATAATTATGAAAAAAAAACAATTTTTGTTTACAATTCGTCAATAAATTATTTTTTATTAATTTTAGACACTTTTAATATTTTAATGTCAACCAATTCATTAAATTCCTACCATATCTTCCTTTGTCCCTCCCTCGGTCTCGGAAATCTAAAGTTTTAGATTCGTATAAATATAAAGAAGGCATAATGTTTGCCAAAGAAGTTTCACTTCTGACATGTATACTTTGTACGCGCGCACTTTTAACTCTTTTTTTTGCATTCGTCTTTCTATGATCTATCGCTCTTTATAATGCAAATTCCCTTTTTTTTATTTAAGCATGTAATGGTTACGAGGGTTCCTTCGCAACCTGTCTTGAGAAAACCCCTAAGACAAACTCAGTCGGATATCCTTATCTTCAGCATCATCATTACAATATAGTATTAATTAATTTTATGTAGTTTAGAGCAATACATTCCTCTTACGCTTTTTTTATAATAATAGGAATAAATTTCGACTTAGTGGAGAAGGTATCACCATCATTGGGAACTTATCTAATGCTGTCACTGCCACTAATGATAACTTGGCATCTAAATCGAAATGGAACCGATGTTACGGTGTCGAGATCAATCCTTTGAAGTCCCAGGCTATCATAATTGGCAGCTTGGGTATGATTTCTAGAATTAGCTGGACTGACCTGCCTCCACTTATGCTAGATGGAGTTATTTTACCTAACAGAAGTTCGGTAAAAAATCTTGTTATTCATTTAGACATCACATTGTCTTAGTCTTTTCAACTCATAGAAATAAGTCGTTAAATATTTACCAGCTTGGGATCAATGAGACGATTAAGCCTCTTTCTTGCTATTCGCACAATAATTATGTGAGCTCAACAATGACTCCTTTTCCTTCTCGACAACGCTGACGCAAGCTATCTTAATCTAAACGAGAACCAACTAAATAAACTTGAGAAACTTCAAAATCTTGCAATTAGGTTCATATTTGGTTTACACAAATATGACCTTGTCTCGAAATTTCGATCTAAGCTCAAGTGGTTGCCAATTCGACATATTCATATTATTTCTCTTTTGTACTGTATATTATTTGACCCCACTACACTATCCTATTTAAAATTTAGAATTGAATTCCTGGGAGAGGGAGAGCAAAGAACTGAGATCAGTTTCTCAATTAACGCTCAAGATGCCAACCAAAAAATGTGTGATCATGTGCGCTGCAGAAACTATCGATGATAGAACAAAAACATGTTCTACAATATTATAGAACGCATTAATATCTACAAAAAAGTCAGGGATACCATATGCCCAACTATTGTAGTTATGCCACTATAACTACTTTTTTTCACTTTTAAAAATTAATAAAATTGCCGATAATGATTAAACAATATTGAAGTGGACTAATTTTTTAGTTAACATAGAATCAGGATAAACACATACAAAAGTAATTCTAAGTATAGCACTTGTATATTAAAATCTACCCGCTTTGTACAGAAAATTTTGGCACCCGCTTGCCGACCTGTCAAATGCAGATGCCACACGTTGCAGTATTATCGATTGCGAGGCTTTGCACCAGCACCGTACCAGTTATTACTTTGTATTTGCATATATTTTGATTAATTTCCTTCTCTTCTAAAATTAAATAACTCTTTTAAATCGGTAATTCTAAGCATTTTGTCATATTCTTCAGAATTGACGAAGATATTTTATTGATTTGTTATTTATTAAGGACAACTAAAAAAATGTTACATTGACCCTTAAACAAAAAAAAAATACATAAACAAAGTCGCGGTCAATGTAGATTTCAGTAAAAGATATCACAGCATGCATAAAGAATTTTAAAATAATGATATATAATTGATAATAGAAAATAATAACGAAAATTTAAGATACTGTCACTAAAAATGTCTTCCTATAGAGAAACCTACAAGTAAATACAAATGTGCAAAAGGCGGTCTTTTCGCTAGATAGCGATTTCTTCCAGGGAAACTTTGGGTTTAAATAGCTGTAAATAAAATGTAGGATGGGCAATAGCATAAACATGCATACAAATATTTATACAGTATTACACATAAGGTATGCAAGTAGCACCCCTTTAACGTCCCTTTGCTGGGCACAGGCCTCCTCGCTCATATGATATGAGAGAGGTTTTTTAGAGCATATACCCACCATGTTGCCCCAATGCGGATTGGTACACAAGTGCACTCTCTATTCCTTCACTCTCACAGGCCGCTCTCTCTCTCTCTCTACCGTCTCATAGTCCGACGGCTTAACGTGCTCTCCGAGGCACGGATGGAACCCAACTTCCCGACTTCGGGCAAATATTGAGAAAATCTTAATAGAAACCTCAATATCGATTTATGAATTGGCCCGACCCGGGACTTGAACCCAGGACCTTATGTCTTGATTCGAACATGCTGACCACTAGACCAATGAGACAGTATTACACATAAAATGCAATAATATAAACACATGTATATATTATACAATAACATACATAAAAAAGGTATACATAAATATATAAATCTATTTGAATATGTCACCTAACCTTTATATACATTTTGGAGGTTGTCTCCTTTTGAAAGGTTTTAAAAGGACAGCAGCGATTTTGCCTCCTGTATGTTATATGGTAGTATATTCCACAATTTTATTGGAAGGTATGCTCATAGAACTTGGTTTTATGAACCGGTATTTTTAGAATTATACGTTCGGATGAACACAATACTATGGAGTCCCAAGGAACTCGAATCGGTTCTTTAAATATCTAGGGGAATTAGGACGAAATAAGACAGTACAGAAGAAAAAGTACATGCATATTCCGGCGAAGCCTTACGGGAAGCCACTTGCGCTGCTGACGAAACGATCTATGGTCATATTTACGCAAGCCAAATATGAACCAATATGTTATAAAAGAACCTCACTCGAGTGTCCTTTTTATTATCATCAGTACACTATAAATTCAATTTAATTTAGATTTAGTCATTCCTCCCATAACTTTTATTGCTTACGTCCTTAAAATTATAATGTGATATTACTTTATGTGTAACAACATCTCCTTCTTCTTTTAATAATCGGCTTTCAGGTGTGACAAGGCACACACAATTTCGCCAGCGTCACGCTAATTGGAGAAGGCACGTAGGAGATTGTATGGTTTCAGCCTTCCAAATCCAAATTTTGATAATCTATAAATAGTTGAAACAGTCATTTACCACCACCACTAAAAAGAAAATAAAAAATTAAGGTTAGGGGCAATACAATACAACACATGATAAGCACTTATATACCTTAGTATAAATAATGATCATGATCCTGTCGCCAAATCTTGAAGCTTATATTTTCTAAATTTAATTACTGCTAAGTCGAGGCTGGACCAGTAATTTGTTTTCCAATAAGTTTAAAATAATTAACTGAATTTTCTTCTAGTCTCAAAAGTAAATAAAAAAACAACGGTTTAAGCTCACAGTTCAAAAGTTTCAATTATGCGGTTTTGTTAAGAATGTCTTGAGACTTTAGGTATATAATGGTCAGTTTGTCTGTCCCAAAATCATTCAATGACTACAATCCTGTTATTTCATTCTAATTAATATTATTTTATAACTTTCAAGCTTTAATGAAATACATTTTGGAAAATTACATATGATACTCCATTTTAATAATGTTTTTCAATCTAACATTAATTTATAAATTACATTTATTTTATGCAAAGTTGTACATCGCCATCATTGTCTTCATTGCTTGTTTTTTTTATGTCTTTGGTTTTTCATGTATATCAAATTTTATAGCATCCTTTTTGGTCGAGACTATCAGCTTTGTATATTAGTTACTAGCTGAACCCGCGACTTCGTCTGCGTGGAATGTTTTTTGTTTGGTAGCATTTTCATTAATTTAGGCAATTGTTTCATAACTGAGAAACATACTCGCACTGCCCTTTGAGGGTGGAATTACCCAAAATTTACTTTTGATGGTTTCCATTGTCAAAAAAAATTCTGACCAAGTTTTACATACCTTAAAAGATATAGTTTGTAAGTGTGAAGTTTGAATTTTTTAAGGTGAATATTAGAATTTTTTTTAATTAACACCCCCGCAATCCTCCTTGCGGGTGGAATTTCATGAAATCCGTTCTTAACTGACTCGGCAAAAGGAATATTCCTACCAAATTTCAAATCTCTACGCCTTGTGGTTTCAAGGATATCGTGATAAGTCAATAGATATCTTTTATTATAGATTACGTTAATATAATAGCCTCTCTCTCTCTCGGACGTTCTATCTATAAGTCAAAATTTCTTCAACGATTTAACACAAGTTATCTCGGTTATCTCGGAAACAAAACAGATTTATCATGGAGCCTATAGGTTTCAAAAGAATGCGAAAACGGAAACATAATTGCTCATTAAAGCTAGTTTAAGGTAGAATTCGACATTGAATATAATAGCGAGGAAGTTTACTAAAGGCCTTCGATCGAATAACGCCTTGGCTGATCAAATAACGCCTTCGAATAACTTCTTACCTTAGTAATTATGCCGTGTCGTATTTCATTAATGAACACTCAGTGTAAAAGTGAGTAAATATAATATACGAGTAATCAATATTGACAGTTATTATAAGCGCGAATACTTAATGACGTGCAAGTTAGCGATCGACTCTTGATCTCAATTGGTGATGTTAAAACTGCCGAAATGGTGTATTTAGCTTATTTCCATTGCATTATGTCTTACAGCTTACTGTTATGATTGATTGAATTGATTGAAAACAATACGTGGCATACATCAATTAGCATCTCATGCTTCTCTAAGAGGTAAATTCAATGAAACATCAATTCTCACGGCACCGTCGCAATATATTGAATATTCTATAGAGATATCCAGGTATCTATTAACCCATCACGATATCTCTGAAACCATAAGGCGTAGAGGCTTGAAATTTGGTAGGATTATTCCATTCGACAAGTAGGTCAGCTAAGAATGGATTTTGCGAAATTCCCCCCGCAAGGGGGCTTATGGAAGTGTTAACTATTGACTCACCACGATATCTCTGGAACCATAAGGCGTAGAGACTCGAAATTTGGTAGGAATTTTCTTTTTGACGAGTAGAAGTCAGCTAAGAACGGATTTTACGAAATTACACCCATAAGGGGGGTTGCGGGGGTGTTTAATGCATAGTTTTAAGAAATATGTCAAAAACATACTTTTACGAAAGGCTTATTATAATGTTGAAAATTATTTGAGCGATAAAAATGTTTGGATTTGATCCCAGTTGCACACAGAAGCAAAATATTACTCATTATAACAAACACAACTATCTCTAAAACAGTAACCGTTGAGTTTCTTGCCGGTTTTTTCTCAGCGGATGGAACTTTCCGAACCGGACCCAGAAATGTTAGCAACGGACAGACTACTGCTGATTCAAAAGTGTTTTTGAGCCTACTTGAAAAAAGAATATTTTGATTTTGATGATGATAAAGTCTAATATAGCAATCCGCTAAATATTTAGAAGTAATTTACCTGTTAATAATTTATACATCGCTTATTTAGATGTATTGGCGGCTTAGTAAAATACTTGGCGGCACATTTAGAGCCACAACCGAAGCCTCTCACCGGTCCAATATCGGAAATACGATCCGGATGCTGATTCCTCCTTTAGCGGTGACAAATGGGATCCCAGTGGCATTTCCTGGTTTTGCTGAATAGGGGTGACCTCTCATCAGCTAGCATAGTTAGTGCGACAGTCGTCAGAGAAGCAAGATGGAGCACCGTAGCCTCCTTTTGCGAGATGGCCACGCTGGCGCAGTAGTGCAAGTTTCGCTTTGCTTGCGGAGCTCCCGGGTTCGATCTCCGACAGGACGAATTTGGGAAATTTTATTTTCTAACTTTTCTGAATCTGGACTGGTGGGAGGCTTCGGTCGTTGCTAGTTACCAACCTAACAGCAAAGACGTACCGGCCAAACAAAGACATTTGTGTTCGGGTACAATGCTGTATATTAACCATAACGGGTATATCGCCTCTTACCAGATTAGCGCGCTTTCATCTGTATCACCAATTACCATCAGGTGAGATCACAGTCGAGCGCTTAACTGTCAGCAATAAAAAAAACCTTGCCTTTCTAAAGGAAGCTCTCGAGAGAGAACGAAAGTTGGCACCTGAATCCTCTGGTATCCGACGCAGAAGGCCGGGTGTTATATGAATATACGGTGAAGTTTATATCAAGTATATATCATGTATAATATCACATAGAGCTATAAAGGAAAACTGGCTTTACTAATTATGTCATAGTTATTATATGTTATGACTAATCTTAGATTTTGATAATTAGTAACAGCAAATTACTAAGAACTGACTGTGATTATTTTTCATAAGGAAAATCAATATGAAATTAAACGGAATGCCTTACGCATTATTCTAAAAATGAAGCATCATTCCTGATCTTTCAATATTAAAATTTGCAATTACATTCACACATTTTTTCACACCCTTCCGTTTTAGATATATATATACACATATATTTGATAAATAATATATCTTTTTTAATAAGTGGATGACGTTATTTATATTTTTTCGAATTTTTTAACGTTAATAAGAATATTTTAATATGTATTGTTTTTAATTAATATAATTAAGCCCTATTTGTATTGTACGCGGTATTAGACATTAAATAACAATAAAGAATTTAACATTTGAATTTAGATTTCTGCGAAAAGCGGGATTCTGTAAAACCTTAAACTGAAGAAGGGAGGGATGGCTCTTTAGTCTTGTCTGTTATTTCGTCGTAAACTTTATTAATTACAACTTCATAGTTACCGACAGTTTGCTCCAACGACTAAAATTACAATGGCCTAAGTTTGACGATTTCATTTTAGAAGATTTAATTAAGTACATAGAATTTAGGTGCCACACTTTAATTAAATGAGGAAAAAAATATAAACATACACATACATACATAGCATCACGCCTCATTCCCATAGGGGTAGGCAGAGACCACGTCCTTCCACTTGCCACGATCCTTGCATATCTCCTTCGCTTCTTTCATTCTCATTAAACCTTTCATACAAGTTCGTNTTCACTCATAGAAGAGAGGGTTTTTAGAGCATAGACCCACCAAGATGCTCCACTGCTGATTGACATGCATAGTACAAATGTGCACTCTCTATTCCTTCATTCTCATAGTCCGATGTGATGGGAATCCGACACGACCGGAGAGAGATCAGGCGCAAGACCGACGGCTTCATGTGCTTTCCGAGGCATGGGAGCACATCGCCAACTTCTCAATTTCGAGCAAATATTGAGAAAATCCTAATAGAAAACTCAATATCGATTTATCAATTCGCCCGACCAAGGATTCGAATCCAAGACCTCATGTCTGTGACCGAACATGCTAACCAGTAGACCAATGAGGCAGTTTGTTTTACTGCATTAGTTGTTTGTAATCGATTAGCTGTTCCAGGCGAAGGCGTCCAAGTAGTTCCCGATTATGTGGAAATAATGGTAAATGCGTTATTAATAGGAGCGAATTGTTAGTTACACAAAAAGTGATCAAAATCGGTCCAAGTCTTTAGTAAGTGGTAAGTAAATTTAACAAACACGACTTTGTTTTATACATAAGTTCCTGCTAATCCGCAGTGGAACAGCAGGGTGGGTTTATGCTCTAAAACCCTCTCTTTCTCCTATGAGTCAGGAGGTCTGTGCCCAGCAGTGCGGCGTTAATGGTCTGCCACTTACTGTACTAGCTGTTCGCAGCAGTGTCGAACCTGTAATTCATGATCACGTGGAAATGTGGGTAAACTTCTTATTTATCGGATTTAATTGTCAATATAAAACACTTTCGAATCCATCTTTATTTCCGTTGGGAAATGCATTTGCGCACCCCTGCCACGAGACAGGGAGTGTGGGACTCGATGGCAAGCCCAGAATACCCACTAAATCCCAGCGACACCCTCCTCACCCTGAATTGGGAGTGTCAGAGGCTCCATTGCGCATTCACCCTGACACTCCCGGATAAAACCGTGTGAGGATGTTCTAGGAGGAGACAAGAAGCGGTCGTAAAGACGCTTCCTGCCACTCAGTCTCCTCCGCCGAAGGGGAACAGCATCTGCTACAGCTTCCCGCACTCGCTCCATTGCCTCCTTCAAAGAAATGACTGCTTCGCAGAAAGAGGCAACTGCATTCTATCCTATCTCACTGTCAAGCATGGCGTCCACTATATTTGGCAGTGAGAGATCCGCTCCGACAAGGGACACCAAAGGATTTCGCTGTGGTCTCCAAGCCGGACATTCTGCCACAGTGGGGGCCGCCGTATCGACAGGCGCACTACACTGATGGCAGATAGAAAACTCTTTTCGAATCCACCTGAAAACGCATAAAACATTCTAACAAAATCAGTCGAGCCCTTCAGGAGGGTTTCAATGAGATACACACGCATATAAGACATAAATACATAAAGATTAGTACATTTTAACATATCCTATTAGTTTATTGATAGCCGTGATTCAATACGAGGCCATAAATAAATGGGAGTCAGCAATCGTGACATGGAAGGCCTAGGAGTCGTCACGCAACGCGTGCCATCAAAGAAATAATACGTGGATGATCTCACGGCTCGTATGAATGTGTAGTTTTTTACACAAAGCAATTATCGGTTGTATATAACTGGGGTCTAGGACGTTCAAAGGTAAAATCTTTACTTATGTTTAACTATAGAAACGACTGTAATCACATCACGGAATATCTAGAGAACTTCGATTAGTTTAAAACAGGCTTTGCCCTGCGATTTCACCCACGCAGCTAAATGTATATACAATCAAGCTTATTATCTAATATATACTCTTTTATCAACTATAATATTAAATAGGAAGAAAAGGGACAAATACACAAATATGTTTACTGAATATTCCAAGAAGAACTGTGTTAACGAATAAAAACAGTCATTCTGAAATACTTCATTTTATTCGGATATTGCCGGAAAGTGAAACTACGTGGAATAGGCCTCTTAGGGATACCACTTTTAAAAAACGCGCCTGGTAATCTACTCAAGCGATGGTGTTTAAAAGAGTATTCCTGGTACGCAGCCGCAAACGTTCCGATCAGTTTTAGATTGGGCGTAGGACCTTAAATATAGTTTCTACGAATAAAATTATACTTATCAAAATTACAGAGAATTAAATTGTCTATAACTTTGTTCCAGACCATATATTCTCTAAAGTTAAAAATAAACAAAATATAGCGACATATTTAGAAGAGTGCTGTTTTTATTGACTTCCACTTCCACACAGTTTCCACACTCGCGCGCGCACACACACAACGCACACACCTCACTCGGACACAATAACACACTCACGCTCGCACGCCCAAACGCATTCATTCAAACTAACATAATTATAAGTTAGTAATATATTATATATATATATATATATATATATATTAATAAGTAATCTTTGTTTATAAGTAAATTATAGTTAATATAGACGGTTTCCAGAATGTAACGGGTAGGGTGAGACCTCCAAGACTATTTCTAGTTTGGGGGTCAAAGGTAATATTAAGAAACCTGTATAATTCTGGCACAATGTTTTTTTTATTGATAACTCAAAAAATGTTGATCCCACAAAAATAATTAAAAAATTATGAGATCAAAGTTGTAGAAAATTGAATATTCCACAACTTTTTTCTTTTGCATTTTCACCTAAAGTCATAAATTACCGAATTATTCGGCAAAAACCCCTTTTTTGGAAATACAAAATGGCGATTAATGCATACCCCCTAGGCGGACGAAGATTAAAATCTAGAAGATTAAATCGATATTTAAACTGCCAGAGGGATCCACCCCCTAACGGTTGACCCTCAAGAAAAAAATTGCTGTGCTGAATTAATATAATTTCACGTTAAATTTCGGTCTAATTTGACTGGGCTATTAAGTCATTTCTGTCTACATGTGTGTATGACGACATGTGAATAAAACGGTACACTGCAAACTGGAAACCTGCGACTTCGTCTGCGTTAAATGTATTTTGGTAGCATTAATTTAGGCAAATTGTTTTACAAAAACATACCCGCTCTGCGTTTTGAGGGTGAAATTTCCTAAAATTTTCTTTTGATAGATTCCATTATGTCAAAAAAAATACGACCAAGTTTTACATACCATAAAAGATATAGTTTGTAAATGTAAAGTTCTATTTTTTTTAATGTGAAAATTTTAATTTTTACAATTAAAATCCCCGCAAACCCCTCCTCCCGGGTGGAATTTCGCAAAATCCGTTCTTAGCTGACCTCTACTCGGCAAAAGGAATATTCCTACCAAATTTCAAGTCTACGCCTTATGGTTCCAGAGATATCGTGATGAGTCAATAAATACCTGGATGTCTCTTATATATATATATATATATATATATATATATATATATATATAGGAGGGCAGATATCTGTGGAACGCTGGCGCCATCTATCGGCGTCGACAGAGTCAATGGTGGCAGTCCGGCGGGAGTCACTCGACAGTTGTCGAGTAGCGCTCGATCGGAACAGTCAACTCTTGAAACTGTCGCGTTCCTAGCTATTAGTGTTAATGAGTTTGTGTAAATTGATATCGGGAACATTAAGTGATTGAACATTATAAACCGAGTTAATTAATAAAGTGTTTGATTGCACCAACAATACCCATGAACGCCCACAGAATAAGAAATTAAATAATGGAACCAATTCATAACGATGTCGGCGGAGAACCCTACGCCCCTGTGCTTTATGCTTCTCCGTTTTCTCTTATTCTCCGACATATAGATATGGTTTGATAATTGTCGGTACTTTTATTAACTTTTAAAATGTAGTAGTTGGACATATTGTATTACGGCCGATTTTGTAGATATTAATACGTTCTATAATATCGCAGAACATTTTTTTTGTCCTATCATAATGCATTTTTATTTGAGATCCCCATTTTTTTTAAGAAAATAATATAGCTTATGTCGCTCAGTGAAAAGAAACTTTCAAATGGTGATGTTTTTTTAAGTCGGTCTAGTAGTTTTTGTGTGAGAACGTTACAAACTTTATATTAGTTTAGATAAAGATTACGTACTTAGTTCATGAATAAAGTCAGTGAATTCGGTTGAAAAATATTCAGAATAGACGGCCTTACTGGCTTAATATAGTAGCTTCAATAGCAGAAGTCCTAAGTTGGATTTCCAACATAGAAAATTAAGGAACTTTAAATTGATATTTTTTTTAGGTCGGAACTGTTGGAGCTGTGTGTTAATAAGTGGATTAGAAATTCATTTTTATATCATTTCCGATATACAGAATTAAAAATTTAACGTAAATTATAGCTGTGATTGTTGACTCTTTTTAAATGGTTGTACATCGGTAATGGTCCTTTGTATGACCGAGTAATACTGGTTTCTTATTTATTTAGTAATCATTGTGATTCATACCGGAAAAATATCAGATAATTTATCACTTCATATGATACTTTAGGATAATTATTCAAAAAGGCTTAAAGTATTTACTGTTATTTGTGAGAATGTATAGATTTTAAGTATAAATCATATAATCTTATCTAATTGTTTAGATTAATTGTCTAAAGAATTAAAAAAATATATAATTGTGAACGTTATAAAATAAGTAGTATTAAATTTTATTGCATTGAACCCTGACTTGTGTTTACGTTTCAATATTTCTTTGAAGTCTTATATCTTTCTTTTATTTTTTTTTTGTTATTTAATCTCTATATTACTTTTCTTATAATCTATGCATATTATATCAAAATCAAAAAGCACTTTTGAATTGTCAGTAGTTGTCGTTGGTAACACATCTACCACCGGTTCGGAAATTTGAATCCGCTGAGAAGAAACCGTCATGAAACTCAACGTTTACTCTTTTAAGGAAAGCTGTGTATATTACAATGTGTAATATTTTGCTTCTGTATGCAACTGCGAACTGCGGGGTGTAAGGGGGAAACGCGTCCCAGTCCGTTTCTCCAAACGCCAACCTCACCTGCACGCGGTGCACCCTGCTCCTATCGACGAGGCTCTGGCGACCGAAAAAATGGCGGTATAACCATTCTATATAGCTGACCTAAATACCACAGACCGATAACGGGCAGCAGCGTTATCGGTGCGAGAAGGTCAGCACTGCGATCACCAACCCGCCTGCCAAGCGTGGTGATTATCGGCAGAAACCACAAATGACCAAAACAAGGCAGCAACGGCCCCCAGTCCCCGGCAGCCCCGCTATTCCTAGCTCTGGCAGCGGTTACGGTAACGGCGGGGCAGGGGGTGCTAAGAATCTCCGGAAGAGATTCCGCTGCCAACCCCGACGACTTGACCTGGCAACATACAACGCACGCACTTTGAGGACCGACGAAAAGATCTTCGAACTGGAAG